>JAJOZX010001130.1:27500-595000 GCA_023014485.1 Bathynomus jamesi | reverse complement strand
TTGGTGTTGTCATACTTGTCCAACCAGATGAGGCGAAACCTGGGATGGAAGGCAGCAGCCAGCTGGCATTCGTCATCCTCCAGGAGGGGCCCAAACCTTTTGTCGATGCCTGCCAAAAGTGCGTCGACCAAGGCGCTGCAGTAGACGAGGCCCTTGGACGAATGTAGTTATTTGTTGTAATTGTTACATATATATTATTGAAAGTGCCTTAAAATGCTCGTGATATTTCTTGAAAGAAGTTGAAACATTCAACTCAAATGGCAAATCTTTCCGCCTGATTTTACAGTCGACCATGTTTTGCTCAAACCAATGCCATAAATAACTACCATATTTGGTAAGACACAAATTGTGGCGACGGAAACAAATATATCGCCTGATTTTGCACTGCGGAAATGGAAATTCGTTCATCACTATTAACAGTGGCGGATTAATTGCGCACCTGCTCAGCACTGAAAATAATAGAAACTTTTAAACGTTTATTTATGAATTTTTGGGTTAACGGACTTGAGTTAACGGAAGTTAAATGTAACGGAAGTTAATTAGTCCGATAATGATTTTCAAAGTTAACTTAAAAGTTAAATCGTTAACGAAAAAGTTAACTTCGTTAATTAACGATTAACGGATTAACGGTTTGTGCCCAGCTTTGCATATACCATCACTTCCCGCTGACTTTCTATTCTTCAGCTTGTATACAGCTCGTTCAGCTTCCTCTAACTTGATGTCTTCCATTCCTTGGTATAAGCTTCTACGTACGTCACCGAAACTAACTGCTTCAACATTTGTTTAGTTCCTATTCATCTACCTCACCTACCGGTTCACAAAACTACTCTTTTAAATCTCTCGCGTAGCCCCTGTTTGCTCATCTTACACTAACACACTGCAATTCTTAGTTATCATATTACCCATCATTCGACTACACTGACCTTAGTACTTCCTCAACTTTTTTCAGAAAATCTTTCTATTCTTCACATACTGCTGAATCATTTGCCTTCTTAAGTGTTCATCCACCCTTTTTATTTCTTTTTACCACTTACTCAACTTTTTCCTACATATACAGTATATATATATATGCAGGCCCTCTCAGAGGTCCAGAGAGGTCCGGCCACTTCCAGCTTTTGACGCCCATAGCTAAACCGAATTATTACTTTCACTGCAAAACATTATATTCAAACCTGAAAGTTTCTAAATTTGAGGGCCCCCTTAAGTTTGAGGCCTAGGCCAAATGGCCCTCCTAGCCTTCCCCTCTGATAGGCCCTGTATATATGACAATAGAGGTGACACGCTCTTCTACAGTACCGAGTAGAGAGAGTGTTTTATATCCGTTTGCAATATAAATGAAATATCTCTGTAGCGAAAATTAGCTGGGAACCATTATTTTAAAGATTTAAGAAAAAAATTGCTTTTATTCGTGATTTCAATACTGAATGGCAATTTCAGGAGTGTTCGATCATCATTAAAATAGGAATTTTCACCAAAACTGAAGAAAAATCATTATTTATATTCCCATAAATATGAATACTGTAATAATTTGAGGACGCGGTTGTATAGCCTTAGAATGAGTCGACCTCCCTTACGTATAAATGAAATGTAAAAGATAAAAATCTAGTAAAATAAAAAAGCAGATATAAATGTAAAAAATTTAAGATACACAGTATATATATATATATATATATATATATATAACGTAAAGAACGACGTCTTGCGCGGAATATCTCCTATACAAGCGTCGTTCTTTACGTTATTTATACTGCGTGTTCTTTGCAGTTGAATGTGTATATATATATATAATATATATATATATATATATATATAATTTATATATATATATATATATATATATATCATCATCATCATCATACCATAAATATAATTCACCGCATGTCCGTCTGTCTCCTTTTCAGGGCCAAACGGTTGGACCAATTTTCATGAAACTTGGTGCTAACATCCTGTGGGATCCCTAGAGTGTTTTTAGCAACTTTTTTTTCAGATCGGGTGTCCCCTAAAAAATTTATCCCACTTTATCCTAAAAATACTTATATGCTAAAACATGAAGCACTTAAATTTCAAGATTTTGAAGTTCTAAAGAAATTTTCTTAACATAAACCAAATCTCAACAGACTTTTGCAGAGTTTTAAGCACTTTTGTTGAATAAAGAAAATCAAGTTGGTCAGTAAATTGAGAAAAGAATGTAATTATCAAAGTTTTTAGCTACGCATCGGAAACCATGATAGGTAAAAAAGAAAAATATGACAAGTTGTATTTGAAATTTAAGGGCTTCGTGAGCTTCAAGTAAAATCTGTGAAGCTGCTTTTAAAATTTAAGTGATTCGTGAGCTTCAAGTAAAATCTGTGAAGCTGCTTTTAAAATTTAAGTGATTCGTGAGCTAATTGTAAATGTTAAATTCTAACTTGCTTAGAGAATATCCCGCCCTTAGGATGGGTATTTTTGCTAGTATATATAATTCTGTTTTTGATAATTCCTTTTCTTTGAATATTAAGCCAAACATAACACACTAGTTTAAGGATAAACTAAGTCGTATGCTTGGGCATAATTGGCATCTGAGCATTGGGAACATATAAACATACACAAAGGAAAAAGTTATGTTGCTTGTTTAGTTTATACCAAAATATCTGTACACATAATAATTATTATAATTATAGTCTAATATTATTATATTATTACGAAATTAATTTAGAAAGTCATTTTACTCATTACAAATACGAAGCATAGTTTAATATAACTTACCAAGCCTTTTCATAATAGTTCATTTCATTGATAAGCGTTCATCCAAAAATTAACTCGCAGTGCCCTCTGAATACAGCAATACAAATTACAAATCTCATTCATCAGTGCAAGTTTGAGATCGAGAAGGACGGATTGTGTTTGGAATGGCTGGTAATTTCGGATTAGGGCCGGGATTTGTTACATATTATGCTTCTCACAGTTGTAATAACATAGAGATTAGCGTTAAAAACAATAATATAACTTCTCATTACTTTCCGAGAGATAAAACGTTATGTAGGGTATGGTATGTAGGGGACGACGGTGAGGATTGCAACGTTAAACGTTGGAACTATGACCGGTAGGAGCCGAGAGGTGGTGGACTTGATGGAGCGGCGAAGGATACAGATACTGTGTGTACAGGAGACCAGGTGGAAGAGAGCGAAGGCACGAGATATCGGGGGTGGGTATAAGCTATTCTACTGCGGTGGAGACGGACAGCGGAATGGCGTAGGTGTGATCCTGAGTGGGGAGCTGAAACGAAACGTGTTGGAAATTAAGAGGAAGTCTGATAGGATCATGCGGATGAGGTTAGACCTGATAGGACATAGTCTGAATATCATTAGCGCGTACGCCCCACAAGCGGGGTGCCACGTAGAGGATATACAGGAGTTCTGGGCTTCATTGGACGAAGTGCCCAGGGCCGAGAGAGTGTTTATCGGGGGAGACTTGAATGGGCACATCGGAGAAGGGAACGTGGCAGTGGCGAGAGTGTTCGGTGTGCATAGAGTGGGCGAGAGGAACGTCGCCGGAGAGAGGATCATGGACTTTGCTGTGGCAGCGGACTTGGCGGTGATCAACTCTTTCTTCAAGAAAAGGCCGGAGCACCTGATAACCTACAAGAGTGGAAATACTGCTTCACAAATAGACTATTTGTTGTGCAAGAGGAACCACCTAAAGGAGATTATGGATTGCAAGGTGATACCGGGAGAGGCAGTCACAAGCCAACACCGCGTTGTCATCTGCAGAGTCAACATCAAAGAAACAAAGAGAAGACCAAGGGTAGGAGTGCCTAGAACTAAGTGGTGGAGGCTGAAGGAGGGAGAATATAAGGAGAGGTTTACAAGAGAGGTGAAGGAGGAATTGGCAAGACTTTGGGAAGCTGATGACAGCAACTGGTAGGAGACTGCGACGAGGATCAGGGAGGCCGGCAACAGGGTGTTAGGACGAACATCGGGAAAGAGTAAGGTCAACAAGGAGACGTGGTGGTGGAGTGAAGACGTGCAGGCATCTGTCAGACAGAAGAGAGAAGCCAAAAGAAGATGGGATGAAGCAAGGGACGAGGAGAGTAGGAACGCCTACAAAGAAGCAAAAAAGAGAGCGAAAAAGGTGGTGGCGATGGCGAAGGGTGCAGCTTACAGGGAGGTGTATGACAACTTGGAGACAAGGGAAGGACAGAATAAGATCTTCAGAATAGCGAGGCAGAGGGATAAGGAGTCAAAGGATTTGTACCAAGTAAAGATGATCAAGGACGAGGAAGGCAGGGTACTGACGGATGATGCTGAGATTTTGAACAGGTGGAGAGATTACTTTAAAAAACTGATGAATGAGGAAAATGATCGAGTGGAGAGAGAGGTAGCAGCAACAGAGAATGCAGGAGAGGTGGACATGATTGAAAGGGAGGAGGTGCTAGAGGCATTGCGGAAAATGAAAGCGGGAAAAGCGATGGGACCGGACAATATCCCAGTGGAGGTGCGGAAGTACTTGGGGGAGTTCGGAGTCCATCCAGTTTTTGGTGAAGCTTTTCAACAGCATAATGCAGACGGAGCACATGCCTGATGAGTGGAGGGAAAGCACTCTAATACCAATCCACAAGAACAAAAGCGATGCGCAATCCTGCAGTAACTACAGAGGTATCAAATTGATGAGCTATACGATGAAGCTCTTCGAGAGTATCATTGAAAAAAGAGTGAGAGGTGAGGTGGAGATCAGCGACGAGCAGTTCGGTTTTATGCCTGGAAGGAGTACCACGGATGCCATTTTCGCTCTTAGGCAGTTGATGGAACGGTACCGGGAAGGACAGAAGGAGCTGGATTGTGTGTTCATTGATCTGGAGAAGGCCTACGATCGAGTGCCCAGGCAAGAGGTGTGGCAGTGTATGAGGGAAAAAGGGGTGACGGAGAAGTATGTAAAGGTGGTCCAAGATATGTATGTTGGCTGCAGCACAGTGATGAGGTGTGCAGCGGGAGTAACAGAGGGCTTCACGGTGGAGGTGGGGGTGCATCAAGGATCAGCCCTCAGCCCCCTTCTGTTCGCCGTGGTGATGGATGTACTGACGGAGCGGGTCAGGTTGGGTCTCCCCTGGAGCATGATGTTTGCCGACGATATTGCCCTCTGTGCAGAGAGAGGAGGGGCCGTGCAGGAAAGGTTGGAGGAGTGGAGAGGAGCACTGGAAGAGAGAGTTATGCGGGTGAGCAGAACGAAAACGGAGTATATGTGTTGTGGTGGCGAAGCTGGGCAGGTGACCCTACAAAGTGAACGGGTGTCGGAAGCACGGCAATTCAAGTACCTGGGCTCCGTCGTACAGAAGGACGGAGATGTGGATGTGGAGATAAGCAGAAGGGTACAAGCAGGGTGGAACAACTGGCGGAAGATGACGGGAGTATTGTGTGATAAAAAAGTGCCAACACGACTGAAAGGAAGAGTGTACAAGAGTGTGGTGAGACCAGAGCTGGGCAGTATTTAAATACATTTGTATTTAAATACGTATTTAAATACATTTGTGTATTTAGAACTGTATTTATAAATACATTGTTTTTCATGTATTTAAATATAGTATTTAAATACTTTAATGAGTATTTAAATACAATGTATTTAAATACTCAAAATATAAAAATGTAAATACTTTTACTGGTTTAATACACGTTCTGTACTAGCACAGTACGACGCGCCGACAGTGTAGTACAGCATGGTTCATGTTTCAACGTGTCAGTTCAATCAGTTGTGTGCCACTCTTAGTCGAAAGCGGTTGATTTCTTTATCGTGTGCGTGTCATGGCTTCAACAAGCAAATTGTATGTATTTAAAATGTATTTACAAATGTATTTAAATACAATTGATGTATTTTGTATTTAGTATCTAAATACATTCGTAAAATGAATTTAGTATTTAGTATTTAAATACATTTCTCCCATGTATTTAGTATTTAGTATTTAAATACATTCAATGTATTTATTGCCCAGCTCTGGGTGAGACCAGCAATAATGTATGGATTGGAGACAGTACCCATGACGAAGGCGCTGGAAAACAAGCTAGAGGTGGCGGAGATGAGAATGTTGCGGTGGTCGTGTGGAGTGACTAGATGGGATAGAGTGAGGAATGAGTTAATACGGGAGTCATTAAAGGTTGGGCGCATATCTGAAAAAGTGCGCGAGGCAAGACTACGATGGTTCGGACACGTGAAGAGGAAGGACGGTGGGTACATAGGAAACAGGATGTTAGATATGGAACCGCGTGAGAAGAATAGGAAGACCTCGGAGAAGATGGATGGACAGTGTTCGGGACGACCTGAGGGAGCGGGAGCTGGATGTCGAACTGGTACAGGATAGACAAGAGTGGAGAAGGAGGATCCGCAGCAGCGACCCCGCGCAAGTGCGGGACTAATAATGCTGTAGAAGAAGAAGAAGAAGAAGTAGGGTATGATAATTGTAAATAATAAATGCAAGTTGTAAAGTATAGTATATTCATTTCAGTATGCCAGTTCATGAATGAGATGAGGCGACTTGGTAAATTATATTAGCCATTGATACGAAGCTTCTGTTTAGATATGACGTCATTAGTTGGTAACCTGAGCACGAGTCGGAAAGGTTTGGTTTGCAACCGTGTTTCTCCGTGCTAAAAAAATACCATGCTAGTCAATTATATATATATATATATATATGTATATATATATATATATAACGTAAAGAACGACGCTTGTATAGGAGATATTCCGCGCAAGACGAGAAAGAGAAAACAACAAATGAAAAAATGAAGTACCACCTGGGAATCGAACCCGGGATCTTCCGATTGCCGGTCAGACGCGATAACCACTACACCATGGACTCCACTCTTCCAAATGCCGTAATTCCTCTACATACTCGCAGAAACCAATGCCCCAAGGGGGCACCTCCCGCTTGCCGTAACATTATATACATTCAACTGCAAAGAACACGCAGTATAAATAACGTAAAGAACGACGCTTGTATAGGAGATATTCCGCGCAAGACGAGAAAGAGAAAACAACAAATGAAAAAATGAAGTACCACCTGGGAATCGAACCCGGGATCTTCCGATTGCCGGTCAGACGCGATAACCACTACACCATGGACTCCACTCTTCCAAATGCCGTAATTCCTCTACATACTCGCAGAAACCAATGCCCCAAGGGGGCACCTCCCGCTTGCCGTAACATTATATACATTCAACTGCAAAGAACACGCAGTATAAATAACGTAAAGAACGACGCTTGTATAGGAGATATTCCGCGCAAGACGAGAAAGAGAAAACAACAAATGAAAAAATGAAGTACCACCTGGGAATCGAACCCGGGATCTTCCGATTGCCGGTCAGACGCGATAACCACTACACCATGGACTCCACTCTTCCAAATGCCGTAATTCCTCTACATACTCGCAGAAACCAATGCCCCAAGGGGGCACCTCCCGCTTGCCGTAACATTATATACATTCAACTGCAAAGAACACGCAGTATAAATAACGTAAAGAACGACGCTTGTATAGGAGATATTCCGCGCAAGACGAGAAAGAGAAAACAACAAATGAAAAAATGAAGTACCACCTGGGAATCGAACCCGGGATCTTCCGATTGCCGGTCAGACGCGATAACCACTACACCATGGACTCCACTCTTCCAAATGCCGTAATTCCTCTACATACTCGCAGAAACCAATGCCCCAAGGGGGCACCTCCCGCTTGCCGTAACATTATATACATTCAACTGCAAAGAACACGCAGTATAAATAACGTAAAGAACGACGCTTGTATAGGAGATATTCCGCGCAAGACGAGAAAGAGAAAACAACAAATGAAAAAATGAAGTACCACCTGGGAATCGAACCCGGGATCTTCCGATTGCCGGTCAGACGCGATAACCACTACACCATGGACTCCACTCTTCCAAATGCCGTAATTCCTCTACATACTCGCAGAAACCAATGCCCCAAGGGGGCACCTCCCGCTTGCCGTAACATTATATACATTCAACTGCAAAGAACACGCAGTATAAATAACGTAAAGAACGACGCTTGTATAGGAGATATTCCGCGCAAGACGAGAAAGAGAAAACAACAAATGAAAAAATGAAGTACCACCTGGGAATCGAACCCGGGATCTTCCGATTGCCGGTCAGACGCGATAACCACTACACCATGGACTCCACTCTTCCAAATGCCGTAATTCCTCTACATACTCGCAGAAACCAATGCCCCAAGGGGGCACCTCCCGCTTGCCGTAACATTATATACATTCAACTGCAAAGAACACGCAGTATAAATAACGTAAAGAACGACGCTTGTATAGGAGATATTCCGCGCAAGACGAGAAAGAGAAAACAACAAATGAAAAAATGAAGTACCACCTGGGAATCGAACCCGGGATCTTCCGATTGCCGGTCAGACGCGATAACCACTACACCATGGACTCCACTCTTCCAAATGCCGTAATTCCTCTACATACTCGCAGAAACCAATGCCCCAAGGGGGCACCTCCCGCTTGCCGTAACATTATATACATTCAACTGCAAAGAACACGCAGTATAAATAACGTAAAGAACGACGCTTGTATAGGAGATATTCCGCGCAAGACGAGAAAGAGAAAACAACAAATGAAAAAATGAAGTACCACCTGGGAATCGAACCCGGGATCTTCCGATTGCCGGTCAGACGCGATAACCACTACACCATGGACTCCACTCTTCCAAATGCCGTAATTCCTCTACATACTCGCAGAAACCAATGCCCCAAGGGGGCACCTCCCGCTTGCCGTAACATTATATACATTCAACTGCAAAGAACACGCAGTATAAATAACGTAAAGAACGACGCTTGTATAGGAGATATTCCGCGCAAGACGAGAAAGAGAAAACAACAAATGAAAAAATGAAGTACCACCTGGGAATCGAACCCGGGATCTTCCGATTGCCGGTCAGACGCGATAACCACTACACCATGGACTCCACTCTTCCAAATGCCGTAATTCCTCTACATACTCGCAGAAACCAATGCCCCAAGGGGGCACCTCCCGCTTGCCGTAACATTATATACATTCAACTGCAAAGAACACGCAGTATAAATAACGTAAAGAACGACGCTTGTATAGGAGATATTCCGCGCAAGACGAGAAAGAGAAAACAACAAATGAAAAAATGAAGTACCACCTGGGAATCGAACCCGGGATCTTCCGATTGCCGGTCAGACGCGATAACCACTACACCATGGACTCCACTCTTCCAAATGCCGTAATTCCTCTACATACTCGCAGCTTGCGGGCGGAATATCTCCTATACAAGCGTCGTTCTTTACGTTATTTATACTGCGTGTTCTTTGCAGTTGAATGTATATAATGTTACGGCAAGCGGGAGGTGCCCCCTTGGGGCATTGGTTTCTGCGAGTATGTAGAGGAATTACGGCATTTGGAAGAGTGGAGTCCATGGTGTAGTGGTTATCGCGTCTGACCGGCAATCGGAAGATCCCGGGTTCGATTCCCAGGTGGTACTTCATTTTTTCATTTGTTGTTTTCTCTTTCTCGTCTTGCGCGGAATATCTCCTATACAAGCGTCGTTCTTTACGTTATTTATACTGCGTGTTCTTTGCAGTTGAATGTATATAATGTTACGGCAAGCGGGAGGTGCCCCCTTGGGGCATTGGTTTCTGCGAGTATGTAGAGGAATTACGGCATTTGGAAGAGTGGAGTCCATGGTGTAGTGGTTATCGCGTCTGACCGGCAATCGGAAGATCCCGGGTTCGATTCCCAGGTGGTACTTCATTTTTTCATTTGTTGTTTTCTCTTTCTCGTCTTGCGCGGAATATCTCCTATACAAGCGTCGTTCTTTACGTTATTTATACTGCGTGTTCTTTGCAGTTGAATGTATATAATGTTACGGCAAGCGGGAGGTGCCCCCTTGGGGCATTGGTTTCTGCGAGTATGTAGAGGAATTACGGCATTTGGAAGAGTGGAGTCCATGGTGTAGTGGTTATCGCGTCTGACCGGCAATCGGAAGATCCCGGGTTCGATTCCCAGGTGGTACTTCATTTTTTCATTTGTTGTTTTCTCTTTCTCGTCTTGCGCGGAATATCTCCTATACAAGCGTCGTTCTTTACGTTATTTATACTGCGTGTTCTTTGCAGTTGAATGTATATAATGTTACGGCAAGCGGGAGGTGCCCCCTTGGGGCATTGGTTTCTGCGAGTATGTAGAGGAATTACGGCATTTGGAAGAGTGGAGTCCATGGTGTAGTGGTTATCGCGTCTGACCGGCAATCGGAAGATCCCGGGTTCGATTCCCAGGTGGTACTTCATTTTTTCATTTGTTGTTTTCTCTTTCTCGTCTTGCGCGGAATATCTCCTATACAAGCGTCGTTCTTTACGTTATTTATACTGCGTGTTCTTTGCAGTTGAATGTATATAATGTTACGGCAAGCGGGAGGTGCCCCCTTGGGGCATTGGTTTCTGCGAGTATGTAGAGGAATTACGGCATTTGGAAGAGTGGAGTCCATGGTGTAGTGGTTATCGCGTCTGACCGGCAATCGGAAGATCCCGGGTTCGATTCCCAGGTGGTACTTCATTTTTTCATTTGTTGTTTTCTCTTTCTCGTCTTGCGCGGAATATCTCCTATACAAGCGTCGTTCTTTACGTTATTTATACTGCGTGTTCTTTGCAGTTGAATGTATATAATGTTACGGCAAGCGGGAGGTGCCCCCTTGGGGCATTGGTTTCTGCGAGTATGTAGAGGAATTACGGCATTTGGAAGAGTGGAGTCCATGGTGTAGTGGTTATCGCGTCTGACCGGCAATCGGAAGATCCCGGGTTCGATTCCCAGGTGGTACTTCATTTTTTCATTTGTTGTTTTCTCTTTCTCGTCTTGCGCGGAATATCTCCTATACAAGCGTCGTTCTTTACGTTATTTATACTGCGTGTTCTTTGCAGTTGAATGTATATAATGTTACGGCAAGCGGGAGGTGCCCCCTTGGGGCATTGGTTTCTGCGAGTATGTAGAGGAATTACGGCATTTGGAAGAGTGGAGTCCATGGTGTAGTGGTTATCGCGTCTGACCGGCAATCGGAAGATCCCGGGTTCGATTCCCAGGTGGTACTTCATTTTTTCATTTGTTGTTTTCTCTTTCTCGTCTTGCGCGGAATATCTCCTATACAAGCGTCGTTCTTTACGTTATTTATACTGCGTGTTCTTTGCAGTTGAATGTATATAATGTTACGGCAAGCGGGAGGTGCCCCCTTGGGGCATTGGTTTCTGCGAGTATGTAGAGGAATTACGGCATTTGGAAGAGTGGAGTCCATGGTGTAGTGGTTATCGCGTCTGACCGGCAATCGGAAGATCCCGGGTTCGATTCCCAGGTGGTACTTCATTTTTTCATTTGTTGTTTTCTCTTTCTCGTCTTGCGCGGAATATCTCCTATACAAGCGTCGTTCTTTACGTTATTTATACTGCGTGTTCTTTGCAGTTGAATGTATATAATGTTACGGCAAGCGGGAGGTGCCCCCTTGGGGCATTGGTTTCTGCGAGTATGTAGAGGAATTACGGCATTTGGAAGAGTGGAGTCCATGGTGTAGTGGTTATCGCGTCTGACCGGCAATCGGAAGATCCCGGGTTCGATTCCCAGGTGGTACTTCATTTTTTCATTTGTTGTTTTCTCTTTCTCGTCTTGCGCGGAATATCTCCTATACAAGCGTCGTTCTTTACGTTATTTATACTGCGTGTTCTTTGCAGTTGAATGTATATATATATATATATATATGTGTGTGTGTGTGTGTGTGTGTATAACCTTACCTTACAACCTTACAAAGGTTTCGCGCGATGATCTCTCATTTCGCGAAGGTCAAGCTTGTCGCCCCTCCTCTCGAGTTGGCCTGGTGAAGTAGTGAGTTTGATTCTTGCGCTCTCCACCTCACATGGCCAGGTACGCCAGGCTCATCGGGAATTGTTCTGAGCCAGGCGTCTAGTCTTCTTTTGAAGATTTCCACTGCAACTCCCTTCGTGTTTCTTAGGTCTTTGGGCAACTGATTAAACAGTTGTGGTCCTCTCACTACAAAACTATTTTCTTTCAGGGTTAAGGATGTTCCTTGTCTCGCCTTCAATTTGGGAATACGACACATTCTACCATTTCTACTTTCCACCGTTGTTTGGGGAGTTATAGGGTTCAGAGTAAAATTAGGGACTAGTTTCTCCATTATTTTCCAAGTGTAAATAATGGTGTATCTCTCTCTTCTCCTTTCTAGTGAATATAGGTCTAGTTCGCGTAACCTTTCCCAGTAATTTAGTTCTTTGCACCCATTGATCTTGGCTGTGAAACTTCTCTGGATCCCTTCCAGCTGTCTAATGTCTTCTTTTTATATGGGGATGTTAGGACCGAGCAGGATTCCAATTTGGGTATTATCAGGGTTTTCAGTAGAGGAATCATTACATTCCTATCCCTTCGCCTCGGTGGTGTAGTAGTTAGCGTCGTTGACTACGAATCCATCGGCTTCAGGATCGAGACCCGGTGCGCAGCAAAACCCAGTTGTTCATCCTTCCACACAATAAAGTGGTTGGTAGATAAATGGGTACCCTGGGTGGCCTAGACTATGGGCTGCTGGTGGGGCGTGGTTCGGATTCCACGTTAAACTGTAGGTCTAAGGTAGGTATATATATATATATATATATATATATATAATATATAGAGAGAGAGAGAGAGAGAGAGAGAGAGAGATATTCTGAAAAGCTTCATTTATTGATATACAGTGAATTTTGTTTGATTTAAACCAACAGGAAAAACATCGTACATTTACATATCTTACCGGATTTCAAGTGCAAAAATATTTTCCTTCCTCTGCTTAGTGAGCCTTAGAAAGAAATGAAATATGGTCCTTAATTAGGCAATTTATATTCTGTAATTCAGCTTTCCCATCCCAGATTGGACAGTTCGGAAATGATTCTTTTACTATTCCTTAAGGCTATATATATATATATATATATATATATATATATATATATATATATATATATATATATATATATATATATATATGATGTAAACCCACAAGGAAATATAAAAATAATTTCAAGGCCTTTCGTGTATTCATTCCCTGACGAGGTTTATTTCTGAATACACGAAAGACTTTGGAATAATTTTTGTTTTTCCTTGTGGGTTTGCATCATTCATTCATTTCACGTGTTTAATTGTGAAATGCATCGCATATATATATATATATATATATATATATATATATATACATATATATATATATATATAGCCTTAAGAGCCGGTAGGAGTAGATTGTAGACACCAATCGACCAAGGAAGTACTCCGGGTGGAACATTAGGCAGGCAGGAGATAGGGAGTGCTGGAACTCCCGTTTCTCCATTACTGTCTTCTTTAGCTGATCTTTTTCCGTGTCTCATCTACCCTGTGAGCAGTCCAACATGCTCTCAAACACACTTCTTCCTCTATTACTCACTATACATTCATGTACTTTACACACTACACAATCTTTTCAAAATTTAAAAAACAGGCATCGTGAGTCTCAGAGACCTTGATTTCGGCTCTCTTTCTTATATAGGGGGGACATTTTTGGGGGCGCTCGCCCTTGGGTCCTCCTTCTTACGTAAAACTAAATAAATAAAAAAAACAATGGTAAAACCATGTATGTGGAACACTCTTTCGCGGAATTGTCAACCGTGGATCATCGCCGAAGGTGTTCATAAAGAGCGTTCATTTATTAACTGTTATATTTATATGCTGTTACATCTAAAGTCTTTTTCCTTCAGCGCGAATGTATCTCTGTTCACATTGGCCAAGCGGGCATTCAGATGGGAAATTCCTGCTGGGAGCTGTATTGCCTCGAACATGGAATAAAACCCGATGGATATCTCAGTAAGTAATTTTTATTTAAATCTCGTATAGGCTTTGCTCGCGAGTTTAAGTTGTTGTTCTTTTGTTGCTTTTTCAGATACTCCTATTATAAATGCTTTTATTATATCCTATATACTATTGAGCTAAAATGTGTCTGTGTGTCTGTCCGCTTTCTTCGGAACCGTGCACAGACTAAACGGCAGTCCAGGGTTGCCAGATAAATTTCATAAAAAGTAGCATAAAATTTCGAAAAAGTAGCCAATTTTGTCAGAAAGTAGTCCAATCTGGAAATTTATTTATAAAATGTCAACAAATACAGATAATGCGATTATTATGGATTTAATTTACTTACTTTTATATTTATAGGGTTTCTTTACTTTTTTAAATTAAAATTCCAAAGTGCTGAGTATTTCTTCGTCCTCTTCACTATGTTCTTTTTCATATATGCTTGAAGTATAGTGCAGCATGGCTTCAGTAGGAGTAAAATTGAAGCAGCAAATATTTTGTTCCTCTAGTGTCATTTTAAGTCTTAGAATTGAAGAAAGGAGATTCAGCCCCATCTGATTTCGTAGTTTAGTTTTGGTTGATGTTACCCTTGAGAACACCCTTTCAACTGTGGCATTACTTATCGGTAAGCTATAGGCAGTTAATGCAAACTTTGACAATTCCGGTAGTACCAGCAATTAACGCTGTTGCAAACATGTTTTAAACTCCAGATTACCGTACTTCTTGCAAGCAAATCAATGGTAAAAAAACTTTGAATGCTATATTGGATCTGCATACTTGAACAATGGTTTATATATAATGACTTTTTGAACTCTGCAATTCATAGATTGACAAACAAACAATAACTGATAAAGTCTGTATATTAAAAAAATACGCCAGCAAAAAATGGCCATTTAGGTGACACTGCTGGCTATATTACTTACTAGCTCGAAGCGATCTGTATAACAAGTGTAATAAAATTACTAAAATAATCTTGCAATTTGTTAATCTTGAGAAATAATATAAGAAACAGGTATAGAAAGTATTTCCCTAAGTGAGATTTGTCTGAAAATATATTATTATCTCACAAATCAAAAACTTCCGCCTGAAACATAGAAAAGTAGCAGATAATCATAATAGATAGCCCAAAAAGTAGCAAGTAACCCAAATTACAAAAAAAGTCGCCAATACCTTTCAGAAGTAGCCCAATTGGCTACTTGTGCCCAATCTGGCAACCCTGAACGGCACATCGGAAAATTTTGCAACCACCAACTGATAGCCCATGAGTTGCCGATGTGCTCTGTCAAGTTTCCCGGTCCTAGGTCACTCCGCGGCCGAGCACGAGCCATTTAATGTCTATTACAAGTGAATGCAAGTACTTCGAAAACGAAAATGACGAGAGCAAAAATACATAATAAACAGTTTGGTAGTCCCGATAATAGTTTGGTACTCCCGATAATACGTAAGTACCAATATACATATACATATATACAATATACATATACATATACAGCTAGCTGTGACATATACTGCTACATATACTGTGACATATACTGCTACCTGCCCGGAGGGCGATAGCGAGCTACCGCTTGTTAAAATCTATTATGACAGAATAGTTACTAGTTGCGTAATTGCACGTCGTCGCGTATTCAACTAATGTTGAACCTACATGATACTCGTTTAAGACACCACGTGTAACTTTTTAAATTTTCAATAAACGATTTTTTTTTTAACTTCGTTCATAAGACGATGAAAAACTGTTGAACTTCCGCGTCACCTAAAAATCAGTGGAAGGAAGAAAATTATTAACAGCAATATTTACTCATGGAAGAAGAAGGAAAATTTTAGCCCAAACAAAAAACAGTGGACAATTTAACTGGCAATTCTAAAGACCTCATTATGGGCTAATATCCCTGGACCCTATCGCTAATGGTCAGGTTTTCAAAGTAATAAAAACTAAGCCGCTAACCACACCAACAATTAGAAAACCAACACCACATCGCCGCCACCACCAGCAAAAACAACAACAACAACAAAAAATCCAAAAGCGACTTTCGCCTTCCTTCTGACACGAATCTCAGCCAGCCATCCGACTAACCCGACCGGTTGATCCATGAAAGACCCATCGCGCGGAATCATTTTTGACCGCCGATTTCCGCTGAGGAAGAACTCCCATTTTGTCTCGGGTTCGGCTACTAGGAGTCGTCAAATTCTTCGCGTCTTGTCGCTCTTTTTCTTTTCGAATGGAACCACGTTTTGATCCTTCTCCGCTCGCATGGAAAGCATTTAACGTGCTTTGCCTCTCCGTCATTGTAAAAGATCACTTTTGCCCTCTAATAAATCAGTGGCTTTATAAAACTATTAGTTAATGAGGAAGGGTTTTTTTTGTTTTTTTTTTTAGTTGTAGGTGCCTGAACTTTTGAAAAAATTAAGGGAGACTCACGAGTTGGAACAAATTATAAAATAATTCAATGGAAAGAATTTCTCTCTCTCTCTCTCTCTCCTCTCTCTCTCTCTCTCTCTCTGTGTGTGTGTGTGTGTGTGTGTGCGCGCATTTATATCGGACCTATACACATTTGGTCGACATGACGTAATATCGACACTCTAAAAACTAACTTAACCTAACCTAACTTAATCTAACCCAAAATTCTGTCGATTTAATGTCATTAGCCCATTTATAACCCACATTACTTGGAACAATCCTCATAAATAATGTTAATTGAGTATTTGATTAGGCCTTGGACTTGTATTATGAAGAATTTGCAATTTATAATGAAGAAACTTTGTATCATATTTATTGTAATAAATTTTAAAATATAATAATTCAGTGACATAAAAAGAATAAAGTGTGAACGTCCTTCACCATTTTAAAATATTTGTAATTTAATGCATTAATTTGGTTGCCTGACAAAGCGGTTAACAAAAACGAAGATAATATAATAATATTCTTTCTTTATAACGCGTATGAATATACAAATGCGAGTTTAAGTACGTACATTATGATACGCTTGTTTTTATTTATTTATACAATGATGATATACTCGTGTGTAATGGCAAGTGGAAGCAGCCCTTAAAATGTTGAATACTTTATGGGTAATCTTTCATAACATTATCTTCTCATATATTTAAATGGGCGATGTACTGACAAGTCTTATCTTACATTAACGATCTTAATTATGTCACTTTATATGAGCAGCTCGTATAATGACACGTGTCTCTGCAAGTTATAAAGTTATACCACTTGCTTCTATACGAAATGGGATACGAAAGCTGTCATTGGTTAATGATGGATTAAACAACTCTTATCGCGTACAGTAATAATGCTCCCCTAATTACATATTTTTCAAAGATAAATGACAACCAACTAACTACGAACAAGGCGATTTTAAAAAAGAAAATATTCACTCTTTAAATATGAATTGAGGGTTCAATTCCAAGTACACTTTTTATTAAAACCACGTGTGTATATATATATATTATATATATATATATATTATATATATATATATATATATATATAATATATATATATATAGACATTATTGAGTGGTTGCAGGGAGACCGTAACTTAATAATGAAGAGGAACACCAGAGATTTGTAAAAAATTCTTCAATCTTTAATTGACACCAGCGTTTCGGGATACACATTCCATCATCAGGGCTATAAAATATAAAACACCTTAGGTTAGAATAACCAAATTAAAGTTAAAAAGTTAAGTTAAAAGTTGACGTTAAAGAGTTAAAACTTATAATTAAAATTACAAAAAACAACAACTAAAAGAGCCAAAATATTATAAAATTATAAAATAAAGACAAAATAGGTACTTTAGTTGCAGCATAATTTTTAACTTAACTTTTTAACTTTAATTTGGTTATTCTAACCTAATATTTTTAATATTTAATGGGCCTGATGATGGAATATGGAGTATTCCGAAACGTTGGTATCAATTAAAGATTAATAAAGAATGTTTTTCGTCTTTCTGGTGTTCCACTTCATTATTTTATATATATATATATAACCTTTGGTTAGCTTCCGCCCGAATTGTTCATCCTGACGAAGGTCAAGCTTTTCACTCCACCTTAGACCTACAGTTTAACGTGGAATCCGAATCACGCCCCACCAGCAGCCAAGCGTCTTAACTATTAGGCCACCCAGGGTACCCATTTATCTACCAACCACTTTCTTTATTGTGTGGAAGGATGAACAGCTGGGTTTTGCTGCGCGCCGACTGCCGTCACCGGGTCTCGAACCCGGGGCCGATGGATTCGTAGCCAGCGATGCTAACCACTACACCACCGAGGTGTAGCATATATATATATATATATATATACGGGCAACAGTAACCATTTAAAACAAGCGTGATGTTTACAGAGTTCAAATAAGCATATATTTTTAATAAAAAAAAAATTAACTTTTTAGTGGAAGATATCGCAGGAGACGAGACCATGTACACAACTTTCTTCCAAGAGACTGGACGGGGAAAATATGTTCCAAGGGCTATTTACGTTGATTTGGAGCCTACCGTTGTTGGTAAGATTCGTAGTTTAACGTACTTAATTTAAACAACCAAGATTTATAACCTGTAAAATTTAAAATAGATTTCGTTACCTTGAGTAAATATCTGAAATTTTACACTTTCTCTCGAGTAGATTAACTGTGAAGTGTATCCATAATTTGTGATTACTCCGTACTTAAATTCAAGTGTCGTATCTTTCCAGATGTGGTTCGTACCGGGCCTTACAAGCACCTTTTCCATCCAGAACAGTTGATAAATGGAAAAGAAGATGCTGCCAACAATTACGCCAGAGGTCATTACACGATTGGAAAAGAACAAGTTGACCTCGTACTCGATAAAATTAGGAAAATGTCTGATGCTTGCACGGGGCTTCAGGTAAAATAACAGCAAAACAAATACATTTATAGGTTAAATTTATATAGGGCAAGTCGTAATCTATGTGCGGTTTTTTAACTCTTTTATTATTTGATAACAATTATAAACAAAATAAAATAAAGTCGTTGTGTAAGTCCGTAAGCTTGCCTTAAAATAAATGTTTCCCTTTCGAGTTAATACAAATGCACCAGTTCTTATCACAAGGAGATTTATATCACTTATAAGGCTTGCTCTATAATATATATATATATATATATATATATATATATATATATATATATATATATATATATATATATATATATATATATATATTCTCTCATTTCAAGGGATTCCTCGTCTTCCATTCGTTTGGGGGAGGAACAGGCTCCGGATTCACTTCTCTCCTCATGGAACGCCTTTCCGTCGACTACGGAAAGAAGAGCAAACTTCAGTTCACGGTTTATCCCGCGCCTCAAGTAAGGGAAGTTTTCTTCAGTGAAGAAACGGTGTTCGCTGTTTTTTTTAGTGCGATTTGGTCCAATTTTTTACTTTAATATCTTTACATTCAATGTACTAAAGTATAATTTTTATAAGTTGATGATTCTATGTTTAAAACATAAGAAGACATTGCTTATATATTTTGTCAGCAAATTACGAAAAGAAGGATCATGATTTTGTAGATATATACATAATAATTAATAATAATAATTTCGATAAATTCTTCTTTAGAACTTACTAAATTAACTACTTTTAACTGTTAAAGATTTGCACTGCCGTTGTTGAACCTTACAATTCCATTTTGACGACGCACACGACGCTGGAGCACTCTGACTGCGCTTTCATGGTCGACAACGAAGCCATTTACGACATCTGTCGGAGAAATCTTGGAATCGAAAGACCTTCGTACGAAAATCTCAACAGGATGATTGGACAAATTGTTTCTTCGATCACCGCCTCACTAAGGTAATGAATTCGGTTTGAATGTTGTTTGTTCTCATTTTCTTTTCTTTCATTTAGGCAAAGCTGGGCACAAACCGTTAACCCGTTAATCGTTAATTAACGAAGTTAACTTTTTCGTAAACGATTTAACTTTTAAGTTAACTTTGAAAATCATTATCGGACTAATTAACTTCCGTTACATTTAACTTCCGTTAACTCAAGTCCGTTAACCCAAAAAATTCATAAATAAACGTTTAAAAGTTTCTATTATTTTCAGTGCTGAGCAGGTGCGCAATTAATCCGCCACTGTTAATAGTTATTTATGGCATTGGTTTGAGCAAAACATGGTCGACTGTAAAATCAGGCGGAAAGATTTGCCATTTGAGTTGAATGTTTCAACTTCTTTCAAGAAATATCACGAGCATTTTAAGGCACTTTCAATAATATATATGTAACAATTACAACAAATAACTACATTCGTTTCATTTGCAGTCTGTCTCTTGCGCAACATGTTTGTGCTAGTGAATATTTAAAAATAATCGTTGTCAAGTAAGTCATGTATATTTATAATATGTCTGTGAGTACCTTATTAGTAGTCTCCTTGATACATTTCAAGAACCATAAAACTGATCAGGTAAGATTTCAATTCTCATGTCAACAACGAGGAGGAGGAGGAGGATGACTTCTTCAGTGTTGTCATCCAGACAAAAGAGAGCAGCAGAAGCCACAGGTCACTCAAGGGCAAGGCCCAGAACTTGGTCAAGACCTGGCTGGAGACCAACTCCAAGGACTTGCTGACAGATGCTGCCTTCTTGGGTGAGCAAGTGGGGTGGACTTGTTCATCAAGTTCAACACAGCCATCCCCTCCAGTGCTGCAGTGGAGCATTTGTTCTCTATGGGCAAGGACATCCTGAGGGCCAAGAGATCATCCCTGTCTGATGAAAACTTTGATATGCTAATTTTCATGAAGGGCAACATGCATCTCATGGACAAAATGGAGAACGAGAAGAAGAGGGAAAATTAAATTATATATATATATATATTGTGTTTTTCATTTTTTTTTATAATAAAAGTTAACGTTAACGGTTTATCGGTAACTTCCGTTACATGTTTAACGAATTAACGGATTAACGGTTAACGAAGTTAACTTTTTGGTTAACGAAGTTAACTTTTTGGTTAACGGATTAGCGGTTAACGAAGTTAACTTTTTGGTTAACGGTGCCCACCACTGCATTTAGGCCTACTCTGTTTGCCCTTGAATGGTTATTATTCTGAAAGGAGGTATTTTTGGCAGATCCCTTCATTGTTAATTATAAATAAATTATAATAATGTAAGAAAATAAATAGAAAAAACAATGACAAAGATCCACGTAAAAGAGTTTTTCTTCACTAGATTTGATGGTGCTCTGAACGTTGATTTGACGGAGTTCCAAACCAATCTTGTGCCTTATCCAAGAATTCACTTCCCCCTCGTGACGTATGCTCCTGTTCTAAGCGTTGAGAAGGTAAGAGTAAATTTTTACCCCTAGTTTTACCCTATCTTATTAATTTCATCACTTAACAATAATAAACTATAGGCCTACCACAACATGAACGACTTATTGGGCTTTCCGAAGTATGGCTACAGTAATCTGAAGCTAATATATTCGAATGGGAGAAACAATGTTTATCTTTTAAAAATAAATTTATGTTCTTGCTGCTTTAAATGCGAACACAATTCACGCAAAGAAGCTCTTGTTTATGACCTTTCATTTGCCATTTTCCTTAACAAAGACTAATGTAACGTTTATTTCTTAGGCATATCACGAACAGCTATCCGTTGCTGAAATAACAAATGCTTGCTTTGAACCAAACAACCAAATGGTGAAATGTGATCCAAGGAGAGGTAAGTTATCTTTTTTTTCTTGTTTAAAATGTTAAAAATATATTATAAGCGGAAATAACGCGTTTTATAAGATTATAGTTTTCGCTATATTAGTGACAAACAGGAAGTTGCAAGTTCAACTAAATTTAAATGTTTTTAAAGGATTAATTTGTTTTGTTGATATTTTTATTCCATTTCAGGGAAATACATGGCTTGTTGCTTGCTTTACCGAGGTGATGTTGTACCGAAAGACGTAAATGCTGCTATTGCGACCATCAAGAAAACGTTCGATTCAGTTTGTGGACTGGTGTCCCACAGGATTTAAAGTTAGTTACTGGAAGTGAACTAAATTGCAATAAATTTTCAGCTAGTTTTTATCATTTATATGAAGATTAATGTAGATATACTATTATTTTATGGTAACTTTTTAAATCGACAAGACTTGAGGCTGATACTCCCAAGCCGATATGGATCAGTTTTGATTTAATTTGTTTTGTACCTAACCGACTCTAAATCAAGAATTGAAGTAAATACACAAGTAAATAGTTCATTCTTTTAATTCTTATTCGCAGGTGGGTATAAATTACCAGGCTCCCACAGTCATTCCTAACGGAGATATGGCTCCCACACAGAGGGCTGTTTGCATGATTTCTAACACGACTGCCATCGCTGAGGCGTGGGCAAGACTTAATCATAAGTTTGATCTTATGTACTCCAAACGGGCTTTCGTTCACTGGTAGGTTGATCTTTCTGTTCACTGAATTTTTATCCGTTTCGAGTTTCCTGATAATTACACGTCTGTCAGTAACTGGAACAAGATTATATTAATCTTAGATTTTATTTTTATAGCGTTACCTTTCATTAATTAGGTACGTTGGAGAGGGAATGGAAGAAGGTGAATTCTCCGAAGCCCGAGAGGACCTCGCTGCCTTAGAACATGATTACGAAGAAGTAGCAATGGATTCGTCAGAACTCGATGCTGAAAATGAGTATTAGAAAAACGCAAAAGACACCCGATTTCTCTCGATCTCCTTGGCTTCATATATTCCACGATGAGGCCAAATATAGATCATCAAAGACCAATTATGTTCCTTATTTTGTTACAGAATTATAATTATTCCAAGTAGATACACACACACACACACACACACACACACACACCACCCATAGAAAGACACAATGCTTTAAGTTAGGATATAGAGGCTATATGTCATTTTTTTTTAATATATTTATATAAGGAAAGCTTAATGGTGAATCGGTAAATTATTACGACGTAACTTTCGTTTCGATAATGGCATCAAAATGAAAACCCCCCCCAAAAAAACGAAAGCATTTATTAATTACTTTACAAAAATTCTTATGCATTACGCTCATCATTATAGTTATAAATATACTGCCAAAGTAATATTTAAATCGTATATGACCTATGACCAACTATTTTAACCAATTTGTGCCTCTTTAGTAGCAAATATATACTGTATATATTATATATATATCCATAAAAATATGGATTTTAGTCTTAAAATGACACTTACAGGTGAGAAATAGATTTCAAACTTGTGAATACTGAAAAGGGACTCTACTTAGGCTGTGATTCTGCATTTCTCTCTAAAATTAAAAAAATAATTTAACATATTTTAAAATTCTCATTTTATTTCTTAAAATATCCACGCAAAATTCCTTTCCAAACAGTTAACAATATTCGATTCAAAATGCACAAAACAAGCGTATAGCAAGAGTTCCAGTATATAGTGTATAGAAAAATGTAAAACACAAAGTTTTCATCATTGTAGATTTTTACTCATGAGATATTGGAAAAGACTTTTGTATTTTAACTTCATAAAGTAGATTAAATGAGTGCGTAAATAATTTTAGCGTTGTAATTAAATTTTGTTGTTGCAAATACATATCTGATTTTTTTTTTTTTACAGTTTATAATGTAAGGCTATGCCTATTGAAATGCCAGTTTTCGTAGTTTATTGGTAACACCATTTCCCTACAAGTGAAGTAAAGACACTAAGAGCTGGGGTTCGAACCCCGATGTTACTGATAATAGTAATACAGGAAGTAGAGCAATGGGTCGTATCATTTGGCCTAAGCACTGTGCCAGTTTCTAGCAATCCTGAGTTTTTTTATACCTATAAAAACGAAGTATATTTTAACCTAAACGTGTATAAATGTTAAAAATAATTTATATTTTTCATATCTGAATAAATATGTAATTGTGGTTCTGATAATTTTACATAAAAAATACGAGCATTAATTTCTTAAGAAATGATAAAATCTTGAATTTCATTAACGTCACATACCAACCGACTGGTGCCTTCTATTTTTAAAAGATTCTTATCTTCCAAGGTTTCACCAAGGAAACAGCCAAATAAATATTATAAATATAACATTTATAGGCAAATAAACGTCTTCCATATACCTAATTTATCGCCTACCATAAAAATGTGGTAATCATTATTAGTTTCAAGAAGGATTTGTAAATATAGTTCTCCGTGTGCGACTGTGTATGATCACATTACATCCATCGTTATTACAACACATGTTTAGGTCTTAAAACTCGTGTATATATATATATATATATATATATATATATATATATATATATATATATAATTAGTTTCGTTTAACTTCGAAGATAAATCTGATTTCATTAAAGAAAACCAATAACTAATCAATTTTAGGGATAACTTTAAACGATTAAATGAGATCGTAAATAATTTCATGTTTTATTCACTTTTTTAAAAAAGTACATGAAGAAGTTAATACTAATGCATACCTGTGTCTTATTTTTATGTTTACTATTTTACACTTCCTTCAAATTAGGAATAAACAGAATAAACCGATTATAATCATTAATTCAGAGAAAGTACTTTTAATTATTCATTGATATGAAGTCATTCAGCTCCTTTCGGAGATTTAAAAATACTGTAATAGAGGACAACTATGATATATATATTAGGCCTAGTAAGTAATTATTCATACGATTGATCATGTTTTGTTTCTTGTTTTCTTTTTAGAATTGTCTTGCATGTTTCGTTTGCTTTAAACTCAGTTTGGATTGTAATGATTTTTATGTTTCTAGTTTTTTATAATATTAAATGTTTTCAATTTATTAAAAAATAAAATATAAATTAGTTTTATTTTTACCTGGAAAGAGGTTAAATATATAGAGCATTTTCAGCTATAAGCAGAGTTTCCATACTTATCATTAACTATATATATTTTATATATATATATAGGGTGAGTCAAAAGTCTTCATACATAGGCAAAATGGTCATTTTATTATGCAATCACTTGTAAGTCACAAAATATGCTCTATGTGGGCATCATTACACTGAATGCACATACGGATGCGTTCTCCCTAGTCATGGCAAACGCGCGTTAACAAAAAAATAAAAAATAAATAATCATTTATTTATCATGACCATTTTGCCTATGTATGGAGACTTTTGACTCACCCTGTATATATGTATTGTATATACTTTGTCTTTATTTTTGTTATTTATTTTACATAAATAACTTTTCTATTTATAGTTTAACCCATTATATTTTGTAAATATTGTGTATTTGGAGCAAGGTCAAATTGAGGCAAATACTAATCACTTTGCAACCTTGATTAACAGTTCATCATAATATTAATAACCAAATATTTCATTTTTCTTATTTGACCTTGTGATTAAATATAGTAAATTCTTTTAAAATGAATTATTTATAATTATATCTATAACAAGGTTGCTAAATAAACGGGTCAAAACGGTAATTGATGCAAATATATGACCTACAGTAGCATCGACGTTCTCTCATTCGTGAAATATTCCATTAAGTATATCATATAATAAAGAAAGTCAAGGACAAAGTCATAATGATTATACTTTAAATGAAAATAAACATCCCATATACACTACAAGGAAATAGACAGATAATTATATTGTTTCATGGAAATGAATTTTCATATTTACAAAATAATAATAATTTTAATACAATTTATAGGCAAAGTATTCTACATTTATCCAAACACCATTCTCCTATTCAGGTTACTGTTCAGGTTACTATTCTGGTTTGGAGAGTGAAGTTCATTATATAGATGATAATAAATCGTTGCCTTTGAAACAATATCCGTAATTGAATATCGAAATGTGTAACTGGATAATTGGGTGGGGATGGATTTTTCAGGTAAATTGTGTTCGGTTACTGGCCTCGCTCACCATAATTCATTTGATAGGATAATTCACGAATCATGAGTTTTGTGATAAATTTTGTGCTCACGTTTTTGGTTAATTATATCAGTGTTATGGTTTCTAATAATATTTAAACTTTAGCTAATTAATTGTAGGTAAAAATAAAAATAATAATTTTATTAAGTAATTATAATGATAATGACAATGGAAGTGGTAATTAGGATGATGTAGTGACAGTGACAATAATAATAATAATGATGATAATAATAATAATAATAATACACCTTCCAAACCTTGATCACAACCACAGTGGTTATTTTGGCAAAAACTAGCACCCACAGTTACAGAAATCTAATTCCATACACACTCGAACCTAAGTGATAATGAGAATTTATGTACGAAGTCGAGTAAGATTTCCGGTGTCAGACAAGTGGCAAATCAAAGACTCCCGCTTAGCACCTACAATTATTTAGTCCATTATCAGCAGCTCAGTTCTTGCGCTCCGCTACCTCTGTGCACTTGAAGTGTAACGTAAATAAGCTACGAGTTGGTGATTTTAATTCCTATAATTAATGACAACCATTACAAGAGATGAAAACTTCAGATCATTTATTTTAGAATTTATTTTAGAATTCATCCTTGCCAACCCGGACACTATTCCTGTCTTCTTAGAAACGAACCGGAAATTGGTGATTATGCATTGTAAAAGGAACTTGTAATAATAAGAGTCAGCTGTAGGCATGACATCAATGCGATAAAATCATTTCATATCTCCTGTACACAAAAGAATTTATTAGTGGTTTAACCCGACTCAAATCCTCAACAACGAAGAAAACTGAACGTCAGTATTTAGTTCATTTAAGTCACAATAGAATGTTACCATTATGTACACTATGTATGGAATATCACGCATGAACGTGTATGATTTTGCATAAAACAAAATTGCTCTACCAAGACTCGAATCCAGCACCTCCTGGGTAAAGAGCAAGGGCGCTTACCACTACACTACTACACCACAAGAGTTCGTACAGTAGGCTACAATATGACGCATATTTCAACAGCCGAAGGAACACACAACGTTTTCGCGTCTAGGAGTATTTTTTGTATTAACTACCCGGCTCCCCCTACGTTCGGGGAAATGGCATCATTGTAACACTGAAGTCCCATAGATGGAATATAACGCATGAACAGGAATGATTTTGTGTATAATATATATATATATATATATATATATATATATATATATACTCGTATATAAGAGGAGAGGCGACAAGCTTGACCTTCATGAAATGAGGAATCATCGCACGGAACATTTGAAAGGTTGAAGGTGTGTATATATATATATATATATATATCATCATCATCATGAATAAAAAGAAAGCATACCGAAGATTAAACAAACACGAAGTAGGGACAAAATAGTACAAGAACGAAAAGAAATTGAATCTCACAAATCGTATAAAGGTAAGCCAATAAGCATAAAGGAACAAAAAATAAATAAATAAAATCGGACTATGTGTGAATATTATAAAACAGGATCGTGCAAATATGGTGATAAGTGGAACTTGTCCGCATACAGCAAACTGCTACTACTGTACTTCCACCCTTCTATGTGCAGACAGAGAGAAAAATGTCTAAATGTGGAGTACTCTTATTTTCACGTTAAAAGTATACAAAGAAGTGAAAGAAAAAACACCTTAAATTCCAGGTAAAAGAAGTGAAACGTTATGAATGAAAGACATATTTCAGAAGAAATGAAAACTATAAAAAACAACTACCGTTCCTTATGAGAAAAGACTGAACTCCGCAGACATACGAGTATATACCCCATCCATCTACCCAACACCAACCGCAGTTAATTCAACAACCACAATGGAATCACGGACCACACCTTTACTATTTTCAAATGGAACGATCCACCCAATAACACCGATCAGAAACTAACAAAATCGCCCTGATGACGACTATTATCCAACAAAACCGGCCACAAAGATTGTTATCCTTCTAAATTGAATATATATACAAGTATACGAGGACTGTACACTGACAAAACAGATTGTAAATTACAATACCTACTAAATTTAGCTCTGGAAAGCAACACAGATATCATATCCTTAACGGAAACACACTTGTATAAATGTGAAAAAGGCTGTGAAAACTGCATCAGAAACACTAAAATAGCAATAAAGGACTACAACACACATAGAGAGCAGATAGATTTGCTAGAGGAGGAGGAGAAGGAGGAAGAAGAGGAGGAGGAGGAAGAAGAGGAGGAGGAGGAAGAAGAGAAAGAAGAGGAAGAAGAGGAGGAGGAGGAGGAAGAAGAGGATCAGGAGGAGGAGGAGGAAGAGGATCAGGAGGAGGAAGAAGAGGAGGATGAAGAAGAGGAGGAGAACAATACAAAAGACAACAAAACTCAGGCAATAATGTCTTAGATTTTATGGAAAATTATGCAGTTACCGAGTAAATTGTGAAATGACTTGAAAGGGAAATGTTTTGGATTTAATTTTAACAAATAACGACAACACGATAATAAATAAAAATGTAACGCAAACTAATTTTTCTCACCATAACATAATTGATAGACAAATTAAATTAGAAACCAGAAGACCTAAAACTCATCCTAGAGAGGCAGAAGGAATATGTGAAGGATTAAGTACGAATTCAAAGGCAGTAGATTGGGCAAGTATAAATTTATAATTAAATCTATTGGTGAAACGAGTTTCGAAGAAACAAAAAAGAAAATGTAACAAACTCGCGAGAAAAGTCAAAACGGTTTTTAGACAAGAGACACAAACCATAAAAAATATTCACAGACGCAAGACGTACGCAAGGAAACTGAAGCTATAGACAAAATTATGCGAAATACAAATGGGCCTAACACAAACATTCATCCGCAAGACGAACGAGAAAATAAAGTTATCAGAAAATATAGAGAACTAATCCACAAGGTTTTTACACATTTGCGAAATGGAAAATGAAATGTGAAGAAAATGTTGGTCTGTTAGAAAACTGAGTAAACGAATTACCAGAAAAAGTGAGCCAACAGCTCGAGGAACAATTTAACTCTTCGTTCAGCATCTCCAGTCCTGAGATAATAGAAAATCCGTAAGAATTCTTTGACACAGATACAAATCAGTCAAAAATAGATACGGACACGAATCTATTAATTGATTTTAAGTCTTCGGAGGGGGACATAATTAAGGCTCTATCACAAATATGAGAAAATTCAGCACCAGGGTTAGATATATGGAATGTCAGGTTTCTGAAGAAAGCTCCCTCATTCAAAGGAGTTAACAGAGCAATGCTAAGAATTATCACCCAGTAACACTCACCTCCTATTTTAGAAGCTGAGTTGAACGAGTAATTGGAGCCATAATTGCTTATTACGTACAAGAAAAGAAATTATTCATTCCGAACCAATATGGATTCAGGGCTGGAAGCTCATGCTTATCATAGTTATTAGGCTACGAAAACCAAATACTAGAAGCGTGGTGTCACAGTCATAATAGAAATGTAACATATACTGTTTTTGCTAGTCTTCAGTAAATATGATCATGAGATTGTAGCATACTAACTTAATAAGACAAGAATTACTGGAAAGCTGGGACGATTGATATTTAATTTTTTGATCCAAGGAACACAAGAGTGTTAGTAAACGGAGTTAAATTTGAAGTCTCAGAAATCATCAGCCCTGTCTCACAAAGTACAGTATTAGCTCCCTTGCTGTTTATAATAATGATTGAAGACATACTGTAGATGTAGACACTAAAGACAGTACAGTATCGTGCTTCGCGGACGACACAAAAATATGTAAGGAAATAACAAATGCAGAAGACATAGAAAAATTACAAAATGAGACTGAAACACTATTTAGGTTTGAGGAAGACAACAATATGAAGCTCAACGAAGAAAATTTCCATATCATAAGATATGGTAGCAACAAAGGGCTACAGAATAAAAAACACTGCAAAACAAATAGATAACACCAGCCTACAAGTCAGGGATCTTGAAGTAATAATGCCATCGCATGCATAATGCAGGAACACAATAACATTAAAATTGCAACAGCTAGAAAAATAATGGAAATTATCTGTCTGGAGGAGCTTCCCATAGCAAAAGAGCAAATATCATGTTAAAGTTATGGAAGAGTTTAGTCCTACCAATAACTGAATATTGCTCAGTATTCACAATTCCATAGAGAAAATGAGACATTGCAAGCATTAAAGTTATACAAAGAACATTTACGTGTAAGATAAAGGAAACGAAAGATGAAGACCATTGGTCACAACCAAAATCCTTGAAACTCTATTCCTTGGAAAGAAGTCGTGAGCGATACACAATCATATACACATGGAAAATACTCGAGGGATATGTCTCAAACTTTAGAAATCAAATAAAAACACACTGAAATGAGAAAACAGGTAGGTTCTTTACTATCCCAGCTGCAGTGGGACATGGGGTGGTGGGCCATGAAAACCAAGCTGCAGTGGGACATGGGGTGGTAGGCCATGAAAACCAAAGTGGAAAAATCATACTATCAAACTACGAGGCCTAACACTCTTTGGGGCTGTTTATCATCAGGCTGTTACTGTTAATCATCTTCTAATTTTTATATTACAGTTATCGCTAAATAAAAATAATAATAAAAAAATAATTAATAATAATAACTAAGATTACTGCTAAATTAGTTTATCTTTCTCTTTGGAGTTTCGTAACATTATTTAGAGAGGTTGTAAATTGTCCTTGACTCAGTGTAGTTTAAGGTCACAGGATTAAATTCCTTGATGCAACTTCCGAACGATGGACATGCATCAGTAGTACTTAGTTTTTCAATCACCTTTCTCACTGCAAACACTTGATCAACATACCTTCCTTCTCTAAAGCGTCTTAGTCATCTCCAACCAACGGATTCGTATCTTTTTTTACTCTGTCAACTCTCTTCCGTATAATTTTCCAGGTATACTTATCAAACTTATACCTTATAATTTTTACATTCACATCTTTCACCTTTAATTTTTACAGTGGTACAATTGCAGATTTCGTCCAGTCACCTTGATCACATCTCACGCATTTTGATATACTCATATAAGTTATCTTCCAGAGGCATTCAAATACCATTCTGCAATAATAATAATCTGCATCCATATCCCATCATTTCCTGTTAATTTCATATTCTTCAGCTTGCATACTGTATTCTACTGTATGTCAGTATAAATAAATAAATAAATAAATACAATTAAATTAGTTTGGCGTGTTTGGCCAAAATGGCTTGTTTACTATTTGCTTAAGCTATGTACAATTGCACATACACAGAACTGTACGTTATGCGCTATTATTATTATTATTATTATTATTAGGTATACAGTATATCGCGCTAAGTTAATGACGAAGCAAGCCATCGAAATCATATCACTTCCAATAAATAAAGTTAAATTCAATTAGTGTCATCTACTGTATATTAACTTATTAAGTATCATTCAGCGTGGCACAAAAACATAATTAATTAACGTCCTAAATACCCATTCACGACATCGACCTCTCACGGACATGCGTGGAAATATTGTTTAATTACGCACTCCTCAAAAAAATTTTGTTGATAAGCACGACTTTTTTTGTCTGCCTTTTATGCATTAAGAAAGTGAACAAGTCCTGATCACAAAAGATCTAAAATCAAATCTTTAGATGAAGTCATACATGATGGAAACGATTCCACTGACAAATATATCAGATTCTTAAGAATTAAAACCACGTTTTATAAAATTATTTCATTTCATTTACAATTCAGTCGCATGGCGCATGCGCAAATTCTTAATTTCTCAAAATTCATGATTTCGATAATTTTGCTTTTCAGATATTAAAATAATTTTTTTAAAAATTTTGTTGTAATAAACAAAAAACAGAGAAGCATTTATTTTTTTTTTTTTGACTGATTTAAAAACTACTGCATAAATTTTGGAAAACTAAGTACGTCACAAAATAGTTTGTTTTTAGCAAAAAGTAGTTCATTTAAACAAATATACACATTTTTCTTACTTTTAATAAATAGTTTGGTAACAAAACACTCTTTATTTCAGATATTTCGCGTATCAAAAGCTGAAGAACTTGAAACTGTTGTCACTCAGACCAATTCTTTTCTGCAAAATGTCACTCAGATCAGTTTCGTTCGACAACATTCTAATGGCATCCATTCCATTCTGCAAAATGTCAATCATTCTTCACAGAATCCGAGTTTTTGTAAGATTACCCGCGCATATATATAATTTTTTAGACTTGATTGGTTATATCAGATCAGGAATTGTACTACATGCTGATTGAACATGCATTTTTCCTCAGAAGTGAGGAAATACAGATTTTAGTTAAAATATTTCATGAAATATTAAATTAAACAAAATTCAGATATCAGGTTTTCAAAAATATGTCTCGTAGTAGTGGGTCTAAAAGGGATATTCTTGTATCTGTGTTTTAACAGATCATGGCAATCCCTCTTTTACGCCATACGATAGATGTAGCGAGGAAATAACGCTGGCTGCAGGACAGAGCAAAGTCATTCATTCTCCGAACTATCCGAATAGTTATTACAGTTGGGCGAGATGTCGGTGGTACGTTCGTGTAAGTACTTGGAAACTTTCCAGTGACATAAGAAAACAAAACAATCTGAAAACTATATAAGATGAATGGGTACGTGTATGTCAGCATGCATGAGTTAGAATTTATTATAATGTAACACTTTCAACGCTCACATTTTCTTCTTTTTCTCATTTAAGGCCATCGGGCCCCGGACCATGATTCGATTTCACTGCTCAAATTTCAAACTACCTCCATCTTATCTTTGCAATTTGTATTCAGATTTTTTGCTGGTGGAATCTAAAGGAGGAGGAGTCAGATGGTAAATATCGAGATCATTTCCTTGTTAAAGGGAGCTGCTTCTTCAAAATTTTCTTTCAAACCTTCCTTTTAGAAGAGATACACAGTGCTTATGGTAAAAATACTGTAGTTTGCAGAAAAACAGCAGTCACACGGATATTAAAAGATAAACTACTATGGTAACTGTATGCAGTCCACAGAAAATTTTAACGTATTATTTAATGTATGCAGACAATTGAAATGTCTATGGGTAAAAGTCTTAAACTCAGTAATTGTCCTGAGGCTCGTGTCTGCAGACATGCGTATGCAGACAAAAGTACTTATTATTCCAAAACCTTATTTGGTTATAAATTAGTCGAATTCAAACTTGTAAAACTCTACAAATAAAACAGGAAGAAAAATGAAAGTTTAAAATGGAGTTGGATGTCACGTGATCATTGCATCATTAATTATTATTATTCTTATTTAAATAATGTCTTGGAAATCTCCGAGGTATAATTTATGATCCTGCTTTTGAAAGTGAACATGTGAAATTTAAAGTATTTGGGAGTATCGAATAAAGGCTGAACGTGTGTTTATACTACTTGGTTATACCCTAAATTGGGGAATAAAGATGATAATGGTATAGGAATTAACATTATCTTACTAACACTTCAAATGAATTCTTAATCCAAAATATTTGAGATAAAAAATTCAAGTATGTATCTGCACTTTAAAAATAATTTAATATATGTAATAATTTGTACTAAATTATTTCCAATTAGGTACTGTAGCTCGGTTTTCCCAGAAACTCTTGAAGCTCCAGAATTTCTTATCCATTTTTGGAGTAACCATGGAAACAACGACGGAAGCTTTTATTGCTCGCTTCAAGCTTTCAGGTTGCATAATTTGCCTTACCCACCTACAGTTTACCCAACTACAGTTTACCCACCTACAGTTTACCCAACTACAGTTTACCCACCTACAGTTTACCCAACTACAGTTTACCCACCTACAGTTTACCCACCTACAGTTTACCCAACTACAGTTTACCCACCTACAGTTTACCCAACTACAGTTTACCCACCTACAGTTTACCCAACTACAGTTTACCCACCTACAGTTTACCCACCTACAGTTTACCCAACTACAGTTTACCCAACTACAGTTTACCCACCTACAGTTTACCCAACTACAGTTTACCCACCTACAGTTTACCCCCTGTCCACTCCACCTCCATACCTTGGATGTTGTAAGTGTAGTATAATTAATAATCAAATAAATAAGTTGCGTAGTTAATTTTAATTGGAATATTTTATAATACCGATAAAATTCCTGGCGTTATGAAACGATAATATATAATTATTATATCCATATTATTAAATAATGTTTACTGCCGTTATAAAAATTTATATTTGTAATTTTATTTACTTCGCTAGATTGTGGTCGTAATGCTTCCTTTGTACATCAAAAAGGAAACAAACAAATTTATTTTGAAAATACAAATTTTAATTTCAAAGTTCCTGTCAACGGTTCTGTGAATCGACAAACAAAGGACGCTCAACGTATAAAACTCATTTCGAGAAACAGACCTTTTGAGGTGAGAATGCAACGGCAAGTTATTAGAGTGGTAAATGGACAGCCGGCAGGAATTCATGAGTTTCCGTGGTTGGTGTTGGTTATGTACAATGAAAAAGTATTTTGTGGTGGTTCATTACTAAACGACCAGTTTGTAATCACGGCTGCACACTGCATTCTGGGGTAAGTTTACTCGTATATGCTGAGCTTAAACGCAGTTAAAGATGATTATCTTTTCTTTCCAGCACTAAAATATGATTTACACAAGAATATTTTTAGTATTTCACTGTTATTAATTTGATTTATATGATTACCTTCACTCACGATTTGCAGTTACGTTTTGCCAACCGTAGTTGCTGGTGAACATAGCCGGTCTCAGGCAAACGAAACTGTTTACACACTTCGACTATCTGTTGATGAAGCTATCAGGCACGAATTCTACAGCGAGATAAACCGTGACAATGATATCGGTCTTCTGAGACTTAGAAAAGTTCTCAATTTAGACACTGTTTACCCCTTCATAGCTCCAGTGTGTCCTCCTGATAGAGAAGTTTCCTATTATGGTGCTGACTCTATTATTGCAGGGTGGGTGTAAAAGGAGCAAATATGTAACAAATGGAATGAATCCTATAAACTAATTTTTCTCGGTAATCCTCAATTTTATATATTAATTGAATCTCTTCTCGCTTTTCTCCTTTCATAGATGGGGATATCTAGATGAATCGGGAAGTTTTCCGACCGATATTGTAAACAAAGCTGAAGTCGGTATTTTACATCCAACGATTTGTCGAAAGCATTTGTCTGCGATTACTGTTAATAGTTCACTGACCGAGAACATGATATGCGCCGGTGGACATGGAAGAGATTCGTGTACAGTAAGAAACACGTTTCATGTTAATAAAGAACAATCAACTTTAATTGAGGGTTTGATGCTGAACAGCCAGTCAGTCCTACTTCTCATTATTTTCTGTCTATTAAATCTTATAAACCTCTACTTTTTTTTAAATATAAAAACTTGAGTGTCTTTGATCCATTTTTGTTTTTAGGCTGAAGAAAACCGATAGATGTTTTATGTGGAACAAATCCTAAAGTCATTCAAAGCAATTTTCATGCCTTTTCTGAAGGATTGCAGAAGGATTGCAGAATTATTATACTAATGTTTAAGAATCATAATTATTAAAACTATTCACAGAATGACAGCGGAGGACCTTTGATCGTGCAGGAAGGAAATCGCTGGGTTCTGGTCGGAATTGTTTCTTGGGGAATCGGATGCGGTAGAACGAATGTTCCTGGGGTTTATACTAAAGTGCAAAGTAAGTTCTAAAATGTGTCATAATTCTGATTATATATACCTAATAATAGGAGGAGATTGTAGATACCAATCGACCAGGGAAATACTCCGGGGCGGACGTTAGGTAAGAGACAGGGAGTGCTGGAACTCCCGTTTCTCCAGTCACTGTCCTCCATAGTTGATCTTTTTTCGTGTCTCATCTACCCTGTGAACAATTCAGCGTGTTCTCAAACACACATTTCTCCCTCTATTCCTCACTACACATACAGTACATGCATCTTGGACACTACATAATCTTTTCAGAATTAAAAAAAAATGGCAACTTTTCCTCAAAGACCTTTATTTCAGTTCTATGCTTTTCCTTCTATTGGTTTTTGAGGGGGGGGGATATGCGGACTTTCGCTCTTGGCCTCTTATATGTACAGTATATAAGAAAATTCACAATTACAAGTAAACAATTACAATTTCGTTGGGGGGGGGGGGGATGGAATCTGATAGGAGTTACCAGGGTAAATTCAAATATGTACAGAAAAAAGACCTATCTATCAGTTTTCACTAAGCCATTCAGGATATATTCTAGAAGCACCAGATATGTTATATCCAAATTTATAAGGAAGTCGTGTACGAAAAGAAAGATGTTTAAAGTGACACAAATTCTTTACTCCAATTTTCTCAAAATAAAAAATTCGAAATACAAAATAAGACAAAAATAAATTATACAAAAATTTGACATTGAATGTTGTTGTTTTTAAACTTACAAGATAACTACTAAATATACAGAACTTTCCAGCAAAAAAAGGGGAAAAATATTTTCAGGGGAATGGGGTGGCATGGTGACATCTTTGAAAAAAAAAATTCAAGTTCATAGCAAAATATGTAAGAACACAAGCTTTATTTGAAAAAAGTGCTTTACGAGGCTTTTATGATAGTATTGTAATGTATGAAGATGGTCAGGACGCACTCTCAGGTTATTATTACCTTCAAAAGAGAGAGAGAGAGAAGAGAGAGGTATATAAAAAGGTGAAGAGGTGATCAAAAAGGAAAGTAACTCCAAAAGGTTTTTATCCAGTTAGATTGAAACTTTGTACAAATACTCACTAAAAGAGACGCGAAAAAAACGCGTCAAACGTCATCCAAATCGGTTCGTAAGTAAAGAATTTATGAACAACCCCAGCATTTCTACTTGACATTGGTCCTAAAGTTTTTTTTGTTTTTTTTTTACAAGAACCACGGTACTCTAATCTAAAGTTAATTCTTAAATTTATATTTAATTAAGCGTCATTAAATATTCTAGTGTAATGTTACTAGTTGTAATATCTGTATAACGTAAAAAATATTAACTCTTCATCATTAACAACGTCATATTTCTTCATTTCAGATTACTTGGATTGGATTCAACAAAGAATCAGTAAGGCAAATTCTTGCCTTCCATAATTTACAAAAACTGCCCTTCAACATTCGTTATTTGCTAATTAAGCATTGTGTGATACGGAAGTGTGAAACACAGCATCCTGCCAGAATGAAATGAATACCCTCCTAACGCAACTGAATGGGCATGTGACATCGTCCTCTTTGAAACATGTCCTTCCAGATGAAGTTGCCATTCTGAAACAAAGTCAGGAGGTTCTCATCTAAGATGGATATATATAAAGGGTGATCCAGAGAAATGGGACCCAAAAGAAACCCCTGTAACTCTTAAAGTATAAGTCCTTTTATAAAATCATACGCATCATTCGAAAGAGGATAGTTACAAGTTTGTACAGGATTGTATAGGTTTTGAAAATACAAGACAAGATAAGATACAAAACAAAATAAAAGTGTTAGTTAAAACTAACCCTTCAAGATGACCGCATGGACTGTGGAACAGCTGCGTTTCATAACTGAGCAATATTATGAGCATGGAAGAAGTGTAGTTTCAGCTCTTAGAAGGTGATTTTGACATCTGAAAATTTGTCTTGATAGATCTTTGAGCTGAAACTACACTTCTTCCATGCTCATAATATTGCTCAGTTATGAAACGCAGCTGTTCCACAGTCCATGCAGTCATCTTGAAGGGTTAGTTTTAACTAACACTTTTATTTTGTTTTGTATCTTATCTTGTCTTGTATTGTCAAAACCTATACAATCCTGTACAAACTTGTAACTATCCTCTTTCGAATGATGCGTATGATTTTATAAAATGACTTATACTTTAAGAGTTACAGGGGTTTCTTTTGGGTCCCATTTCTCTGGATCACCCTATATATATATATATATATATATATATATATATATATATATTGTCAAAAAGCTTATAATTTCCTTACGCGCTATTAATTTTTTTTTTATTGTGGAATCGACCCCTCGGAACCATTCCGCGAGAGGAAAGGACACTACAGTTGCGTCAAATATTTGGTTCAACTCACGCAATGATCGTTCTTTTATAATTTTATTTTTACTTTATTTATTTAATTATATATATATATATATATATATAGTGTGTATATATATATATATATATATATATAATATTTCTTTTTTTTAATTGGGGTTGTTTAACCTCCTTCGCCACATCTATAGTCATATGACAGAGGGGACCTACAGCTTTACGTCGGATCCGAACCACGGGTCGCTACATAATCTGGGCGCAGAGGACAGTCTCCCATGACGACGGTCTCCTATCCGACTACTACCCAGACCCAATGTCGTTTAACTTCGCTGATCTCCGAGAAGCGGTGTTACGACATCGGCCACTACGTAGCCCATATATATATATATATATAATATATGTATATGAAAGCACTTTTCATTAAATAAATGTAGACATTTTTGTTTGATTTTGGCAAAATATCGCAATTTAAATAGTTTATGCTCACATTTAATATAAAATAAGCCATTCTTTTTTTATAAGTTACACCTGTTTTATAAGAGAAAAAAGATATTATCTAAATCATATATTTTTCAGTATACGCGTAAAAATATCCTCTCAATGGAATAAAGCCACACCAACAATCATCAGGAGGGCCAAAAACTGTCACAGCGCGTATTAAATATTATTATTATTAGCATCATCGGAAACAAAGACTCTGACCTCAGTATCTTCACTTCCTTGGTAGAGGAACTGTGTTCCCACTGAGCCACGGAAGCTGACAAAATTATTATTATTATTATTATTATTATTATTATTATTATCCTTTGCCGATGACACAAAGATCAGTAGAAAAATAAGAAACGCAGAGGATATAGGATCTTTACAAACAGACATGAACAGAATCTACAAGTGGACGGAAGACAACAATATGAAGTGTAACACTGAGAAATTTCAACTGTTACGGTACAGAAAAAGGGAGGACCTAAAATCCATGGAATACTATACCTCAAATGGACAGAAAATTCAAAGAAATTCTAGAGCAAAAGGTTTAGGGGTTGTAATGACGGATGATACGAAATTTGAAACACAAAATAAAATAGCAGTAAACAGATCAAAGAGAATAAATGGGCAGATACTGAGAACCTTTAAACGAAGGGATAGGAATATAATGATTCCTCTACTGAAAACACTGATCATACCCAAATTGGAATACCGCTCGGTCCTAACATCCCCATATAAAAAAGAAGACATTAGACAGCTAGAAGGGATTCAGAGAAGCTTCACAGTCAAGATCAATGGGTGCAAAGAACTAAATTACTGGGAAAGGTTACGCGAAGTAAACCTATAGCTATTCACTGGAAAGGAGAAGAGACACACAAACCATTATTTACATTTGGAAAATAATGGAGAAACTAGCTCCTAATCTTACTCTGAACCCTATAACCCCCCAAACAACAGTGGAAAGTAGAAAAGGAAGACTGTGTCGGCAGTGTGTCGTGTTCCCAAATTAAAGGCTAGACAGAGAACCTCCTTAACCCTGAAAGCTGAAAGAAAATAGTTTTGTTGTGAGAGGACCAGGACTGTTTAATTAGCTGCCCAAAGAACTAAGGAACACGAGTGGTGTTACGATGGACATCTTCAAAAGAAGATTAGACGCCTGGCTCAGAGCAATCCCCGATGAGCTGGGCGTACCTGGCTATGTGAGGTGGAGAGTACAAGAAACCAACTCTCTACTTCACCAGGCCAACTCGAGAGGGGGGGGGCAACAAGCTTGACCTTCGTGAAATGAGGAATCATCTCGCGGAACATTTGAAAGGTTGAAAGATATATATATATATATATATATATATATATATATATATATATATATCAGTGGCGTGCGGTGATTTTTCGTCAAGGGGAAGCAATTCAAGCAAAAACAACAAAGATTATATAAAATAAAAATAAAACTTTAAAATACTCGTATATAATAAAAACAAAACACATATAATCATCTACTTACTTTACTTATAGGTTAATTCTATTCTTCTTTCTTTTTTATTAAATATATCTATTATTTCTTCGTAAAAGGCATCGGTTTTCATATCCTTAAGAAGCTTTTTCTCAATTGGGATTAAAGCTAAACTTGCAAGCCTTTCTTCCCCTTGCGCATTTCTAGCGTAGTTATGTATTCGCTTTAAGTGAGAGAATGACAGCAGACAGCACGTTAAGTTGCCAGATATTTCAAGAAAATTAACTATAAGATCTGGACAGCGAAATCTAAATTGCTTCCTTTTTGACATAGGGAAGGATAAAATAACGATAAATATATATTCTTTTTCGCTTAACATGGCCATGAAATTTTTTAGTAGAAAAACTATATATGAAACTTGTTGTATTCAATAAATACTACATTATTAAACATTAAATGAGTTTTTAGAAAGGAAAGAAACAATTTGTAACAGTAAAAAAAAAGCGAAAGTCATTGGGAAAAAGGATGCATTTCGTCAATTGTTGTCCAACTCGAGATTTTTTGCGTCGGCTTTTTTAAAGGTTCTTGCACGAACGGCAACCAATGTATATACTATGTATCCACCTGATTACTAATCAAATGCTATAAATAGTATAATAAAATGATTTTGTACAAATTATTAACACATATTGAACTATTTAAACTTTAAAGTATAATACAGCATTTTCTTCTTTCTTTGAATAGGGAAGCATTGCTTCCCTTGCTTCCATGGACCGCACGCCACTGATATATATATATATATATATATATTAAACCTTGATTGACCTTTCCTATTTGCTTCTGCCCAAACTGTTCATTCTGACGAAGGTCAAGCTTGTTGTTCCACCTTGGACCTACAGCAGACAGACAAGTAAGTACAGCTTAACGTGGTATCCGAACTGCAACCCACAACGGATGGTGAGAAGTTACAAAGTTTTTGACTGGGCATGATCTCGTATACAGTAAACCCTCGTCCAACGCGGGGTTAAGTTCCTCGAGAACGGCGCGTTAGGTAAATCCGCGTTCGACAAACTTCATACCTTATGTGATAAATGGGGATACGTGAACGCGGCCGCGTAAGGTCTCCCATTAATATTTAGATACGTAGATTTTTTATTCACACACAAATGAATTTCTCTACTTATATTGCATATGAAATAAGAATATAATAAATTCATAAACATAATGATATTTACATATGATAAATAAAAATACGAGGGTAATTCAATAAGTATCCGCACTTTTTATTTTCACAATTTTATTTTCACATCTGATAGATTATAAACACATTACTTCTCAACATAGTCGCCCTGTTTCCCAATACACTTAGTCCAGCGATCTACAAGCTTCCTAATGCCATCATAAAAGAATGTTTTTGGCTGTGTGCGTAGCCAGTCATGCACCGCCTCCTTCAGGTCATCATCGCCTTGGAATCGCTGACCTCTCAAAGCTTAGTGGTCCAAACAGGTAAAAATCCGAAGGTGCCAGGTCTGGACTGTAGGCTGGAAAATAACATTTTATAGGACAATGTGAGGGGGGTGGGGGCAGTGGCGGCCCTAGGATTGCTGGCGCCCCGGGCAAGCTGAACTTCGGCGCCCTTACAAGTATAATTTTAAAATTTGTTCACAATGAGGAAAAACTACAAATGTAGGAATAAAGAGTTTATTACAATTAACGATATTCACTCAAAGTACAACTAAACATTCTCAAAATGGAACCATGTATGAAAATATGAGAGACAGTGTTGCCACTTTTGTCTGAGGTAAATCCACAAAAAAATGTAAAAATTCCACAAAGTGGCAACACTGATGAGATATTAAAGGATGGCAGCGCTGCCAGGCGTATGTAATTTGTGCTCAACGCTCACCTACGCGGCCACATCAACCCATGTGACATGTCATCCCATGTCGGGCCAAGCTGACCTTAGCTTTACTGGTACTCTGGTACTAATGCTATTGGCTAATATAATGTCATAATCCCTGAAAATTTTACTCCACATCAGGAAATTTTCACATTTGACTTTTATTTTATTTTATTTATTTATTTTTCTATTTTTCCCTTTGTATTTGGAAGATCCCAAACACATGACGTGGCGCCCCTTAGCACGTGGCGCCCCGGGCAACTGCCCGAGTTGCCGGTACCTTGAGCCGGCCCTGGGTGGGGGTAGTGCTGGTGTTACATAATTTTTTAGGGGGTGGTTGGATAGATGTAACAGAGTGTTATAGGCGGGGGGGAGGGGGGTATAAATTTTGGTTGAAAAAAGCGTTACATCATTTTTGAATGACCCCAAACAATTATGCATCATCGATGGATGTGGAACTGGCAGACCTCATTCCACCACGTCTCACTTTTTAAATATGACAATTTTAATATAAAAAACGTAATAAATGTTAACAGAAATCCTATATAAGGTGTTTTTATTCAATTTCTTTTTTTTAGTTAACATATATTTTACAATGGATTATAGAAAGGAGTCATATGAGTGACCTCAAAGACTGTAATTGCGAGGTAACAGAATTTAAACAAAACTATGAATGTTAAAGACAATGAAGGATCACATACATTCCTTATATTATCACAATTTGCCTTGCAGGTATTATCTTTACCGACATCGAATGCTGACGCAGAACGACTTTTTTTTTAAATTAAATTTAATGAAAACTAAGTCATACAACTCCCTACAGCTTCCATCTATCAATACGCTTATTATATAGTGTCTGAAGCTGTGAGAGTACAGGGTGATTGTCTGAAATTCAAACCCAGTCAGGACATGATTAAGTGTTTAATATTGGTAATATGGGGAAGTATTTTGTGTAAATATAGTGAGGGATGATATGATATTTTTATCTATTTTGTAAATATGAAATCTGTAACAAAACATGAAAATGAACAAAGTTGGTATTGATTCACACCAAAAAATGTACCACATTTTCTAAAAACTATAATAACCAGAGAAAACGTGCCGAATTGTGACGTCATATACGTATGCTAAATAGCGGCAACCTTGGGTCCGTACGAACTGCATGCGTATTTACAACTTAAAATATTTTGAAGAGTAATTTAAATTGTGGGAAGTGTTGAAGTAAGTGTAAAATACATAAAAATTATGAAAAATATGGTTTTCGATCTATTCGGCTCGAGTGTTGCAAGCCTACAATTTGGACAACCTGCGTAGTATAAGCTTAGGTACAGGATTATTTAAGCCTTATTGATGTATTAACTATTAAAATACTCTTAATAATTTCCTCAGAACTACACAAAATTAAGAATAGTAACGGGAAGCATTATGCACAGCGTATAGAAAGTAGCTTGTAGGCCTTGGTAGGTTTTCGACTACTTAGGTATCTGGCCTACGCTATAATAAGTTGTCCTAAAGTATATAATTAAAAAATAAGTTTTAAACATTTCTAGAACAGGTAACTCGTGTTGTAGTGTATTGGTTTTTTTTTTTAAAGATAATGTTTAATAGGAAATTAATAGTTTGTTTAAAAGAATTTAATAATGTTTTGTTTAAGAAAGAAGAAAATAATGTTTAATAAGAAATAATGATTTGTATGTAAATAAGAAATTGATAATGTTTTGTTTGAAATTAAAAATATAAAAATACAAATTGGCAATATCCGAGATGTGCTGAAGCGAGAGGCTGAGTAAAATGCCCAATTTTGGCAATTCAGTCTTCGGGCGGGTTTGCCCCGATTAGGTGTTTTTCGTATTAGTATGTTATTGTTTATTTAAAATAATTAATTATGTCTCTCTCCGCGGTTAAATGTTAAAGCTAATTCCGCCCTTGCTTTACCCCGTTTGTTTAAATTGTTTCGGTATAAATAAAAACTCAATAAATAGGAAACAAAAGTGTGTAATTATCCCCGGTCCCTTTGCTGTTGTTCGAAAGTTTAATGGCGCCCACCGGCTCAAGCGGTGATCCCGCGTTCGTTTATAATAAGACACGAAGAGAAAATGAGAGTAAAGATTGAGAATAGAAGAAAGAGCAAATAGTTAAAAAGGCAAATAAGAAGGAAAGACTTTTGTTCACTACAATGTGGGTAATTATGCAATAAAATACATAACCCAAGATTCTAGTCAAATGATACTTTTCTAGTGTAATTTAGTGTTTTGTTCAAATCTGACCTTCATTTCTTGTCCAAAGTTGCCAAAATGTAATCTAACCTAGCACTTCATCGCTTATCTTCATGATAAAGGCATGGATTATGACAGCGAGGGCAATTTCTAAAAGTTGGTAAGTCTAAGTTTGCATAAGAAGTGGAGGCCAGATTTGAACACAATTGCACTAGAAAAGTATACATTTGACTAGCAGAGGCGTATCGAAGGGGAGGGCGACAGGCGTGATCGTCCCTCCCACCATTGAGCTAATAAATTATTATTATTTTCCCAGTAAAATTGCTAGGCTACAACAGGATGAGAATGAAAGTGAAAACATTTCGGTGCCTTCGGCGCTAGCTCTTGCCTCCCCTATTATTAAAAATCTAAAATGGCTCAGGCGTTCGATACAGTTCCGCATAGGAGACTAATTGCGAAGGTCAAAGCGCACGGTATACGCGGTCAGGTAGCTAACTGGTTAGAAGAATGGCTTCGTGCTCGGAGACAGAGGGTCGTAGTTAATGGTAGTGAATCGGGGTGGTTAGATGTAGGTAGCGGTGTCCCACAGGGTTCAGTGTTAGGCCCATTGCTATTTGTAATTTACATTAACGACATAGATGTAGGTTTGACTAGTAACGTGTCAAAATTCGCGGACGATACTAAAATAGGCGGTAAGGTTGTTAACGAGGACGATAGAAATAGGCTTCAAGACGATGTAAATAGGATTATGGAGTGGACAGATAAGTGGCAGATGCAATTTAACGTAGATAATTGTAAAGTTTTGCATATAGGTTCTCGCAACAATAATTACACGTACACGATGGATGATAGGGAGTTAGCGAGCGTTGACGAGGAAGTAGATTTAGGCGTACGCGTATCTAAGGATTTAAAGGTTAGGAACCAGTGCCTGGAGTCTTGCGCAAAAGCTAATAGGATGTTAGGCTTCATAGCGCGTAATTTCGAATTTAAATCGAAGGATATTATATTGCCCCTTTACAAGTCCCTAGTCAGGCCTCATTTAGAATATGCCGTTCAGTTTTGGTGCCCGTATTTGCGTGAGGATATTGATAGGTTAGAAAGGGTTCAGCGTCGTGCCACGAAACTTATTCCGTCATTGCGCAACAAGCCTTATGAAGATAGGATTAAAGAGCTAGACCTGTTTTCACTCGAAACTAGGAGATTAAGGGGGGAGCTTATTGAAGTTTTCAAAATCGTTAATAACATCGATAACGTAAATTTTGACAAATTGTTCACTTTCGATAATAGTAATACTCGCAATAACGGATTTAAGTTGCGTGGCAGACGTTTCATTACTAATATCGCTAAAAACTTCTTTACGTTTAAAGTAATTGATAAATGGAATAATCTTCCCGCGTCGGTCGTTCATTCTACCAGCGTTAATATGTTTAAGAACCGTCTTGACAGACATTTTAAAAATGTTAACGTTGTTTAAAATAACAAAGTTAGCAACAGGAGCTCTGGTGGTGGTGCTCGAGGATGAGTCTGTTGACGATGAATGCCAGCTTGTGACATGCCAGCATGTGATGCCAGCAATAAAAAAAAAAAATTAGACCAACACGAACGTAGATGTAGCTCGTAGCGTAAACTAACCCACTTTTTTTACTTTGCATGTCTGTAGTTTGCATGGTATGACTGTGAGTTAAGACTGTGTTTGCATGGTTTGTAAGCGTTCTTATTTTACTTCTTTTCATCTTTCACCCCTCTCCTATTCTCTCCGACTATTTTTCTGACTTGTCGGCGGATGATGATGGTGAGACTTTTTTCCTCTTTTTCTGAATGAATGTTAACCCACGAGTGATAGGTGTTGCTCCTTACTTAACCCCTTATTCTCTTCTCTTCTCTTAACCCCCTACTCTTTCCTTTCTCTCGGGCTAACCTTAGAGTGGATCTTAGGGTCTTTGTTAGCCTTAGCTTCTGTAGATCTGTAGATCCCGAGAACTCTTAATCCGGCCCTGAGAATAATTATAAAGGTAACAGTCCAAGGAAATGCTTAATCTCGAAATTAACACTTTTTGTTCTTATATTAATACAAATCTGAGCATCCTAATTGCGGTTTGCACTGAATATTATGTTACTTATCAGATTTTTATCATAATTTTTATATTTTTTATAATATAATTTTTATATTTTTATTCATAATGTGTCTTAGCAGTAGCGAGTTAATCATCTTTAACTGAACGATAAGCTCATCATGAACGTACATAAAAATTATTTATCTCTATTTCAATTATACTTCTACAATTAGTTCCAAGTTCGCCCCCCCCATGACAAATTTCTGGGTACGCCTCTGTTGACTAGTATCTTCGTTCATGTACTTTACTGCATATTAACACTCGTGTGAAACTGTGAACACTCGATCCATCAAAAGTAAGAACACTTGGCAAAATTAGGTCATAATAGCTTACATTACATTACATTTCATTCGGAAAACATGAAGCCACTCGGGCCTATCGAGGTAATCCAAGTCATGAGCTACATTTTTTAATAATAATAAAATTTTGCAACATGTCAAGCTGAAGTCAGCTAATTAATATACAACTATTTACTACCACCATACTATAGTAGCCTATATAACTGAAGTAAAGCATATGCCCTACAGTGTTCCCTCGGTTTACGATATTTCGATTAACGATCCGCCTCATAAGTATCCCATTGTTTCTGTTAACGATAAATTTTCGATTAACGATATGTTTACTATATCACGCGGCCGCCAATTTCGGCCAATCGGAACATTCCTAAGTGGACTCGGCAGGCCTCAGCTAATCAGCGACACCCTTTTATGAGCGTTCAGAGCTCAGCTGGCTTGCTTTTCAGTGTTTGATGCGCGTTGCTTGTGGAAACAACTCTCTTAAGTAATATGATAATAAAAACCTACTCTAATAGACAGAGTTTATTAGAGTGGGTTTTTATTATCATATTTTGACCTTTACGTAGAAAAAAAGTGAAGATTTTTGGCATCTCTTAAGTAATGTACTCAAACAACACCAATAGAACACCTGCACACAGAAACAAAAATACTGAAAGTTAGGGAACATTCAGATATGAGGGGAACACAATTCATGGCAACAACGACAACTAACCCACAACCAGAGCTGTGACTAGCGCCGCTAAAACTAGCGGCGCTTTTTAGCGCCGCTAGTTTTTTAATAGCGCCACCACTAGCGTCGCTATATTTTCAAACTACTAGCGCATTTACCAGCGCCGCTAGTTTTTGAAATAAAAATTAACGCTATACGCTAGCGCTAATTTTTATTTCAAAAATGAATTTAAAGTCCTTCTATTCCATACGAGTTTGAAGATAATTTGTTCAGTTGTTTCGAAAAAGATAGTAATATGCATAAAACTATTCTACAACAAAGTAATGAACAAGTACGTGTCTTTTTATCAAAACAGCCTTCTACTAAGAAATGTTTCAAAGCAACAGACTATACATCTTCCTTCCCTTCCGATTCATTCAAAAAAATATTCATCCGATTAACGTTAAACACTTCAATTCCGTCAAGTGCAGCAGTGGAAAGGATTTTTTCGACAGGAAAAGATATATTAAAGCCGAAAAGGTCCTCGTTGTCCGATTCAAATTTTGAAAAACTGTTGTTACTAAAATTAAATAAATAATTGTCCTAGGTCGTTGTAATAAAGTACTACAGAAACAAGTTGATACCTAAATTAGCTTGATTATATTGTATTGTTTTTTTTCTACTTGATTTGAATAATTACAAATATATTACTTGAAATACTTCTGTTGTATATATGATATATCAAATAATTAAATAAAAGAAATGTATTGTTTTCTATGGTATTAGGTATTTTTTATTTGTTATAGCTAGATTTAAATAAATATACTGGATTTAAATAAATAAAAAGTTTTGTTACACTGGATTTAAATAAATAAAAAGCTTTGGTTCTATAGTATAATTGTTTCATTTAAACATTCTTTTTGACAATATTACTACATAGAAGTGTAACTAACATAATAGGTATTTTTTATTTGTTACAGCTAATATTGAAAACTAGCGCTAGCACTAGCGTCGCTAAATTTTGAAATGACTAGCGTTAGCGCTAGCGCCGCTATTATTTTGCCTCACTAGCGCTAGCGCTAGCGGCGCTAGTTTTCATGAGTAGCGCGCACAGCTTTGCCCACAACACCCTTGCCACTACATGTACAATCATGCACTAACACCTCGCACCACTAAGGTAACACCAGAGAGACATTCTAACTAAATACTCCATTCCATACCACGCTCCACAGACATCACACAGTACAAAACACACACACACACACACACACACACACCCAGGGGCGTACCTAAAGTATTTGGCACCCGAGGCGGATCCTTCCTTTGGCACCCCCCATAAATAATTTTAAAATTTAAACACACAGAAAAATATATTATGTTTACAAGTAGATTTTTAAACAGTACAGTACTGTCATAAGCAAATTGGAAATAAGAAAAATACAGGACATTAAAAATTCAGTGAACAGGTGATGCTGCATTTTATTTTGTACAAAATATAAAATATACAATGATACTACACTGGACATTGTAAAATTGTTGAACTTGACTAAGCCAATAAGCATTAGTACTAATTCAATATAAAATAGTACACATACTACACATCTCTATGCAGTCACATCATCACCCTCTCTGTCTTAACATCACCATGTAGTTGCATTAAAAAAAAATCATGCAGTCATATCACCACCACCATCGTAAGATCACCACATAGTCATCATAAAAAACTCACTCAGTCATACACATTATCGTTACTTCAGTAGTCATGGTTGTAGGAAAAAAGTCAAGTCTAAAGTTTAATGCAAAGTGTGACTTTCCTGTGTCTTTTTACTGATAACCAGTAGTCACAGGGATCACCATTCATAAACATGAGTTTCTATAACATTACGACGATTCATTTATTATAACATCACGACGATGCATTTATTATAACATCACGACGATGCATTTACCGGATATTATAACATCACGACGATGCATTTATAAACACCTAAACATCACTATGATACCACATTGTCAAAAATTACTGGACAGTGGTTTAAGCACCATGATATTGTTATAAACACCAGCACTTTATGCTTTATCATAATTATTTAATGAAACATACCTCATGTATGTGAAGTGCGAAAAATGCTCTGTATGAATTGGTCCACAATTAACCCACCCCTTATATCTCCAGTCTAACTATAGAGTAGATCAAGTCTAGCCTAGAGGGGTCAGCCTAGAGATTCCGGAAATGGTCCAGAGCGGGCAGATAAATTGAGGTCCACAGTAGGATTCCTCACCAAATTAGGTTAGGGCAATCTACCTTCACCTTTGTTAAGCTATGAGTTGATGCTGGGTCTTAGGCCACAATGTAGGCCTAAGTTGTCTGACCCAGCTTAATTTAATGAATCTATGTAAACCTGGGTTAAAAACACAATTAGTCACTTACTGCTAGTTATTAGAGAGTCTCTTTTCCTTGTATATTCGAGAGCGTACTTGCTGGTGGGGATCTTTCTTCGGTGTCTGTTCTCGTCCCTTCTCCAGTTCCGTCCTTTCGCCCCCGTTCCTCGTTTTCGTTCTCCTTTGTTCTCCTCTTCGCGGGGCTTTTTCCACCAGCGTCGTGTTGGTTTTTTCCTCGGTTGGTTTTGTCACACAGTATATAAATACTAGTGTGGAGAATAACTCTGGTGAGCAACCAATTGGTTTCATCCACCCAGTTATTGACATAAAAGGAATTTAATAATTGTTAGATTAACTACCTACCTACTCAGTGAACCATTTTCGTTACCTCCCAACTACCCACTCATCAGTTTTCCATATACTGGGGGCCCCGGGAGATAAAAATTTTGGTGTCATTGTCACCAATTTTTATGTCTGAGTGTAGACTAGCTAACTATTTGACTGTAAATGCCTGTTAATGTGATTAACAGTGCCTATCCTCACCTTCTCATGGAGAAGGTGTAGCATTTAATTAGAAGAGAAAATATACATCCATAGGATGAAACTGTCTATGGTCTTTACCATAAGAAAATAAAAAATGAAAGTTAGAAGATAAAATTACAATTCCCCAGCATCTATTTTTTGTTGTAAAAATAGTCGCGCCTTTAATGCTGTTTGTCGCTGAGGTCTTGTGTCTGTCAATGTTGTAGTAGGATGCGTTACCACTCCTACTGTCAAAGGAATAGTTACTGGAAGTTCAGTGTCTCCAGTTGTTACTGTCAGTGGAGAAGGTTCTCCAAAGTCCATTGTTTTGGGTCCAGACTCTAAAGGGTACAAAAGAGAAATGTCTCTTGTTGTGTCACCCGTTGAAGTCCTTAATTTGACCACTCTTGTTACCCCGTCTGCCCCTGGTCTGAGTTCTGAAACTCTAGCCAGAGGCCAGTATTGTCTTGGAGTACTGTCATGTATGAGAACAAGGTCCCCTACCTTAATTGTGTCAGACCAATCCTTCTTAGTCATTTGTTTATGTCTCTCCCTTAGACCCATCAAGTACTCAGTTTTCCACTGTTTAATGAAATGAGCTTTAACTCTAGTTAAATGTTGTAACTTAGTCTGGAGCTCATCATGTCGTTGAGTCCAGTTTGGGTCTTCTGAAGAGTCTATATTGTAGTCCGGCAGGAGACTAACTTGTTCTCCCCGAATCAAATGATTTGGAGTTAATGGTTCCGGGTCATTAATGTTGTCACTCACATAAGTGAGTGGTCTATTGTTGATGATTTCTCAATCTCAGCCAGGAGAGTGAGCAACTCAAATAAGTGTATCTGTTTTTTACCAATTGCTTTCTTCAAGCAATTCTTTACTGTTTGTATATTCCTCTCCCAGATAGAACCATACCAAGGAGAGGCAACCGGAATATACTTCCACTTTATGTTTGAATTTTGTATATATAATTGTGTGAGTTCATCGCTTAACAAGTCGTGGATGACTTGTTCACCAGCCTTGAAATATGTAGCATTGTCAGTCCAAACTGTCTTTGGTACTGAATGTCGTGCACAGAATCTCTTAAAGACAGCAACAAAAGATTCTGCTGTAAGGTCCTCCACAACATCCAAATAAACAGCTCGTGAGGCAGCACATGTAAACAGTACAATGTACATTTTTTGTTCAGTATCACCCACCCCTACACTCAATGCTCCTGTATAGTCAATGCCTACAGTCTCAAAGGGTCTGTTGAGAGTAACTCTCTCCTCTGGCAAAGCAGGAGGATTTGGTTTCCTATAGGGCCTAGCATGAATACGCCTACATGTGACACACTCACTCAGGACTGTTTTAACAGTGATCCTTCCCTTGGGTATCCAATAAGTTTTTCTTAATGTAGTTAGTGTCTGTGGTACCCCCATATGATATACATCATTGTATGTTTTTCTGATGATTAATGTTGTCAAATAGCTAAATCTAGGTAAAAGGATTGGATGTTTGCTTTTGTATGACAGTTTTGATTTGTCTAATCTCCCTTTACACCTTAGAAGGCCTTCCTCATCTCTGAACAAGTTTAGATCCACAACTACTGATGGTACAGGTTCTTTTGTTTGTTTCCCATTAGTCAAGAATTCTAACTCTTTTTTTACTCTTTTTGTTGTGCATGGCCTATCCAGTATTTGGTTGCAACTTCTGTATAATTATGATTGTTTTTTATTAGCTGTTTGTTAATTGTAGTTAAACAGTTGTGAGCAAACCTCAAACAGTAGGCTGTAACCCTGACAAGTTGTTGAAATCAGATAAATTTCATAATTAGTGATTGGTTCAACCTTTTCATTTGAAAAGATTAAATTTAATGTCAAGTTAACTTGTTCCACAGGCCATTGGTCTGTATTACAGAGCCACTTAGGTCCCATAAACCAAGTTTTGTTTGACTTCAACAACTTGTAGGATAAACCTCTGGTCAGAAAGTCTGCTGGATTTTGTTTAGTTGGAACATAGTGAAAGTTTACTTGTAGGCTTTCATTAGCTTCAGCTATTTCTTTTAGCCTATTTCTTACAAAGATATTCTTACTATTAATGCTATCATTCCGTATCCAGGCAAGACAAATCTGACTACCAAGCCAGATGTGGATATGAGTTATGTTCACATCATGGTAAGCATCCTTAAGCAATGAAATGGTTTTAATGGCTAATGCAGCAGCCAATAGTTCCAATTGAGGTATGGTTCGGGTAGGTTTGAGAGGTGCAACTTTCCCTTTTGCATAAATTAGATGACTTTCTGTAGGACTTACAAGATACGCACAGCACCCATAAGCTTGTGTGCTTGCATCAGCAAACACATGAAGTCTCTGGGGCTTATCCCTAAACCCACAGCACCTTTGAATTTTAATGTTCTGCACTTTTGTTAAATCAGCAGCTAACTTCTTCCAAGATTTTTGATTTTCATTTGTTATTGGATCATCCCACCCAACATTTGTCCTCCAAATTTCTTGGAGGAGAATCTTTGATTTTATTGTTGAAGGCAGGAATAGACCCATAGGATCAAAAATTTTGGAAGCCTCTGATAATATTTGCCTTTTAGTATTTGCTTCCTCATCAAGTTTAAAACCTTTAGTACAGATTGAATCATGACTGTTAGAAGTTGCATCCAAATACCAGTTCATACCTAAAGTTTTAACTCTGTCTGATGGCTCAGTAAGACCATTATTATCCTTTAAAATCTTGTAAGAGTCCAGTTTTATTTATTTAGACCTTTACAAGTTTACGTAGATAATTAACTATATGCCAGGGTCACCAGCGCCCAAGTACTAGATTGGCATCCGGCACTGCGGCGCAAAGTTAATTTTAATAAAAGAAGGGAAGGACTGATTATTAAATCAATATGAATTTTTATATTTTATTGACAACAATTAATGAGTATATGCAAAGGGGATTTTTACCCGTAACACTTTGATGGACTTATAATGGCGAGATTAAATAATGGCCCGTTTGGCTAATATATAACAGTCTGCAAATAATACTGATTATAATAATGAATATGCAATAATACAATTAATTCGAATAATAGTAATAATAATATTGTAATAATAATAGTATAGTAATAATAATAATAATAACTAAAAGATAATAATAACAAAGATAATAGCCACAATGACAACCTTGTCTGCAAAGAGATAGACAAGAATACTGTAAGTGATATTTCAGAGAAAAAGAATAATAAAAATGGCAATAATTAATAATTAAAATACATATAGGTTATATAGGCCCCAGTAACCTGTGGATGATAAATTACAGTTAATTCTGGTTATGGGATTGTGTTAAGTTGAATGGGAAGACTAAAGGAAATATGTAGGCTACAAATGATTAGTAGGCCATCTGCTAAGAAAATAACGTGAAACATAATAGGCTTATAAAGTAAAATATACTATGAAATTTAATAGGCAGGCCTTTGCCTCTTCAACATATTGAGCTGAGGTTAATCTAAAACAAAGACTATGGTAGGCCTCAGTTAGGCTAGTTACAATTTGGCTTTAGCCTAGACCTAACTTAGCCTAAGTAATTTATTATATGAATCTTACATTACTATTTGTAGTATGAATCTTAGTACTAATTGCAAACGGTATAAGGCGTTAGTATCTGCAGTATGCGGTATTGCATACAGATATGAAATAGTAAAGAATAAATACTATAACACAAAACATACCACAAAGGAACTTTGCTTGCTGGCGGGGTGATTTCGAATATAATGTGTAAAGTGGCGTCCTTTGTGTTGTCGTTGCACACAAGTTTGTTTTTACTTAATAATTTTACCAACCAGCCAAAATAATCCTTAAAAGCCCATTCATGTCTAGTCACACCACACTGAATTCTTAAGAATTAAATTTGATCACTGGACATATTTAACTTGTATTTATTTATTTATTTATTTATTTTAGATTTAAATATTTCACTCATGCCAATTTGTGGCAGTTTTCACTAATAAAGAATACTCTTGTGGTGCAAGGCACTACAATCTTTTTGTTTAAATCCTCATCATTTGAAATCCACTCTCTAAGTTGAAAGTTACCTTGTTGCATAATGTTTTGAGAGTGTTCATAGACTTCAGATAATTCAGATTTTGTTGTTGTTGAGCCTATTAGATTGTCTACGTAAAAATGTTCCTTAAGGAAGTTCAATGTTAAAGAGTTATTAAACTGGTTCAAATGATGTCCAATTGTCAATGCTAATAGGCTAGGTGAGCAATTGGCTCCAAACAACACAACATTAAATCTATAGGTTATGAACCCTTTATTCAAATCAAATGGATCCTTGAACCATAAGAACCTAAGTTGGTTCTTATCATATTCATTTTTAAGATTTATTCTCAAAAATGCCTTTGAAATGTCACTGTACAGCATATTTATCAACCTGAACCTCAGTAAGATCTTCACAAGGTCAGAAATGAGATTAGGACCCTCAATCAGGCAATCATTCAAACTGTGTTTATCACTGTCTTTGAGGCTACAGTTATATTAAAGTTCTGTAATATAGGTGTTCATGTATTACAGTTGGTCACATTTGATTCTACAGTATCAAGTTTTGTCTGTTTGGCTGTAGCTAGTTGGTCTCTGGGAACAGTCTTTGGTTTATCCATAGTCTGGGTCTTATTTTGTATTGTTTGGTCTCTGGCCAAGGGAGGCCATAAGACCCTTGTAATAGTTTTCCCTATGGCCAAGGTAGGCCATAAGACCCTTATTGTTTGGCCCATGGCCAAGGTAGGCCATAAGACCCTTATTGTTTGGCCCATGGCCAAGGTAGGCCATAAGACCCTTATTGTTTGGCCCATGGCCAAGGTAGGCCATAAGACCTTTATTGTTTGGCCCATGGCCAAAGTAGGCCATAAGACCTTTATTGTTTGGCCCATGGCCAAGGTAGGCCATAAGACCAAGGCTCAGTTGTTTGGCCCATGGCCAAGGTAGGCCATAAGACCAAGGCTCATTGTTTGGCCCATGGCCAAGGTAGGCCATAAGACCAAGGCTCATTGTTTGGCCCATGGCCAAGGTAGGCCATAAGACCAAGGCTCATTGTTTGGCCCATGGCCACGGTAGGCCATAAGACCAAGGTTCAGTTGTTTGGGCTATGGCCACAGTAGGCCACAAGACCAAGGTTCAGTGTTTGGGCTATGGCCAAAGTAGGCCATAAGACCAAGGTTCAGTGTTTGGGCTATGGCCAAAGTAGGCCATAAGACCCTTTTGAGTAACCCATGCAATCCTTGCTTATGTTCAGATAGGTTGAGTGTATTTGTGGCACATGTAAAGAGTACAGTGTATATATACATATATACACACACAGATTGCAAGGAATGCATGTGCCTGTTGAAAAAATCTGTTGAGTGATTCTTCCTTAAAAGAAGAATTGGATGCTTGGAGTTGTATGCATTTTAAATGCTTGTTCACTAATGTTGTTTAACTGGGGATCGTAATGAAATATTGGGGACAAGAAGAAATTACCAGAGAAGAGAGAGCACAGACAAAACAGTCAAGTTTTAAATTTGGTTTAATCCCCACCAAGTACTTATGTGTCACTCAGGTCTAAGCTTATAAGAGAATGAGACTCCTTAAATGTAAATGTTTCCTAGTTAGGCCCTAGGTTGTAGACCTAATTAGGCTTGATTAGGTTAGGCTTAGGCTTAGGCTTAGGCTAGACCATTTAGCCTAATTCTGCAATTTTTGTTAAGTAAGGTTAAGGTTTGTTTATTCCCCACACACGGACCACCAATGCGAAAAATGCTCTGTATGAATTGGTCCACAATTAACCCACCCCTTATATCTCCAGTCTAACTATAGAGTAGATCAAGTCTAGCCTAGAGGGGTCAGCCTAGAGATTCCGGAAATGGTCCAGAGCGGGCAGATAAATTGAGGTCCACAGTAGGATTCCTCACCAAATTAGGTTAGGGCAATCTACCTTCACCTTTGTTAAGCTATGAGTTGATGCTGGGTCTTAGGCCACAATGTAGGCCTAAGTTGTCTGACCCAGCTTAATTTAATGAATCTATGTAAACCTGGGTTAAAAACACAATTAGTCACTTACTGCTAGTTATTAGAGAGTCTCTTTTCTCCTTGTATAATTGTCGAGAGCGTACTTGCTGGTGGGGATCTTTCTTCGGTGTCTGTTCTCGTCCCTTCTCCAGTTCCGTCCTTTCGCCCCCGTTCCTCGTTTTCGTTCTCCTTTGTTCTCCTCTTCGCGAGGCTTTTTCCACCAGCGTCGTGTTGGTTTTTTCCTCGGTTGGTTGAGCGGTAATGTATATCTATTACCGAGCACGCTCTTGTCACACAGTATATAAATACTAGTGTGGAGAATAACTCTGGTGAGCAACCAATTGGTTTCATCCACCCAGTTATTGACATAAAAGGAATTTAATAATTGTTAGATTAACTACCTACCTACTCAGTGAACCATTTTCGTTACCTCCCAACTACCCACTCATCAGTTTTCCATATGAAGTCACAGTGTCAAGTGAACAAGACTTGGAATGTCAGTTGCAGCCAGCTGGCTATGCTCAACAAACTGATGACTAAAACGTCAACAAACGTTCGCCTTTCGATGTAATTTTTATCAAATATTTAATTTTTCGCTTGTAAATTTTATATTGCCAATAAAAATAAAAATTTATTTTATAGTGGAAATTAACATTAAGCTGTTGTAATAGTTTGAACATTTTAAATTTTTTTTTCTTAATTTGGCGAATTTTTCATTTGATTTGAAAACTTGTACTGGTATTTCAACTCTCCCGATGGCACCCCCCTCCTGGCTGTCACCCGGGGCGGACCGCCCCCCTCGCACCCCCCTTAGTACGCCACTGCACACACCTAACCCACAAAGCACTGACACTACTAGGTTCGAATGCGGTCCTAGGTGCGAAGCCGCCACCTATTGACAGGTCAGAGACTAGCCTGAGCAGATCGGATCGAGTTAACTTAGCACGATTCCGATGTGGACATCACCCCAACTTACAGACATATAAACACAGACTAGACAACACCTGCCACCTGTGCATAACATAGAACACAACACAACATCTCTAGTGCGGGAGAGGGTGATTGGTTACATGCGTGTTGCCATTTTGCTCGATTAGGGTGGGCTGATCGGCTAACCAACAACAACAACAACTCTCTTAAGTACTTAGTTTTTTTTTAAACATTAAATAAGAAAAATAAGATGGGTTTTCGATGAACCTTTGTAGTAATCGGACGTACCTAGAATTGCTTGTAAACAAAAAGTTCAAATTATATATTACTGAAACCAGGAGTGGCTACTTTGTTGTGTTAAGTTATACAGTTAAGACTCGAAGTCAAGTCAGTATATCTGGTAAACAAAAAAGTTAGAACTCGGAAGTGATTACAATATATATACTTGAATTGGAATTATTGGCGTTTCTGAATCTTTCAAAGAATTTTATTTTTAACTAGCTAGGTCTAGGCTTTTAGCCAGGCCTTATTATACCTTTTTGTGGTTATTTTGGTGTAGGGTAACATACTATTAGGCCTAGGGACCTAACTTGGGCCCTAGGCCACCTGGTTTGTTAATCGTAGGTAAGCCTGCGCCTGTACCTCGGTCTTGAGGAGGGTCGTATGGCTGAACACGATCGTTCATCACGAGATGCATCAGGGCTTGGAGTTGGAGTTGAGACTCAGGCTCAGCCTAGGTCTGGCCCATCCCATAACCTTGAGAACCTTGACCCCGATCAGTTAAGCGACTCAAACTCTGAAATGGATATTCCTTTAGCTGTTTCTCAGCAGCCTAAGGCTTCTAGAAATGCTAAACGAGACAATAGGCTTAAGCAAACCAAACGTAAAAAGTCTCCTCCTGGAAGTCCAAATTCATCTAGATCTAGTGTTGGTAATGACATTAGTATTTTTGACCCCTTAGATTCTTGTGAATTGGAAACTGCTGTTGCAGATGCCACAGCTGAATTTTTGGGCTGGCAGAGCCAGAAGACCAGAAGTTCTAAAAAGCGGGCTAAGGCAAGCCCAAGTTCAACAAGGCAATATACGCCTCTTTTTACTGAAACTGAGATCAGGTCTACTACAATAGGCCCATCCCAAGAAGCTGCTCCTGGTACTTCTGGTTTCGACACTGTTTCTGAGGAAGGAATGGGAAAGGTTAATCAGAATCTGGGTCTATCACCAGATCCAGTTGGCTCCATTTCAGCTTGTCAGAATGGTAAATTGGCTGATGCCTTCCGAAGGCCGTATAAGAATATAGTTCCACAACGAATGGGCCTAGCTGAAATCAATAAACTTTCACTGAGTGATTTTGCTCCCCAGATCTCTTCAGAGACTGTTGTTAGGACTATTGTGCTATGGTTTGATGATGCTTGTCATCATCAGGCAGTGGAGGAATTTTTGCAAAGCAAAATTAAGGTGGTTGGGCAGCTTAGGGATTCTATATTGAGTTCACTTAGGATCACTGGGTTCCGCCCGAATCCTCTTCGCCATTGTTTGGCAATTGATCTTGACCAACAGTCTTATGATACCCTTTCTCTGCAGAAGATCACCACATTTGGTACATTCCAAGTGTCTTGCCGATTGCCCGCAAGCAAACAGGGCAATTATGGAATAGTATACAATATAGATAATTCCTTAATGGACTCAGAGATATTATCTGAGCTTGAATATAGTAATCCTACTATAAAAATAAAATCTGTTTCCCGCTTCCAGCCTCCAAAAAACAGGAATTCTTTGGGCTCAAATTTATCATTGTCCCCGCCAGTTAAAGTGGAGTTTGAGGGGCCTATTCCTCCTCATCTGTACCTTTATTATGAAAGATATAGAGTTAAAGAATTTGTACCTAGGCCTATTCGATGTTTTAAATGTCAACTTTTTGGACATATAGCTCAATCTTGTCGAGCTACCACTGATCATTGTGCAGTATGCGCAGGTCCCCACAGAACAGATACTTGTCAGGTACAGTCTGTACATCGTTGCTTCAATTGTGATGGCCCTCATATGGCTTCTTCAACTGAATGCCCAGCATTCACAGAAGCAAATTTAGTTTCAAAAATGGTTAAAAAACATGAGATGAGCTATAGTACAGCTGTCAAGTTAGTCCATAAAGTTACTCGAAACACCAAGGTTCACCCTATCCCCAGTGCTGTATCAGTGCCCTCCAATGATGGATTGTCCCATGGCAGTAGGGGTCCCAAACCGGCTAGGTTGGAGCTTACCTCTGGTGCTGGGCCTTCTCATCATGTTGAGGTTCATGCAAATGTCTCCCCACCAATTATTAACTACAAGAGTTTACCTCCACCCCCCCCTAAACCAATTATGTGTGACATGTCCACACAAACTTCAGCTCCTACGGAAACTCTCCCTGCACCAATTAAGCATGGCATGTCCACACAAACTATGGCTTCCAAGGAAATAGAAAGTAAGACTAAAGTTACTCCACAAAAAACCAGTATATTGGACTTTATTCCCCTTGATACACTAACTACTCTTATAAATGATATTGTTGCCACCTGTAAAACTACTTCTATTGCAGGTCCCCATCCTGCATCAAGAGTGCGAAAACTTTTCATGAAAGCATTTTCTAGTACCTCTATCAAAAATACTCGTTCATCTCTGAAACCAGCTTCACCATCCCAAAACAAACATGGATAATAGGTTTTCTTTAATATTTTGGAATGCTCGTAGTCTACTTAGTAACCTTAGTGAGTTTAAGTTAATGTTGTATAAGCAGCGTCCCGCACTTTGTTTTGTATGTGAATCTTGGTTGAAATCTCACATTAATCCCAGGTTTCCAGGATACTGTATTATTAGGAAAGATAGGACCCATGGTCATGGTGGTGGGGTACTACTACTACTACGCAATGATTGTACACTTTTACCATTCCCATTGCAAGAATATCCAAATGGTCAGTTTGGGATCCTAGCCTGTAAAGCTTATCTTGACAATAGCTGGCTCACAGTATTTGGTATTTACAACCCTCATGGTTATCAGGTTTTGTCTCCCTCAGAGTTAGACTTTTACATCTCCCAAAGCCCCCCAGCCTCAAAGATCATAATCTGTGGAGATCTTAACGGCAAGCATCCTTCTTGGTCTTGTGGCACACCCAATCAGGCTGGGAAGGACCTCTTTAACTATATCTTGAATTCTCCCACTTTATGTTTACTTAGCCCTCCTCATTTAGTTACTTTTTATGATTCATTCTCCGGTTCCCCCTCATCCTTGGACCTGTGCATTGGGTCTGTATCTTTCCTCAGTGTGATCGAAATCAAGACCTTGGCCGATATTGGCAGTGACCATCTTCCAGTAATAGCTTCTCTCCCCCTTGCAGCTGCTTCTGACAGTATTACCCTCCGAACAAAGTGGAAGATTCCCCGTAACTTTGATTGGAGAAATTGGTCAAAAGTGCTCTTCTCCTTTTGTGATACCCATGCAACATCTGACAATCCAGTTACTCCCCAATCCATTGCAGATGATTTAAATCATCTTGCCTCTACTCTGTTCACCAAATCATCAGGGAAACCCAAACTGACAGCAAATAAGCCTTGGTGGAACGAAGCCTGCTCACGGGCAGTAGCTTTACGCCGCCTAGCAAAGAGACGCTACCACAGGAATTGTACAATCCCCAATTTAATAGACTGTAAGAAAAGAACTGCACAGGCTAAAAGAATTATTAAAAAAGCAAAACGTGACTCCTGGAAAGTTTTCTGCTCCTCTCTAAATTGCCACGCTCCAATCTCACAAGTGTGGAGGAGATTTAACTCTGTTAGGGGAGTCAGAATATACCATCAATTCCCCGTTCAAATTGACAACAAACCATTAGCCCCCGAGGACAAGGCCCTCGCTTTTAGTAACTATTTTTCTACCATGTTTCATGGTTCCTTTCAACATTTAAATACAGCCTCTCAAACTGAGTTTATCTCATCAAGTATGAATACCCCTATGGATGATCTGGATGTTCCTTTCCATCTTCATGAACTTGCTTCTGTTTTAATAACTCTCCCAGACAATAAGGCTGCTGGTTCCGATGATATACCGTATGAATTTTACAAATATGCTCCCCCTCAGTTTCATTTACAATTGCTAACACTTTTTAATCACTCATGGGAATTCAGTATAATCCCACCTCCCTGGGGGCATGCACTTATTATGCCAATACCAAAGGCAAATAAAGATTTAACCTTCTTACAATCATATAGGCCCATTTCTCTCTTAAACACACATTGTAAAATTATGGAAAAAATGGTCTACAATAGACTGTATTACTATGTGGAATCACACCACCTCCTCTCACCCTTTCAAAGTGGATTCCGTAAAGGCAGAAGTGTCATTGATCAACTACTTAGGCTAGAACATGTCATCAAAGAAGTATTAGTTACAAAATCAGTATGTGTAGTTGTCTTCATTGATCTCAAGAGTGCCTTTGATTCGGTCTCTCACAAAGAATTGCTTTTCAAGTTGGCAAATTTGGGTATCACTGGAAAGTTGTTGCAGTGGCTTCGGGCATTTCTGGAGAATAGAACATATCAGGTCTGTCTGCAGGGTTGCTTCTCTCCCTCTGTGGCCTCCTCAGTGGGTGTACCACAGGGATCTATTCTGAGTCCCTTGCTATTTTCAATCATGTTATCTGACCTTCCCTCCTTGGAACCTGTTAAACTCTCTGCTTTTGCAGATGATTTGGCAATTTTTCATAGTGCTGGTACCCTCGACGAAGCTATTTCTGGGATTCAAGCTGCTTTGGATAGAATTAATGCTTGGACTGCTGAATGGGGATTTAGCGTTAGCCCCCTGAAATCCTCTTTCCAAATTTATACCAGAAAAAAGATCAGAACTCTTCCTAACTTAATTTTCAACCTTGCCCCCATTCCTTTTGTCAGAATTCAGAAATTTCTAGGTCTTTATTTTGATGCTCCCTACCTTACTTGGAAGCCTCATATTGAACATCTTGTTACAAACTGTTCTTCTAGATTAAACATTTTAAAAACACTCACTGGATCATCTTGGGGTTGTCAATGACAAATCCTGCTATCATTTTATTCTGCCTTTATTCGTAGTAAGATAGAATATGGAGCAATTTTGTATGGTTCTGCTGCTACAGTTCATTTAAAGAAACTTGATGTATTGCAGAATTCAGCTTTAAGGATAATTACTGGAGCTCTACGCTCTACACCAATAATATCTCTGCATTGTGAACTCAATGTTTGGACCCTGGAAGAAAGACGTACCCTCTTACTACTGACCACACTTTATCGATTCTATGGGGCAGACTCCCAACATCCTGTTTTACTGGAAGTCATAGATGACTTCCCAAAACATCGCATGCTGCCATGGCATATAGTTTCTAGGGGCTCCTATATCATCAGAGCTATGTCAGCACTGATTTTGCGTGGTATTGATCTTCTTTCTCCAAACTATGTCCCCTGTCTTCCTCCCTTCCCACCTTGGGAAACCAATTGCAATTTACCAATCTCTACAGACCTTGTCCTACCTGTTACTAAGAAGGACGCACCCCATCTTCTTCGTGCTGCATTTTATAGTACTTTGGAAATTAGACATGAACAATCAATCCAGATCTTTACAGATGGGTCTCGAACAGTGCTTACAAATACTGGTACAGTATCTGTTGCTGCCGCATTCTATATTCCATCTTTACAGGTTGAGTGCTTTGGCACCTATCTGATATACTCTCAGTGTTATCGGCAGAATTGGTAGCAATCCAGATGGGCCTTAGGTGGCTCATTGAAAATGCGCATCTTCCTGGTGCATTTGTTTTCTGTGTCGACTCATTATCAGCCCTTCATTCATTACCTCATGGTAATTACACGGAAATAACTTCAGATATTGTGTCAGCTGTGAGGTCACTGTGTGGCAGGGGTATTCATGTGTCTTTTCAGTGGACCCCTGCCCATTGTGGTGTCATATCGAACGAGAAAGTGGATCGGTTAGCTAAACTTGGGCATTCACTTCCCCGCATAACAGTCAGACCAGTTCCTCTATCTGATCTTCTTCTTCATGCCAAAAATGTCTTGGAACAGGAAAGGAGAGAAACCTGGCAAAGGAACAGGACCCTAACACCTCTTGGTCTTATAAAAAAAGATTTGGAGACCTGGCCTTGGGCATCAATATCTTGCCGATGATCTGAAGTAGTGTTGACACGCCTGAGGATGCAACACACAGGCCTAAATGACCATTTTTATAGGCTAGGTATAGCAAACTCCCCATTTTGTGTTTCTTGCCATGTTCCAGAAACTGTTCCTCATATTCTCTTCACTTGTTGGAAATACCACTCGCTAAGAACGAAAATGCAGCACAAACTATCTAAAATAGGTGTCAAGAACATGACATTACAAATTCTCCTTGGAGGTGGTGGCTTCAGTCCCCCTCTACAATATCAAATCCAAAAGACTCTATTAATATTTCTAAAAGACTCTGGTTATATCAAACGCATTTAACGTTGCTACAACACATACTGTACCATATTACCTAATTTATCAAATTACTTGTACCACACGTTATATACATATAATTATATGGTTATTATCTCGTATACTATATGCTGCATTGTGCTAACTCCTGTTTTCTATTTTTCATCTTGCAATAATTTAACAATTACCGAAATTGCTTTAATTTATAGTCTTGCTGATCATGGGACTATTTAAAAGGACCCTAAGTCAGCAATAAAACGTCAAGTCAAGTCAAGTCAAGTCAAGAAAAATAATGTCCCCTAAAGTGAATGTGAAGAAAGACAAGAAAGTGAGGAAAACAATTAGTGTGCAAATTAAGCAGGAAATTATTGAAAAGTACGAAAGTGGTGTGAAAACAAGTGCTCTGGTTAGTGAATATGGCATGCCCCAATCCACCATTTCCACAATTATTCAACAGAAGGACAAATTTAAAGCGATCAATGTGAAGGATGCCTCGACCAGGATTTTTAAAGGTAGGGAAATAATTGTGGAAATGGAGAGACTTCTTATGATATGGATTCGTGAAAAGCAAATGCGAGGTGAATCTGTAAGTTCCCAATTCATTTGTGACAGAGCTAGAGAGATTTTTGAAAACTTAAAACGTAAATCACCTCGATCCTCTGACTCGCAATTTGAAGAATTTAAGGCCAGCAAGGGGTGGTTTGAAAAATTTAAGAAGAGAACCGAAATCAAAAGTGTGGTTAGGCATGGGGAGGCTGCCAATGCAGATAAAGAAAGTGCAAAGAAATTTAAGACAGAATTTGCAGAATTGATTGAGGAAGAAGGCTATCTTCCCCAACAAGTGTTCAATGCTGATGAGACAGGACTGCTTTGGAAAAAAAAGCCCAGAACATGCATCACCAAGGATGAAATTGCTTTGCCAGGCCATAAGCCTATGAAGGATGAAGCCTATGAAGTGGATGAGGAGGATGTGGAAGACCTTATTCAATCTCGCAATAGGGAGCTCACCACTGAGAATCTAAAAGAATTGGATAACTTCATTGAACACAATAGTGGGAAGGAGGAACAAGACCAAGATGATGATATGTGCACTTCTGAGATCAAAGAACTTTTAACTGCTTGGGACACTGTGAAGAGATCGATGTCTAGACATCCAGCCATAGAACAAACAGAGCTGTTACTCTGCAATTTTGAGGAAAAAGGGATTTCCTATTTCAAGAGGCTGTTAATAGAGAGGAGGAAGTCAGCACAACAGACAACTCTTGACAGTTTCTTCAGAAAGAGAATAAAATTGGAGCCATCAACCCCTTAAACCATCCATCCATCTTAGCCTAAGGTAAGAATTTTTATTTTATGCTCTATGCACCTTTTTTTTTAGGGGTTAATATTCATTTTTTGACCCAGTCACACCCAGCTATAACAGCAATATATATTGAATAACCAATCAAAACTGAATAAGAAAATATATATATTATCGGTAATTTTTTACTATCACTCCGGTCTCTTCAATTCTTATAATTTATACATCAATGGATTCGTTATTACACCAGGAATGCGATTTGGATAGTCTCAAGTGAGGGAACTGGCCCAAAACTAAGTTAGGACAGGAAGTTTGTTTTGGGGTATAAGTGTGAAAAAATACCTTAAAATGCGGGTAATTCCTTCAGTAGAGACTATCTAGGGCGCATTCACGATGTAAAAACGAATCCATTGATATATAAATTATGGAAATTGTAGAAATAGCCAACATGAGTGACCTAAAAGGTATATATATATATATATATATATATATATATACATTTATATATATGTAGTAAAACGAACATTATATATTCACTGTATATATATATATACCGTAAAACTATACCTAACCTAACCTAACCTAACCTAATTTTAGGTACTACTCTTACCTGTATACTTATTACCACAAACAATACCTTCCTTGTTTTTCTTAGGGCATATAAATTCTTTTAGCAATACACCGTGTTCTACATAAAAATTAAATTAGCCTCTTCATCATCAAAAAATTTGCATGAAGTTAAACACAGTGAATAATTACAACCATCGCAAACCGACGCCACCGTGACACTAAAATGTTATGAGTTCAGGTCAAACCACCCAATTTTGTTAGCGGTACCTTCCTAACCTTTGTGAGATCAGTCATTTTATCACTCACAAAAACATGATCCGCGATTTTATCGCTCAAAAAAATAATTTCTTAACATTAATTTTATAGCTTTAATCGGCATTTGCCTTCATATTGTACTTAATAAAAGTTGTTTAAAAAAATATAGAGAGTCTTATGGTAAACTTTATTTTCAGTTTCCAGAGACCGGACTGATAGTAAAAAATTACCATATTATCTTGTGCAAATTTGTATAAAATATATATTTTTTTTAAAAATATTTTCTACTTTCTAATATGTATGTATATAAATTTCGGTGGGTTTGTTTATTTTGGCTACCTTTTTTGGAGATTTTTTTTGGCTACTTTTTCTTGCTTTTGCCTATTTCTTTCTGTTTCTGGTTAGTGTGGTGATTTTCGTTCTACTGTTATGACGTGTCAATCTTGTGAACTTGATTTTGAAGACCTAGTCCGCCTTGATGAAGATAAAAGTTTAGATGTTTTTTCCAATCATGGCATAATTCCGACATCTGTGATTTGCCCTAAATGTAATATTGCCTGTATTTTAAGACAAGACTCGAAGGTGTTTAGGTGCCGTAAAAAAAATGGATGGATGTGAAATCGTGGGTTTTACGTACTAGGAATAGATGTCCTCATTACCGGAAATATTTCGCACGATACTTGTTCCTGGCAGAATATCCTGATGATTCTACAGTTCTGCATCACTTCCTTACTGCAATTGCCGAACTATATCCTCCAAAATAAGGTGACTGGTTAGGTTAGGTTAGGTTGTGTTTAGCACGAATGCAAACTTTTCTGGTCGATTTTGAGGTGTTTTGCACGAATTTGCCATCTGTTTCCTGTGCAAATGCGTAGTTTTCGAGATGATGATATCTCGAAAACTACGCATTTGCACAGGAAACGGATGGCAGATTCGTGCAGAGTACCTAAAAATTGACCAGAAACGTTTGCTCTCATTATAAAAAGAGACTGGGTCAAAAAACGAATAATTACCTTTTTTTGCTCTATTTATTCATTATTTATCCATGTTTCCATTAATATTAATGCTTTAATATATTCTTATAACATTTATTCATGAAATTGTGTTTAAATATTATAAACTATGTTTTTAGGATGAATATGGTCAACTTTGGATTGTCTTGGAATGAATTAAGCCTTTAACATGTATTTCCTATATAGTGGGCCCTCATTGATCTAAGTAGATCCTATTGCTTGCCTCCATATTCATCCGCCCTATATGGTTATTATAGGTACTTTTTAAGGTAATTATTCGTTTTTTGACCCAGTCTCTCTAGCGAATTGACTTTTGCGCTTCTTCATTAATTTTATTACCTTTCCTGCACGTTGGTAACAAGTGAGGTGTTGAAAAATTTTTCCAGGGCTGCAGTTGAGATTGATCCTGCATTTTGGAATTGTTTTTTGACTGGTATAAGATCACTCTGGTGCTACCTGTACTTGTTTGTACAGGCCTAGCTTAGCTTATTCTGATAGCCTAGCCTAACCACAAGGTAAGACTCCTACTTGACCTAACCTGAGTAACTATTTTGATATAACTTGATAGTATCAAAGTTGGTGAGTCAATAAAATTTTTAAGCCTAGGACCTAACTTAGGAACATAGCCTACCCTACAAAAATGGGTTTTGACAGTGACTGTAGAGTTTGTAAAAAGGAAGTTAAGAGTAAAGATAGAGCTATTGCATGTGATAGCTGTGATGACTGGTATCATGTAAGCTGCAAAGGCCTTACAAATGATATATATATAAAGGTATAAATGCTGCTTCTAGGCTTAATGTCAACTTGATGTGTTTTGTGACAAGTGTAGTACTGTAATAAAAAATTTTAATAAGTCCAGAGGGTCTATTAGTGAGGGAGAGGCCAGACCAACTTATAGAGATACTGCAGTTGAGCTTAAATCTAGTGAAGTAGCCATTCAAGTAAACTTAAATGTCCCTATACCTCATAGTGAGCCTAGGCCTAGATATCCTCAGACAATTCTTGAAAATGATGAGTGGACTAAACCTAGGAAAACCTGGAAAGCTAGAATTCAAGAGCCAAGGAAAAGTGTCCATATAGAACTAACCAATCAATTTCATACTTTCTCGCTGGTTCAGGATCAAGATGAGAAAGCTGAAGAAAGTAGGCCTATAAAACAAAATGTTAGCAATAATAATCCAGACTCATATAAACCCAGGCACTCTAAAGCTATAGGTGTGTTTGAACCAGCATCCATTATAGGTGACTCAAGTGAGGGGCCTAGGATCTAAATTACCTAGAAGTAGCATAGCTTACTGTTATCCAGGTGCAGGGATAAATAGAATTAGTAATAAAATTATAGAAAAAGGATCTGGTATTGACCTAACTGTACCAAAGAATATGGTTATACATGTAGGTGGAAATGATATAAAGGGTAAGCACTCCAAAGAAATCATGGAGTCATATAAACAGCTATTAACAAAGTTAAAAGAATGGAGACCTAACCTTAAAACATCTATCACAGGTATAATTCCCAGGATACATGAGAATAATAAGTGGTACTCAGTACTCACAAGCATTATATATAAATAGTAGGCTTAAGACACTATGTCAGAGCATGGAAATTACATATACTATCGAACTGTGGAATAAATTTTACAAAAAAAGAGAGTTCTATAACAGATGGAATTCACCTTAATAGTAAAGGAACTGATTTACTATCAAAGATTGTATCATATAATTGACTAAAAACTAAAGGAATAGGCCAAATTAGTACAAATACCAATACTCTTGATAACAATAAACTAATAAAAAATATAATCAAAACTCAAAAGAAAAAGGTCAACAAAAAAAGTAAGAGAGATGCAAATAATATACCATCACAGAACAAGAACCAGACTAAATTACAAGCAAAATATTCCAAGGGTTCTTTGTCATTTTTCTATGTAAATGCAAGAAGTATTCGAGATAAAATAAATGAATTCAATGTATACATAGGTATTGAAAATCCTGATGTTATGATTGTCACTGAAACTTGGACAAAATTCAGTATGATACCAAATAGTCTATTTAGTGAAAGAGATAATACCATTACTTATGAAATTGATGGCTATGAATTTTATTATGAACGTAAATATTCAGAGGGTGGCGGAGTATTTATTTATGCCAAGACAAATCTGAATCCAGTTGAAGTTACCTCCATTAAAGAGGAAATAGGCATCCCCCGTTATACGATTGTTCGGTTTACGATTTTTTGCATTAACGATTTTAAAAAAGTACCCCCATCTTTCGATTTACGATTGCCTTATTTCGCGTTAACGATCTCCAACTTGAAAGCATGTCTCAGAAAGGAACAAAACTGTGCCTACGTTGAGTCCAGCCCAAATGAGGAGGACGATGAGGACCCAGTCAGAATGCTTGATCTCAAAACCTTGAGAGAGATTCTGACTGGATTTGACACGTACATCGAGTTGGTGAAGGACAAGGACCCTAACTACGAACGTAGTGCTGCTGCTGTCAATCATATTGAAAAGGGTCTGAGCGTTTATCGGGAGATCTACCTGCAGAAAAGGAGGAACGCCAAGCAAACTACAATCTCCCGATTTTTCAAGCCTGCAACAGCTGCCGAGGCAGGAGAGAAGTGCGTCGTCAGCAAGTGCAGCAACAACTGCACGTTGGCAGCAGGCTAGATCTCCAACTCCAATGTGGGAGCTGGCCCTCCTCCCCCATCACCACCACCCAGTGGCGATGAGTAGGCATCGTTACCTCGAACTGATGCATCGTTGACGACTTGGACCGGATTTGAATATGATTAGGCGAGTGTTCATGTATAAATTGTCTTTTATTAATCACAATTTCTTACTTTCAGGCACTTTTTGTACATAACAGTAAAATATATAGCAAAATAATAGTGGAATCTGCAAATTTTGGGGGTCTTCCAGAATGTTTGGGAACATATCCCTATTTTTCCCATAAGGCCTTCAGTTCGATATACGATGGGGTTTTTAGGGACGCATCCCAATCGTATAACGGGGGACACCTGTAGTTGAATCTGTATGGATAGATATTGGGCGTAAAAATACCAGGAAAATCAGGATAGGGGATATTTATAGACCACCTGAGGGATGTTCAGTTGGAGGAATCCCCAAAAGTAGAGAAGAAAATAAACTTATTGATGAAATAAATAAAGCAATGACAAGCAATATTATTATTGTTGGAGATTTCAATTATAGGCATATAGACTGGGAAATATTACAAACACCAGAAAGTAATGAGAGATTCTTAGACTGTATAATTGAGAATGGTTTAACCCAGTTAGTGAAGGAGCCAACCAGGGCCGATGCCATTCTAGATTTAATTCTAACAAATAATCCAGATACCTTCCAGGATATCTCGGTTTCAGAAACACTAGGTTCAGGTGATCATTGTATCCTTCAGTTTAATATTGTTTGTAATTCAGACCTAGTGAAAATAAAGTAGAAGTTCCAGATTTTAAAAGAGGAAATATAAATGGACTAGTAAATGATCTGTGTCTAATAAATTGGACAGATATTCTACAGCCTGAACAGACAGTAACTAGTATGTGGGAAAAATTTAAAAGTATAATAATGAACATACAAAGGAAGCATATCCCACAGTGTAAAATCAGAACTGGAAAAAATAAAAAACAACCTTGGATAAACTGCAATGTAAAAAGAGCAATCAGAGAAAAAACAAAAGCATTTCATAAATTCAAAAGAACTAAAAATGGCATAGACTCTGAAATATATAAAAGTAAAAGAAGCATTTGCAAGAAAGTAATCAGAGATAGCAAATGAGACCTGTAAAAAAGCCTAGCCAAGAATTCAAAAAACAATCCTAAGAAGTTTTTCAGTCACTTCAATTTGAAAAGTAGAGTGAAAAAGAAAATTTGCCCCCTCCATATAGATGATAAAACTATAGATGATGATCTTGAAATAACTGAAGAACTAAACAAATACTTCTCATCAGAATTCACAAATGAAAATTTAAATAATATTCCTGATCTTATACTACCAGGACAAGATAGAGAAATAAATGAATTAAGGGTAACAAAACTAGATATCCTGAAAGCAATAGATAAATTAAAAATGGAAAAATCTCCAGGGCCAGATGAAATGCATCCAACAGTCATAAAAGCTGCCAAAAAGAATATAGCACAGGCACTAGAAATTATTTTTAATAAATCATTGATATGTACTGAAATTCCAGAGGATTGGAAGAAAGCAAATGTGGCTTCAATCTTTAAAAAAGGAAATAGAAACTTGGCAAAAAACTATAGACCCATCAGCCTCACCTCCATTATTTGCAAATTACTCGAAAGTATCATTAGAGGTAACGTTACTGAGTTCCTTGAAGAGTGCAACCTTATAAATGATAGCCAGCATGGCTTTCGAAATGGAAGGTCCTGTCTAACCAACTTGATTGAATTTTATGATGGAGTCCTATTGCATTTGGACAATAAAGAGCCAGTAGATATAGTATACTTAGATTTTGCAAAGGCATTTGATACTGTTCCTCATGCAAGATTGTTGGTAAAAGTTAGAGCCCATGGTATAAGAGGTCATATAGCTGATTGGATAGAAGAATGGCTGAGAAATAGAAAACAGAGTTCATCTAAATGGAAATAAGTCTACTTGGAGACCCGTATTGAGTGGAGTCCCACAGGGGTCTGTTCTGGGACCTCTGCTTTTTGTTGTCTATATAAATGATCTAGAGAAGGGCCTATCATGTAAAACCTCAAAATTTGCTGATGATACAAAATTAGGCCATAATGTTAAGTCAGTAGCAGGAGCAATGACAATACAAAAAGACTTAGACAGAGTAACAGCCTGGGCAGATAAGTGGGAGATGAAATTTAATGTTGATAAGTACAAGGTTATGCATATTGGGCCAAAAATTCCAGAATTTGAATACAATATGAATGGAATTTCGATTAAAAATGATGATAAAGAGAAAGACTTGGGTGTCACTGTGACAAATGAACTTAAACCCTCATATCACTGTATGGTAATCAGAAATAAAGCAAATGCTAGACTCAATCTCATGCAGACACACATTGAATACAAATCACCCAATATTATAAAGTAACTATACATTTCATATGTGAGACCCCTCCTCGAATACTGCATTCAATTTAATAGTCCCTATTTGATATAAGATATTGGAAAAAGTACAGAAATGAGCAACAAGAATGATCCCATCTCTAAGACAATTGACATATAAGGAAAGACTGGCATATCTAAGCATGTTCTCATTAAAAAGGAGGAGGTTAAGGGGTGATATGATAGAGGTGTATAAAATGATAAAAGGGTTGGATAAGATAGATTTTGAGTCTCTCTTCATTAAAGATCACAATAACCAGACTAGAGGTCATAGTATGAAATTATTTAAGCCAAGATGTAGAACAAATTTAAGAAAACGTAGTTTTACAAACAGAGTAATTAAGTTTTGGAACAGTCTGACAGAAGAAGTGGTGACTTCAGATACACTTGATTCTTTCAAAAGAAGGTTGGATAGTTTGATGTCTGCAAGGGACATCTGGTGATGGTGTTTAAGCCCATTTTTATTGCATGAATGGTACTAGTTTATTTCATATATATTATGTGCATTTGGGTGATAGATCCCACAGCTCAACACAGGTGTTGTGGGATATAGGGAGGCAGCATCTTGGGTTAGGGGATACTCTCTGTCCTTACACACCCCCATTTAAGAGATTCCTCTGCTGAGCAGTGCCCCCGATAGTACTGTGAGGTATTGAAAAACTCATGATCTTCACTTGCCCCATAAACACCTTTAAATGGAGAAATGGGTGCGCACACATTTTTACATTACTGTACAGTCTTTATAGCCACACCTACACTTTTCCTCCTAAGTATATATATTGTAATGTATATGGATGTAAATTGTGACTTGGTCCGCAATTGATATGGACCGTGACTTATTTTTGGTTGGCACGGTACTGGTATTGATGGGTACCATAATAAAATTGACTGGATTCTTTGGATCTGATATATTTGCATGTCAGTTATAAATAGATATAGTGTGTAACATATTTGTGGATAGTAGCCTATTATGACTTTGATCCTCTGGATCCAAAGATTCTATCTTTAGTTTTAAATTGATAGGTACTTAATTAGTTTTGTAAAAATTGGTTATTGCCAATGTACAGGCAGTTTTTACATAGTGGAGCCACCTCGATGGGCCGAAGTGGCCCCTAGTGTGCCCACTGTAAAAATTCTTATTTTCTTATTAATTGAGACTGAGAAAAATGTCACGAATTACAAAATCATGAATAATGAGATCCATTTTCAATGAAAAATGGCTAATTGGTTCCAAAAGCTCAAGGATAGCAGTGTAAAAAATCCTTAAAATGCCAAAAAAAGTTTTAATATGTATTATTAAACAATGATTCGCATCAAACACTAATGAAAGCTAATATTGTTACTGTAGTATTACATAAACAATTATGTAAAGCAATAATATTTTATAAACAACTAAATAACACATTAAATATAGTACACTGATGTTGAAGAGCATGAAATGACAACCTCACTCAATGAAAGACAGCGTGACTGAGCCTGCATCAACTTGTATGGGCAGCATTGCAAACACCACGTGACAAAATCATGAATTTGTGGAGTCAGTTGCAAATTTACCGAAACATGGTAGTAAAATGAATCCTCATGAATTTGTGAAATCATGAACAGAGAGCCTCACAAACAGTGAGGGCCCACTGTATTTGATTAATGATAGTTTTCATGGAACCAATTAATATCATTAACTGAGGGACCATTGTGTATATACACAGTGGGCCCTCATTGTTCACAATTTCGCAAATTTGTGATGACCCATTTTACTACCATGTTTCAGTAAATTTGTGACAGGCTCAGTCATGCTGTCTTTCACTGAGTGAGGTTGTCATTTCATACTCTTCAATGCCAGTGTGCTACTTAGTTGTTTATAAAATATCATTGCTTTACATAATTGTTTATGTACTAATATTGCTTTATATTACATAGAGTAAAAAGTTTTATTTATATAAAACATCATTGTTTATGTAATATTATAGTAACATTATTGGTTTTTATTAGTGTTTGATGTGAATCTGTATTTAATAATATACCGTATATTGCTTTAATAGCTATATTCTGTTTATTTTATTAAAATAACTTTTTTGGCATTTTAAGAATATTTTATACTGCCATCCTTGAGCTTTTGGAACAAATTAGCTATTTTACATTGAAAATGGATCTTGTTGTTTGTGATTTCATAATTCATGACTTTTTTCTCAGTCCCAATTAATGATGAACAATGAGGGCCCACTGTACAATCTACACACTATCTCTTTCACTCATGAAAGTGTCTAAGTTTTTCTTAAAATTAACTAATGAGCTACTGTTTACCACATCATATGGTTGGCAAGTCATTCCAAAAATCTACTACTCTATGACTGAAGAAGTATTTTCATAGATCAAGTTTACAAGGCTGTTTCCTAATTTTCTTATGCCCACAAGTTATCCTATCAGTACCGTATCTAGTGAGAAAAAGTTATGTACATCTAAATTGTCCAAACCCGAAAACATTTTTAACATCTATATCATATCTCCCCTCACACAATATCTCTCAAAACTAAACATACCGTACCTAATTCCTTTAATCTATCCCTGTATTCCAATCTTCTAAGGTTACGGATAAGCTTGGTTGCCCTATGTTGTACATCTTCAAGCATATCAATATCATATCTAAGGTGAGGGGACTAAGCTTGAATGCAGTATTCTAAGTGAGGCCTAGCACAAGAATTATATAATTTACAGATGACTTCCTTACTCTTGTAACTAACATTCCTCTTAATAATACCTAACATTTTATTTGCTTTATTTCTAGCCTCTAAGTATGGCTTAGAAAATTTTAGATCACTATAAACTATAATGCCAAGATCCCTTTCCTTTCTAACATTCTTCAACTTAAAAGGTTTCATTATATCTATCATAATGCATGACTTTACATTTTTTAGTATTGAATTCCATCTGCCATTTACTAGCCCAAGCAACTAATCTATCAAGATCCTTTTGCATTTTATAAGAATTTTCAGTAATTTCCTGTTATCCTGGACCCCAGACTTTTTGTTGAAAATATCACAACTTAACGTAACCAATTGTCAAGGACATATAGTTGACTTAACTGTATTTCTTGTATGTTCATGATGAGACTAAAAGATTATTAATAATAATAACAGAAAAAAACCAGTGCTTTCCTGTTAGGTCAACTGTATGCCCTTGACAATTGGTTAGGTTAAGTTGTGATATTTTTGGCAAAAAGTCTGGGGTCTAGGATAACAGGAAAATAGCAAATTTTCTATACAGGAATACCTTGAAATTTGTTGTTAATTCGTTCTGGAATAATATGACAAAATTCAAGGTAGATTATAACATGTTTCAATGAGAAAACATTTTACTGTGTTATTAAACAGATTAATTAATCAAATTCTAATCACTTTTTGGCAAAATATACAATATATTGCATTGGTAAACATTTTTGATTTTGTCAATTTTGATCTTTTTTTTTTCACATTTTTTTCAAAAAATGACGAATCTGTGAATATGGACGATGGATTGCGAAACTATAGGTAGTAAAAGATTGATGATGAATCTGCGAAATGATGAAATTTGAAACAAATTTTGGGATATTCCTGTATTTGTAACTGGAGCAACTACTTTTGTATCATCTACAAATTTAGAAATTTTACAACCTACTCCTTTCTCTTTCCTTTTAACCTTTCAAAGGTTCTGTTCAATGATTCCTCATTTCACAAAGGTCAAGCTTGTCACCCCTCTTCTCGAGTTTGCCTGGTGAAGTAGTGAGTTGGTTTCTTGTACTCTCCACCTCTCATAGCCAGGTATGGTATGCCTGGCTCATTGGGGATTGTTCTGAGCCAGGCATCTAATCTTCTTTTGAAGATGTCCACTGCAACACCATTCATGTGCCTTAGGTCTTTGGGCAGCTGAATAAGCAGTTTTTGTCCTTGCAACAAAACCATTTTCTTTTAGGGTTAAGGATGTTCCCTGTCTCACCTTTAATTTGGGAACATGACAGTCTTCCTTTTCTACTTTCCACATTTGTTTGGGGAGTTACATGGTTCAGAGTAAGATTAGGGACTAGTTTCTCCATTATTTTCAAAGTATAAATAATGGTGTGTATATATCTCTCTCCTTTCCAGTGAATAGCTACGGGTTTAGTTCGTGTAACCTTTCCCAGTAATTTAGTTCTTTGCACCCATTGATCTTGGCTGTGAAGCTTCTCTGAATCCCTTCAGCTGTCTTATGTCTTCTTTTTTATATGGGGATGTTAGGACTGAGCAGTATTCCAACTTGGGTATGATTAGTATTTTCAGTAGAGGAATCATTATATTCCTATCCCTCCATTTAAAGGTTCTCAGTATCTGCCCAGTTATTCTCTTTGCTCTGTTCAGTGCTATCTTATTTTGTTTCAAATTTCACATCATCAGTCATTACAACCCCAAAATCTTTTGCTCTAGAATTTCTCTGAACTTCCTGTCCATTTGGGGTATAATATTCCATAGATTTTAGGTCTTCTCTTTTTCTGTATGGTACTGTAACAGCTGAAATTTCTCAGTGTTAAACTTCATATTGTTGTCTTCCATCCACTTGTAAATTCTGTTTGTCAGTTTGTAGAGATCGTATATCTTCTGGGTTTCTTATTTTTCTACTGATCTTTGTGTCATTGGCAAAGGATGTTACTGTGCTGTCTCTGGTAATGTCCTCATCTATGTCAGTTAGCATGATTATGAAGAGTAGTGGACCTAATACTGTTCCTTGTGGTACTGAGCTGAGGACTTCTGATGAAGGTACCCTAATCTTTGTACTGCAATGACTTGCTGCCACTAACTAAGGAAATTATATACCAGTATCCATTCCCCCACTTTTCCTGTTATTTGCATGTATTTCAGCTTATGTATTATGATTCCATGGTCACACTTGTTGAATGTTTTGGCAAAGCCTGTGTATATTACATCTGTTCTCTGTCTTCTAACCATTTTTCTACCCAATTTAAAACTGACCCAAATATACCATGAGCTCTTTATATAGAAGTCTCCAATGTGGAACCTTGTCAAATGCTTTACTAAAATCCAAATAAATAATATCTACATCATTTCTATTATCTACCTGATCAGTTACAAATTTTAAAAAGTCTAAGAGATTAGACAAACAAGACCTTCCTGATCTAAATCCATGTTGTGAACTTGAAATAAGATTAAACTTCTCCAAATGATCTTGAATATTATTCTTTATAATTCTAGTATCTTTCCTACCAATGATGTCAAACTAACAGGCCTATAATTTCCTACCTCCTCCTTACTACCCTTTTTGTAAATGGTACTACATTAGCTTTTTTCAATTCATCTGGTACTTCTGCCTAATTAATTGATGTAGCAAACAAAGTAGTTAGTGCCTCAGATAAGCTTTCTTCCCCTTCTCTGAGAATCCTAGCATATATATTATCAGGTCCAGCTGCCTTATTTGACTTCAGTATATGAATCACTTGCCTAACTTCATCCTTCCTTAGTAATAGGTTAGGTTAATCTAAGCTAGGTAGGTTAGGTTATTAATTATGGCCTCTGTCTGGGTTCTTAAATTTTATCAATCTTTTTTCTTTGGTCTGGCTTATATATATATGTAATCCAGGCCAAAGAAATAAGGTTTAAGTAAAATTTTACATTACATTTGGAAAACATGAAGCCACTGGGCCCTATCAAAGTTATCCAATTCATGCGCTAATAATAATAGCATCCTGCAAAACATCAATCTCAAGTCAGCTAATTAATTTACAAGTATTTACTACTATCAAAGTAGCCTACAAACTAAGCTAAGAATATATAGTATTTACAATTTACAAACTATCTATCTCTCATGAAAGTGTCCAAACTTTTTTTAAAAATTACTAATGAGCTACTGTTTACCACATATGGTAACTCGTTTAAAAAATTTACTACTATGACTGAAAAATTTTCATAGATCAAGTTTACAAGGCTGTTTTCTAATTTTCCTATTATGCCCACAAGTTATCCCATCATCCTCTAGTGAGAAAAAGCTATGTATGTCTAAATTGTCCAAACCTGAAAACATTTTGAACATCTGTATTTATACCTCCCCTCTCCAATGTTTCTCAAAAGTAAACATACCTAGTTCCTTTAATCTTTCCCTATATTCCAATTTTCTTGGGTTAGGGATAAGCTTAGTTGCCCTACATTACACACCTTCAAGCATATCAATATCATGTCTAAAGTGAGGGGACCAAGCTTGGTTAATATTAGATTTACCCCTGCAGGATCCTTCAGCTCTTTGTATATCATATAAATAATCAGTTTTTTATACTGATTCCAAATATAACAGCTGTTTCTTATGCAAATTCTTTGTTTTTCAGTTATTTACTCTCAAAGGTAGCACTAGTTTCAATTGCACGATGTGTTTACTGGTGCATATGGTGATCCCTGATGTCATCTGTGTCTGCTGTGATGTAAGATGTTCAGCACATGCGCAGGTGATAGGAACTATTTCGCACATGTGTTGATTCCAAATTTCTTCACGCCAACCAGTGACAAATTCGAAATGGAACCTGGTACGTGCTCTGGTTGTGAGTTACTGTATTTTGACACAATTCACTGGGTACATACTAATGATGATGAGGCAATTAGTATTTTCAGGGTGCACAGTATTTTGCCCAATTCCCAAATGTGTCCCAAGTGTGAAAACCCTTCAATTTATAGGAAAGAGAGAGATGCCTTCATCTGTAACCATCAGACCACAAACAAAAAGTCCAAATGTGTAAGTTGGTGCTCTGTTGAAATTTCAGGATTGAAAGGTACTTGGCTAGATTGCTTATGCAGGTTAGGTTGGTTATATTATGAGAATAGGTTTACTGGTATCTGGTATATTTTGGTTCAAAATTTGCTCATTTGCTCATTTGCACAAGAAATGAAGGTCAGATTTGAATAAAACACACCAAATACACCAGAAAAACCTATTCTCATATCAGAATTGACCCACGGGGGAAAAATGAATAATTACCCCAAGCTTGAATGCAGTAAATTCTAAGAGAGGCCTAACATAAGAATTATATAACTAATTTACAGATGATTTCATTACTCTTGTAGCTAACATTCCTCTTAATAATACCTAAAATTTTATTTGCTTTATTTCTAGCTGCTAAGCACTGTGTGGAAAAACTATACTGTACAGTAATCCCTTGTTTTACATGGGGGTTCTGTGCTTGCGCAACCCGTGTATGTGAGACACGATATATTTGCATTCAATTTACCCCAATACATCCATTTACAAGTTAATAGGCCTATATATATATATAGCCTGATTTAACCTTATTAACAAGTGAGGGGTCACGCGTCTTAAGGTAACTAAGCACCACCACATGCGAAAATGTGTTTTTTATGGATATCACTATTTTCACCCTTCCTCTATCGCGTGGTTTGGGTATAATGACCTTACGACACTAGAAGTATGGTTGAAAACCTTATGAAGCGAACTACTTTTTTCACCTCATTCTGTGCCAGAAATCGCACCCAAAGTTTGGCATAATAAGAAAATCAGAAAATTAAAAAAAAATCTATTCCAAAAACTCAACATCTTCATTAGCATACTTAGAACTCTAATTTAGCCAAAAATGAACGTTCTAGCTCAATTAATAACAGAGATACTATTGCCAGAATATTGCTGAACTTTGGAGGCAATTTGTGATGAATTTTAATTTTGGCGCTTAGGTACTGTAAGATGTGGGACCCCTCAAGTATTAAGCTATAAATATAGTTTGTAAATAATATACAGGAATACCTCAAAATTCATCGTTAATTTGTTCCGGAATAACAAGATGAAATTCAAGGTAGATTATAACATGCTTCAATGAGAAAATATTTTACTGTATTATGTTATTAAACAGTTTAATTAATCAAATTCTACTCTTTTTTCAGCAAAATATAATAATATATTGCATTGGTAAACAGTTGAATTTCGTCAATTTTGATTTTTTTTTTTTTTTACTTTTTAAAAAAATGACGAATCTGTAAATATGGACGATGGATTGTGAAACTATAGGTAGTAAAAGATTGATGATGAATCTGCGAAATGACAAATTTTGAGGTATTCCTGTATAATATAATAATAATATATAATACATAATATAATAATAGACTCATTAGGTGCGCTGCACAGTATGTAAGTGTACTACACATGGAACTGTGTGCAATATTTATCTGTTCAAATTTAGCATTTTAGGTACCTATGGCTCGGCTTACCCATGTACATGCAAAACCAAGTAAAACAAGGGATTACTGTACATGCTTACAATATGGTATTGTATGTGGTACCTTTATTTCTTAATTAAATACAAATTATTAATTTATTGAATTAAATAACTATAAAATTGCCTCGGGATTGGTGACAGCCTATTGGGAATGAAAATAATTACCATACAAAGAACCCTATTGGGCCCACATACAAAGAAAAACATATTTATATAAAAATTTTCCATTGCTGATGCATGAAAATTACTTCAAGAGAAGAAATAATGCAAACACAAATGAGACATCTGGGGACTGTAAAGTCAGCAAATTCTTAAGACAAAGACTTCATCATGAGAGCTGCTAAGTGAGAGTGAGATTCTTTAAGCGAGGGAGGTGTACTTAATATTCCTATAAGTTCTGAGTGAATACCAAGTAATATAAACCTAATAACTCAAAAGGATAGGCCTATTCCTTCAGGTATTTAAGTGTAGTGAATGCTCATATTAATTAAACCCAATAAACTCATTGCGTAACTCCATTGTCTACGGCCCTACATCAAAAGAGAGCCACACGCCCTACAAACAGAAACGAGGTCCAATGAAATAATAAGGTATGGTAATTTCCTTCTTTACCATTAGGCAGTGCTAAAATACGAAAGGCAAATAAATTTAACATTAACAAGAAAAATCACTACTTAATGAGGTCCTTTGAAGACCTCCACAAACATAACTTTTTAACAAAAAATGTAGGGTTTTTGTCATTAACTCTCCACTGATATCTACTGGAAATTTCCAGTGGATGAGGGTGATGGCAATAAACCATAACCCTATATAGTTTTTGCACACTGCTTAGAAAATTTTAGATCACTACTAACTATAGGGTCATTCTCTGTCAGATCAACCAGTGCCTAACACCCTCATCTCTCAGATTTTGCTGAAATTTCGTTTATAGGGAGTTTGTGGGCCCTGAATCCATTTCTGAAATTATAAGGTCAATCTGACCAACGGTTCAAGAGATATGACCTCGGGAAATTTGAGGTCACTTGCGAGGTCACTAACATTTGGCGACCCATAACTTGGGTAATAATGGTCACAATTATATAAAAGTATATATATTTAGAATCAGAAAACGACAAGGAATCCAAATATGCAAGTTTTAGAACTCTAGGTTGAAAAATAAAAGTGTTACACTGTAACCAAAATTTGAGGTCACGATTTGACCTCTGGGGTATCAAATGAGAATTTTTTTTTTAAATGTAAAAAATGAAGGCATAGGCATTGGCTATTAGAATCAGCAAAAAAAAGTTTGTTTATGTTAGTATTTTTCATGTAACTAACATATAAGTGAACACCATATTCATAAGTTGTGCGTCAATTCTACCTATTTTTTCACACTTAAGCTCATAATTTGACCTATAGAAATTAAAATTACATTTTTTTATAGATAAAAACAAAGGCAAAAAATGTAAAATTGTATTTCACTGCTAATCTACACTGGCAATAATAGTTATAATAGTGAAAGGGGAAGACCTACTTAGAGGATTCATGTGCTAGCCTAATACAATTTTTGCATGCTCGATGCTCTCATCAATTTCTTTTTGTGGAAAAATGTATTGAATTCTGCTGCCTCCTCTTAGGGTAGGACAACTCATTACAGTTAATATATGATGTCCTGGCACTGCACATGAATCCTTGTTTGATGGATAATAATATGCACTTGATCCTGATGACCCAGAGGGATGTAGAAAGTTCACAGTGAAATCATCAAACTCTTCACAATATTCCTCCACAATTCCATACCAAACTTGCATGTCATAAATGCAGCCAACATACTCTCCTGGTTTGACACATTTTAGGTTACCAAGCATTGCAGGTTCATTAGTAAAATGACTTTTCCTTATTTTCTTTTCTCCAATGCCACTTGAAATGGGATACACCATCAGTTCTTCCTTGTTTAGGGGAACAAATCTATGATATTTCTGAGTTCCAGGAATAGCCCTACTATCCTTGAATCGATGTTCCAACCGTTCTTCTGCATCTTTCAAATCAGCTGTAGTTACAAAGAAAAAATTTATCTTCTTGCTCAAGTTTTCTTCACAAAACTGAAACATGTGTTCTGGTGTAAGAATTTGCCTCTGTAGTTCTCTGCAAACTGGCATGAGCAGTAGCTCTTTTCACTGTTCCTCCAATCCCATCACATGCATTTTTGCCATGGGATGTAGCAAAGAAGTGCCATTCACAAGACAGACCAAAATCCTCTTCATGGTAACAGAGATTTGTGAAGTTGTATCTGTTCTTATATTGGCCAGCACATCCATCTGAGAAATAGTGCACCTTCTTCAATTGTGGGCATCTGAATTTAACATATGTCATAAGCTTCAATATGAATGAGTAAACCATTATAGTGTTGTGTTTTAGTGATGCAGATAAGAAACAGACACTAAAATGGCTAAGTTCCTGGTCTGCAGATGATCTATAATAGATGACAAAAGGGTGAACTGTACACTGTGAATTGTCCCAGTGAAACCCTTGGGCAGCATCCTGGACAATGAAAGAATAATTCTCAGAGAAATCACCTACTATAACTACCTCGCTCTGAGGTGGTAGTGTTTCTTTCAACTGCTTGAAGTACTGTGATTGTTGCTGAGCAACAAAGTGATGACGAACCATGCAGGATATTTTCATGCTTAGGGATGATAAGTATTCATGAAGTGGCTCCACCTTATCAACCATTGTACAACGGTCAACAGTCACCCATTGCTTGTAAGATATTTCATTTGGAGCTGATTTCACACTGTCAAGTAACTCAAGAAAATCCAGGACACCCTCTTCTCTTGGGCAATCATTGCAAAGTTGCATCATGCAAGTCTCTCTTTCTGTACTGCAGACACTGTAATCCATAAGATCCTTGTATGAAAAACCTCTTTCTCCCAATGCAGCCAGCTGCAATTTTGGATTTTGATGGTATGTGCAGACACAGACAGAATGAGTCCCACCACTACCGGCAAGCACACAATATGATGGCCGTAATTTTGCAAATGTGGAAAATCCTATTTTGGGATTCTTTTCATCATTTTTATATAGTTCAAACATCTCTCTTAAATTCCCGAGGACCAATCGTTTTGCACCTTCATTGCACCTTCAGCACTGATAACTTTCACGCAATCCTTTTGGCCAGGACACATACGACTAACCTCTTCTGACTCATAGAATCTTCTAACTATATCTTTGTGTTCTTCAGATATCACTTTTCCTTTGCTCATTAGTGGAATCTTCGGAAGGATTCCATGTTCTGATTTAAGTGAATGGCTTCTTTTCACCATGTATGTTGTAGTTTGAAAGAACCTAGCTGTTTTTTCAATTGTGTATGGTGAGAGTGTCAATATTTGTAGTTTGTGATGGTGACATTTGCTCTCCAGGAATGACTGTTTCAATTCATTCATTAATTTGTCTAGATGTTTTTCAGATTTAGTTTCAGGTTTTGAAGTATCACTTACCTCCTCGGTAATTTGAACACCATAACTGAGTTCTAGCCTCTCCTTCAGGTGTTTCTGAGCAGATGATAGCTTACCACGAGCCTTGCGCTTTTTCTGGCTTAATGACAGCCCTTCTGAAAAGAACAGAAAAAAGGTTTCACACACCTGAATATTAGTAATTAAATATTAATTATAGTACCTTAAATGCTATATAATTGGCTATATAGTAGATCAAACAGACCTTGTAGTAAAGTATAAGTTATTATATTAATTTATTACTTACTTTTTTTAACTGGTGTTTGGTCCAGAAATGCTAGAACTGGTTCAACTGAAGTTGAAGGATTTTCCTTTATCAAGCAATCACTGTCATTGTCCAGATCTTGAATTGAAGAGATGTTACTCAAGCCACTGATAGTAGATGATTCATTTGAATCCTGCTCAGACTCGTTGTTTTCAGTGGTACTAAGTATAGTGGGGTTTTTCATTATCAGTGTCCAGCAGTTCACACACAACAATGAGTCTTTTTTCACTCTTCCAGCACATTTTTCAACAAGTACATCAGTCACTTTTCTAAGATTGATTGTTATGCGTTTCTTGTGTTTTTGAATAGGGTCCTGGCAGTATTTCAAGTGCCGAACCATTGTATTTTGATCTGTAAAGATATAGGATTTACAATTAGGTAATATATATTTTTTAGAAAATATATAGCTATACACACTTAATATTTTAGGCCTTGATAGTCTCTGAGGCTCATTAAAACACCATACCCACCAGCCACCCACAGTGCTGGCTGGAACTGTACTAACCTGTAGACAAGGAATTTGCAACTATCTGTGTTGATTCTGCACTTAGACAAGTAGCAACATGTTTCAACAGGTTTGTTTAGGCTACATGTGAGCTTAGTCTTCCCCTTTCACTATTATAACTATTATTGCCAGTGTAGATTAGCAGTGAAATACAATTTTTATTAAATTCTTGGAGCTTGAGGTCAAATTGATAGCTAAGATATAAAAATTCCTTGAAATGACAAGCAATTTATAAATATGGTGTTCACTTATAAGTTAGTTACATGAAAAGTACCAACATAAACAAACTTTTTATGATTGTTTCTATTAGTCAAGAACTCTGACTGTTTTTTATATATATAAAAAATGTAATTTTAATTTCTATAGGTCAAATTATGAGCTTAAGTGTGAAAAAATAGGTAGAATTGACGCACAACTTATGAATATGTGTTCACTTATATGTTAGTTTACATGAAAAATACTAACATAAACAAACTTTTTTTGGCTGATTCTAATAGCCAATGCCTATGCCTTCATTTTTTACATTTAAAAAAAAATTCTCATTTATACCCCAGAGGTCAAATCATGACCTCAAATTTTGGTTACAGTGTAACTTTTTTTATTTTTCAACCTAGTTCTAAAACTTGCATATTTGGATTCCTTGTCGTTTTCTGATTCTAAATATATGTACTTTTATATAATTATGACAATTATTACCCAAGTTATGGCTCACCAAATGTTAGTAACCTCACGAGTGACCTCAAATTGCCCGAGGTCATATCTCTTGAACCGTTGGTCGGATTGACCTTATAATTTCAGAAATGGATTCAGGGCTCACAAACTCCCTATAAACCAAATTTCAGCAAAATATGAGAGATGAGGGTGTTAATTTCAATTTTTTTTGGTTGATCTGACAGAGAATGACCCTATAACAAGATCTTTTTCCTGTCTAACATCCTCTAACCAATTCCCTTGCATCGCATAACTAAAGTTTTCATTATTTCTACCAGAATGGATGACTTTGCATTTCTGAACATTGAATTCCATCTACCATTTGCTAGCCCAAGCAACTAATCTATGAATATCTCTCTGCAGTTTATAAGAATCTTCTATATTTGTAACTGGGCCAACTACTTTTGTATCATCTGCAAATTTAGAGATTTTACAACCTACTCCCTTCTCTAATTCATTTAGGTATGATATAAATAAAGAGTAATGGACCTAAAACTGATCCCTGTGGTACCCCACTTTTCACCTGCCACCCAAATTTATGAACATTTAGAATTACTCTGTTCTGTCTTCTAACCATTTTTCTACACAATTTGTAAAAAATTCAAATAAATAACATCTACATCATTTTCATTATCTAGCTACCTTTTCAGTTACAGACTCCAAAAAGACTAAGAGATTAGACAAACAAGACCTTCCTGGTCTAAATCCATGTTGAGAACTTGAAATAAGATTAAAATTCTCTAAATTATCTTGAATATTAATAATTCTTTGTAGTATCTTTCCTGCCAATGATGTTAAACTAACAGGCCTATAATTTCCTACCTCCTCCTTTCTACCCTTTTTGTAAATGGGTACTACATTTGCTTTTTTCCATTCATCTTTACCTCTGCATAATTAATTGACCAAACAAACAAAATAGTTAGTGCCTCAGATAAGCTTTCCTCCCCTTCTGAGAATCCTAGCATTTTTTTCTTTATGCAGGAAAGAGGGGCCAAGGGCAAATACCCGCAAAAGCACCCTTCCCATAGGAGAAGAGCCAAAATCAAGGTCTGGGGGTTTTCAAGATGCCTAGACACTGCATTTGAAAGATGGGAGGTCATAGACAGGAGGAAAGATGGATTGAGGATGATTGTTCCTCCAGAGTGGACTGGTTGAGTAGATGAAAGAGTGAAAAAACCAATTAACCCTTGCATTAGATAGTTAGACAGAATAGGAATGAGAAAGTGTAGAAAGTCTGGTACTGCATGCTCTCCTTAAAGTAGGAGGCATGCAGTTAGAGAGTTCAGAAGAGTAATGTCCATTATGATAGTGATGGTAAAGAGAGAGTGAGGCAACATTGTGACAAAGAGAGAGAGATTGAAGACAATCAGTAAGAGGTGGGGAATTAAGGTTGCCAGATTTTTCAAGTGCCCATGTGGAACAAAAAAATTTCTGAGGTTTTTTATTTTTAAAACCAAATTTTTTTTCAAATTCAAGCAAGATTTCTTCAATGGTTAAAACAGACAAAATTAGAAAATTTTATTGAAATAATGCTTAACAATTAATCATTGTGAATAATATTGAAATTATTATAGCATATTAAATATTGTAGTATACGTTGCTTTACTAATTATATTATGATATGTCAATACTTTTCTGAACTTTTAATCTTCTTCAAAATTTTAGCTCCATCTTCTGACTTCAAGTATAACTGAAATTCCTTGCAAGTCATGATTTGTAAATAATTAATTAAAAAAATTCTAAATCTTATAAATAAAATCAAGTGTGTGTGTGTGTGTGTTCCTTTCATGCAAATGCAGCAATTTACATCTGAATGATTTCTTATAAAAAGTAGACATACATACAGATTTTATTTGAATTACACAATCTCAAGTTGTATGGCCAAGCAATCGTTGGATTCACACTAATTCAAAGCTTACAATATAACTACAGCCAAGAAACTGCCAACTCATGGCCAAACACAACATTTTATAAGCATTATGTAATATCTAGGATGTTCTAGAACATTCAACATTATTCTACAGGATCCTACATAATTCTAGAAAATCCTAAATCAATTCATCCTGAAAAAATTTGCTTAAATATTTTTTGCAGGACTTTTTGGATCAAATGCGGGATGTCTGGCAACCCTACAGGGAATTGATGAGATGAAAAGCCTTTGATTCCACCCAGTTAAGTACAGCTGTGTGGGTTGAACCACCCGACACATGTCTGAGAAGCATACTCCATACGGGGGTGAAGAAACTGCAGAGGTGGCACAGCACACCTAACCTCTTAGAAGCTGTTTTAGAAAGAGTATATGTGATCTTTCCAGGAAAGATTACGAGAAAAGGAAATGCCAAGAATGTTAAGAGAAGAGGAAGGATTGAGTTGTGTTGTTGTTGAAGGTAAGGGGATAGTCATGTGGAAGATTGTGACAAGTAGACAGACGGAAGAACTGAGTTTTTGAGGCATTGAAAGCCACAAGGTTTTCTCTGCCCCAATCAGAGATAGCAGAAAGATTAGGTCAGGTGTCCCAGAGCCATCCTATGCAAATCATGAAGCAACTGCTGCGAGGGATGCCTAGTTCGACCTACAAAGTCCCATTGGGGTTGTGTCAGCTACAGTTGGCCACTTCAGGACTGCCACTGCAATCAGGCTTGTATCTAGCCTTTTACTTAGAAAATCTGGCCACAGGGTCAAATTTGGAGGGTAGCTGGGCTGGGATACAGTTCACGTACTTTAACAAACCATTTTTCTGTGCTTGTCTCCCACTTACTTTCCTGTGTTTTTCTGCTGAACCTCACTAATTGTTTGTTTTTATAGAGTTTTCCAGATTAACTAATATTGCGAGTGTTTGGGGCATTTATATTTTTATACTAAAACTTGTATTTATTCCACTCAAAATAAAAGGGATAAAACATCGGTCACTTCATTTTTGTCAGGTGTGCCTCAGAATTCCAGTTCCTTTGTTGAACCCTGAGTGATTGGATTGTTTTCCTGTGGAAAGATCAGAACTAGTTTATAAGTGATTGGTGGTGAAGTACAGTTGGCGCAAGATCCAGAACCTAGTGTATACCTGTGTCCATCATACTAAGAAGGTGGGGGGGGGGGGGGGGGGTAAGAAAAACTAATACCCACGAAGATCTTGCCAGATACTGGAGAATACTGCCCCCTTGCCTGGATAATTTGTCACAAACCTGGAAACTGAAAAAAGGGTGCTGGGTGGCTTGAAAATTCTTGATACTCTGGGGACTACAACCTACTCAGCCACCACAGCATACTGGGGATGCCAAAAAAGTATGCTGTGGTGGCTGAGTAGGCTGTAGTCCTCTGAGTATCAAGAATCTTAAGCCACCCAGCACCCTTTTAAGTTTCCGAGTTTGTGACAATAAATTGTCCAGTCAAAAATGAAGTGACCCACGTTTTATCCCATTTATTATAACTGGAATGAATAAAAGTTTTACTACAAAAGTATAACTCTGGAAACACAAACAACAATTAGTGAGGTTCAGCAGAAAAACAAAGGAAAGTAAGTGGGAGACAAGCGCTGAAAAATGGTTTGTTAAAGTATGTGAAATGTATCCCAGCCCAGCTACCCTCCAAACTTGACCCTGTGGCCAGATTTCTAAGTAAAAGGCTAGATACAAGCCTGATTGCAGTGGCAGTCCTGGAGTGGACAACTGTAGCTGACGCAACCCCAATGGACTTTGTAGGTCCAACTAGGTTGGAACCACAATGCCAACAGGATGTATCTGGACTAGTTGAGCTAGCTGGTAGATTTAATATGGGTTCCAACTGGTCATCTAGATAACAAAATTATTAGTTACATGCACAGGTACAGTCAATCATTAATAATGAATTAACAGATAATTAATTAATACACAAATAAGAACTGGAAACATGACTTCACCATTAATCACACTGATAAGAATAGATTGATTATTGAATGAATGTAGAATCAAAATAAACAACTTGAAAATAAAATAATAATAGTAAATATGAGTGACGTTAACAATCATGACAGACATAATCGCACATGATTTAAGCAGCCTGTAAGCAATATAAAACCAAGCATGAGCAACAAGCAAATCTCTGGAATAAGATGACTGGTATCCTCTAGTGATAATAATGGGCTCTATAGCTAGTTGCGAGAGTGAATCACAAAAGCACAGGATTGGGTTAACAGGAATCCAAGGCTCAAGCAAGCACTTCAAACTGGCAATAACTGTAGGTCAGGTGTCTAATTCTAAATATCTAATCATTAACAACACTGGGCAATTTTAGTGTCTAGTAAACTCTGATAAAGAATCATAAGATGTGTAACAAATAAAATACCTTAATAGGCTTTCCAACAGTAATTTATGTTGTATCTTCCAGAAGTGGAACAGGGTCCAGAGTACGTATTGTTAAATACTTGATAACTAAATAACATTTTTAATATTTAATTAGACTTCTGTGGGGGGAGAGAGAAACTTGCGAGAATTCTTAGATTTAAACAATATTTGCCTAACAAAACTCCAGAGAACCAGATAAAGCTTGAAAACCCTAGCAATAACCAATCCTTGCTGGATTGGTTAAAAAGAATGAACAGGAAAACTTAACCAATTACTGGGAGGGACACTGAGAAAAAAAAATGAGGTATTGGCACACAACAAATACCAAAATGGGACCAAAGGACAGATGGGCCATTAATAAGGAAACTTGGGACCCTAGTCCAAGCCTATTCCTTGAGTGTGGGGTTTTGGGAAGAACTTCACAACCCCTACATTGGGTGGAGAAGTGAAGAGTCGAATCATCGGTATAGGAGTGAATAGGACAGGAAGTGCGAATTAAAAGATCATTAATAAATAAAGGGAAAAGAGTGGGGTGACAGGACAGAACCCTGAGGAACACCACTATTAATAGCTTTAGGGGAAGAACAGTGGCCATCTACAACTGCAGGTAGCTTTAGATTGTCCAGAAAGGAAATTAGAGATGAAGGCACAGATAGAAGGATAAAAACTGAAGGAGGGCAGTTTGGAAATTAAAGATTTATGGCACTCTATCAAAAGCTTTTGATGTGTCTTGCACAACAGCAAAAGTTTCACCAAAATCCCGAAAGGAGGATGTCAAAGAGTCAGAGATATATGGAAGAAGATCGCCAATAGAGCGTCCCTTGTGGAATCCATACTGATGATCTGAAAGAAGATCGCCAGTAGAGCATCCCTTGCAGAATCCATACTGACGATCTGAAAGAAGATTGTGAGAAGAAAGGTGTTTAAGAATCTTCCTATTAAGGATAGATTCAGAAACTTTGGAAAGGCAAGAAATCAAAGCAATTGGACGATAATTGGAGGGTTGAGAGCACTCGCCCTTCTTTGGGACAGGCTGAATGAAAGACGAAAGTGAACTTCCAACAGGAAGGAAAAGTACCAGATGAGAGACAAAGATGAAAGAGTTTGCTTAGGCAGGGTGTCAACATGGAAGCACAGTTCTTAAGAACAACAGGAGGAACACCATCAGGACCATACACCTTCCTAGAGTTGAGCCCAGATAGTGCAGAAAAAACATCTTTGGAAGAGATTCTAATTTCTGACATAATAAAGTCAGAGGAAGGAGGAGATGGAGGAACAGCACCAGAATTGTCCAGGGTTGAATTGTAGGTGAAGAGTTCAGCTTTGTCAGGAGAAGAGATGGCAACTGTGCTGTTGGAATGGAAAAGAAGAGGAAGTAAAGTTGTTGAAGAGGTTCTTAGCTAGATGCCAGAAAGAGCAAAAGAATTAGAATTGGATAGATTTTCACATTTTTGTCTGATGAAGGAATATATATCATCAGGTCCAGCAGTTTTATTTGACTTCAATGTACGAATCACGTGCCTGACATCATCCTTCCTTATATAAATATGGTCAAGAATGCCTGAGTTTACAGAATCTAAAACATTAAAATCAAAGTTATTTTTCTTCAGTAAAAACAGAGCTAAAATAATCATTAAAAATACCAACAATATCCTAATCTTTTTCAAACATCCTATCATCATGTTCTATTGGGCCAATTGTATCATGCTTTTTATTATTGTATTTATAAAAACTAAAGAATTTCTTTTGATCTTTATTGCTATTTTTAGCTAGATTTATTTCACTATGCCTTTTGCTCTCCCTAATCAAACTATTTAGCTTATTTCTTAACTGCCTATAATTATCTAAGTTGCTGCAGTGGCTGCATAGGCTGTAGTCCCCAAGTGTGAGCAAGGGGATCGTTTCCTCAGGTATCCAGTAATGCTTCTCGTGTCAGTTGTTTATTTCCAGATTATTCAGGTCCAACTTGCATGTTAACTGTAAAAAACTAACTTTCTATTCACAAAATCTTGGCCTTCTTTCAGGGAGATTATTCAGGTCCAGCTGACACGTTAACTGTAAAAGACTTCCTGAAATTCTATTTACTAAATCCTCATCTCCACTGAGCAACAGACCCAACCACTCAGAATCCAAGAAAGGGACTGGAATGCCAAGGTAAACCTAATAGAAATAAACTAATTATGTTTTCTCTTTATTATATCTGGAATAAACACAATTATTCAGTATAAAAGTATAAACACACAAAAAACTGGCAGTCACAATTAACAAAAACCTCTAGAAAACAACTAACAATTAGTGAGATTCGGCAGAAACAATAGAAAGCAAAGGGGAAACAAGTGCTGGAAATGACTTTTACAGAATGTGAACCTTTGTCCCAGCCCAGCTACCCTCCGAACTTGACCCTGTGACCTGATTTTTGGTATACAAAGCAGCTATCTTCACAACCCCCACACTATCACTGCCTTTAAATTCCCTGAATACCCTTTTTTTTTTGGTTTTTAATCATGTTAGCTATTTCCCTATTTCACCACAAAGGTTTCCTAATCTTGTTATTCCTAACAGTTCTGAAAGGAATACACCTACATTGTACATCTTCTAAAATTTCCTTGAATCTAGACCACATCTCAATTGCATTTTTATTCACAAATTCACTATCCCACTTTACTGAGCCTAACAACTCCTTAGATTTACTATAGTCACCCTTTGAGAAGCAAGGGACTAGATGTGACTAAAGATGTCATTGTTGACTAGATCCAGGGCCGGCTCAAGGTACCGGCAACTCGGGCAGTTGCCCGGCGCCACATGCTAAGGGGCGCCACGTCATGCGTTTGGGATCTTTCAAATACAAAGCGAAAAATCTAAAAATAAATAAATAAAATAAAATGAAATAAAAGTCAAATGTGAAAATTTCCTGATGTGGAGTAAAATTTTCAGGGATTATAACATTATATTAGCCAATAGCATTAGAGACTACCAGTAAAGCTAAGGTCAGTTTGGCCCGACATGGGATGACATGTCACATGGGTTGATGTGGCCGCGTAGGTGAGCGTTGAGCACAAATTACATAGCCTGGCAGCGCTGCCATCCTATGATATCTCATCAGTGTTGCCACTTTGTGGAATTTTTACATTTTTTTGTGGATTTACCTCAGACAAAAGTGGCAACACTGTGTCTTATATTTTCATACATGGTTCCATTTTGAGAATGTTTAGTTGTACTTTGAGTGAATATCGTTAATTGTAATAAACTCTTTATTCCTACATTTGTAGTTTTTCCTCATTGTGAACAAATTTTAAAATTATACTTGTAAGGGCGCCGAAGTTCAGCTTGCCCGGGGCGCCAGCAACCCTAGGGCCGTTCCTGACTAGATCCCTATTTAATTCTATCTTAAAATGTATGATCCAACAGTCACTATTTCCTAATGACTCTCCGACTGCAAGTTCCCTAATAAGTTCATGATTATTGGAAAGAACCAGATCTAAGATTGGTTTGTCTACAAATTGCATTAGAAAAACAATCATTATAGCAGTCAATGAAGAAGTTACCTTCCCTATTATTTCCTTCTAAAAGGCTCCAGTCTATATTAGGCAGGTTGAAATCTCCCATAATTAATGTTTTAGCACTACAACCTTTATTTATTTCTTGAACCATACAGTCATCAACTTCCTGTGTTTGGTTTGGAGGTCTGTAAAATGCACCTATCTGAATATACTCTTTGCCTGAACACGTATATGAACCCAAATTAATTCTACCCTATTGTCTAATTTAATACTATCATTCTCAACTGAAGTTAAATCTTAATGTATAAGACCAAACCACCCCTCTGCCTAGCCATTCTCTGATGAATCTACAGTATGATACATTGTATAACTTTTAACTCATACTCTGCTCTACTGTCATTGAATGCTGCCTCACTAATGCAGACTATATCCAGATTTTCACTAAACATATAACTAAATAATTCATTTTTCTTATTCCTAAGACTACATGCATTTGTACAAAAACACTTCAATCCCAGTTTTAATTGGTTTCCTACCTTTGGCTAGATAGCTGATATGCCTATTCCTGACATAATCCGTATTTAAGACTCTACAGTATTTACTTTACCTATACCCTGATACTTTATGCCCTCTGTTGATCTGAAGTTGTCTTTCAAAACCCCCAAAGAACTCTCATTTTCCTGCAGAAGCCTCCCATACAAAGCAGTTCCCCTTCCACTAAGATGTAATCCATCCTTACTGTAAAGCTCCCTCCTTTCATAAAAATTACCCAAAAAATCTATGAACTGAACCCCTTCATTATATAACATCCTAACTTTATCATTTAAGGCTAAAATTCTTCTTGTAAACTCCACGCTTACCTCAATCCTTGCTGAAATGCCCACTACATAACACTTGCTCTGCTTATTTTTTAAAGTTTCTATCAATTCCCTGTACCTCTGTTTAACTGCTTCTGAATTTCTGTTTAACTTAAGTCTACCATCTTTATCTTTGCTTGTTAAGTCATTTATACCTTCATGAATTATATCTCGGGTTACAGGCAACTTCTTCACTGCCATTGACTTTAGAAATATTACCACCTGGAATATATATTCTTCTATGGGTTTTCCTTCTCTTATTGCAAAATTCATTGTCCTGATTCCTAATAATAGTCTCCAACCATGGTAAATTCACACTGTACTGCTTCATTTAAATTTCCTAGTCTCAAACTTTTTACTAGTTGCTACATGATTACTATTCTCTCTCATCATTTACTTGAATGACCTTTGACTTTGTGCCATTCATCAGGCCTAACTTTACTTAGACCTGCATCCTTATCACTAACACTTGGCTTAGGCTTAACTTTACTTGGGCTTGCATCCCTGTCTAACACTGTAGCTAGGCTTAAGCTCAACCTCACATCTTTCATTGGTATTTCCTATATTAGACTCGGTTTCTGGCCTAACTGTTACATTAATCTCACTAGCTACACTATCAGTCATAGGGTCAACTAACTGGGCCCACTGGACTCTGAGCTAGCAGCTTTCTTAAACCTTGCCTTGAGCATTAGGCCGGGTCGAAATCTAGTCAAAATTATTTTTTTTAGATGGGCACTATGTGGGGTTTATGAAATGATATCCTGACCAACATACTCCAAAAGAAAGTTTATGCTCCCCTCCGTACCACTAGCATACTCCCTCTTATTTTTGGCTCCGCCCCCAAATTAAAAATAGTATCATAAATCAAAATGGGAATCATTTAGAGCATTTTTTTATAGAGATGACCCCCCTTAAAATTGCATAATATACCTCATGTGCAATTTTCAGGCAATTATCCAAGAAATTTCAAATCCTTGAAAAATTGCTGCATCCCCAAAGTGTTATCAGTATATAGAAAAGGGTGGCATAAACTTTAGTTTGGAGTAATGATTGCCTAGGAGACCAATTCATAAACCTCATATAGGCCTAGTATATTTGTCTGAAAAGAAGACAATTAGTCTATTGTACCATTTATTACACAAAACAGCTTTGAAGTAAAAACAAAATTTAATTTAAAAATTACCTTCACAATTCACTAATTACTTGTAGATGTGCCTTGGCCCCATTGGCTTTTCCATTCAAACTGTGGCAGTCTTTTTCTTGATTCCAGTTGATTAAGGATAAATTTGTGCCGATTGCCGTAGCCAATCCTTTGTTCTGATGCTTTTGTCACTAAGTTGACTGCACTTTCCACGCTTTGACTGTGGCATGAAAAGGCAGCAATTTTCAAGGGTTCTGTTCTTGTATGCAGTAGCTCTTCATTGCTGAAATTCCTTATCACAGGTGGAGGATTGATAGCTTCCTTTCTCCAGTCAATCATCTCATAGTAGTCTTTGGAATCGAAATTTAGAGATTTAGGAAGCTCAAAATTTCGTGTGCCACTAAAACGTGTCCGACTGAGAAGTATCTTCTGAAGAGCATCTTCTCTGACATGTTGTCTGCTATCAGTAAGCATTGACAGTAGAATAGCTTCGGCATTGGCAAAATAGGCATTATTACGGAACACCGGTTCCATAATAATGCGATGTTTTTCTTCCAATCCTCGCATCAAGACAATCAAATGAAAAAAATTCCGTGCTCCGTCAGTAGCTTTCGGATGGGATTTGATATGAAATTATCCAGGAGCATATGATTTCATGACGATGGTTACCAGTTCTTTCAGATTTTGTTCGGGATGCAAAGTCGATAGATATAAACGAAGAATCCGGTTTGCTCGGGTAATCCAGCGAGCATGATGAATGGCACCTGGAGACCTGCGGGCTAGACTTTCAGATACCCATCCAGATTGCACTGCTAGGCACATATCATAGAGATACTTTTGATCACTGCTCAACTCTTTCACGACATTCGGTGGTATATTTGGACGTTGCCCTGAACTGGTGAAAATGCCACCAAGTCTAAAATGGTTAAATCACATTTCAATTTGGCTCCAATTGAAACTTTAAAGGTATTTGGCCCTGATGTTTTTCCGTCTATGGTTTCAAATGTGTGTCTGAAGGGGAGTTCATTCATGTGTAAAAGAGACGAGCCATCGAACTGATCTATGCAAAAAAATTTCAATCAATTTTATGGTACCAGCAATTCTACCAGTATTGACAGCAGTACCGTCGCATAGCAGAGCATTGAGAGTGTCGATGCTCGCTGAATCAATTAAGAACGTTATAATTTCATCAGCTATACACCAAGCATTTCCTGCGTCAGGGCAGAGATGGTCTACATAGATACCTCCAGGGTCTTTGATCAGCACATAATGTTCTTCTTTCTCTTTTCCATGCTTGGTTAACGTATCATCCTTTCTTCCATCAAACCCTATACATTCAATATTCACATTTTCACATCTAGATCTAACAATATTTTTCTTGCCTACACGAATTCTCTTTCTATTTTCTTCCTATCAAGCATGTTAGATTGATCGATTATTCCCATATCTTTCAATGCAGCATTAACAATAGCTGCTGTAGCTCTCGAACTCACACGGTAACGGTCTGCCACCAATGGTAATTCATTGTATGAATACCTATTTTGATAATTTTCAATCAATTCCACATCGGGCACGAATTCTAGCTCATTGTCACTGTCTTCTATATCTTCGCTAAAGTCATCTACTGAAGAAGATTGTATAACTTCCATAGCCTCTGCCATTTCCACTTGTGACCTTTGTTGCCTCTCTTGTTCTTCTCTTGCTCTTGAGAGGGATCGTCTCTGGACAGCGGCAGCTTCACGATCAAATGGCCCTAACTGATTTATTCTTTGCTTTTGGCCTACAAATGACTCCCACTCTACCATTGAGATTTTTACCTCGCATCGACAAAACGGCCTTTCTATTCCTTTATCATAACATTTGCAGGTACAAATGTCAAACATTTCATCATATGAAGCAAGTTTTTTAGCAAAATTTTCATTCCTTTGACGTAGAGGAACCTTGTTCAAGGAAAGAGCTGATCTGATTAATCTTTCCACTGCAGAAGAAATAGATCTTTCTTGAATGACAGGGAAAGAGAACATGGCCTAAATATCTTGAAGATCTTTGGTAACTATATTGTAGCAATCGTTCGCAGTTGCTGATCCCCTTGACTTGATTTTTTTCTCTTTTGAATGAAGAAATAGTGTCTGACAACGTCTGCCTTTATAGGAATCATTGATCGGCGGAATTCAGTGGCAAACCAAAAGCTGCATTCGAAGATTTGTTTCTGGTTGACATTTTTTCAACCTTTTTAAAAAATTAAAAATCCAGCTTTTATAGAATCATGCATGGATCATAAGTAAATCTAAAGAGCATAAATTCTTATAATTCCTGTAAAAAAAATATGATAATTAGAACATGAAATTTATTGGTATTGAATTTGAAATTCAACACACAGCTCAGTAAATTGATTACATATAAACGATGTTTGTGTAATCAATTTTCTGATATAGCAAATATTTTGAGAAAATACGCGTGGTGAAAATTTTGAGAAATCCAAATTTTTGAGGTAATTGCCTGAAAATTGCACAAGAGATATATTATGCAATTTTAGGGGGGAGTCATCTATATGAGAAGATGCTCTAAATGGTCTCCATTTTCATTTATGAGACTATTTTCATTTTTGGGGCGGAGCCAAAAATAGGAGGGAGTATGATAGTGGTACGGCGGGGAGCATGAACTTTCTTTTGGAGTATGTTGGTCAGGACCCCAATTCAGAAGCCCCATATAGTGCCCGATCTGCCCCCAGAAATTCGACCCGGCCTATTGAGCATTTCCCTAACCTCAGCTAAACACTTACTGTAAAACCACAAAAGTCTCGTCTGAAGTATTTCCAAAGCTGGTGAACTGGTGAGTGAGTTTGTTCCTTTCCATCTTGTACCTGAAGGGCAGATGCTCCAAAGAATCTTGCTTCTCCTTCAGGTAACATTTGTTCCATACACAACAGTTGTTCAAGGAATCTTGTTTGGGTTCAAGGCCGCATGTGAATTGAATCAGTTTCTAGCTGAGAGTTATATCCATGTTGTTAAGATATCTCTCTCCTTTCTTAATGTTTTTCAGCAGTTCCTTTTTATTTTTAATATTGTTTGATTTGTTATCTGGTAAGTCCACCAAATAGGATTCGATTGATTGTGGCCTTTGTAGAGAAATTCTAAAGTTTGCACAAAAATGTTGGCACCAATTGTATCTACCTATACTTGACTTCCTTATTGGTTGTTTTTGGGATGCCATTTTTGCCACAGCAAGAAACCCACAAGGGAAAAGAGTGCATTCACAGTCACACTCGCAATCATAACAATTGTTCCAAGGCCATTGAAAAAGGATGGGTGACAAGTACTGTATACTGAGTACTTTGGAACCCTGATCATTCATGACTGTAAGGAGAATGCAGCCGTTTAGATCTTCCTTTTGCATTGTTTTTATGCAAATGTCTGAGATGAAGTTGTCCTCAGAAGGTCCTGATTGATTAGGTTTTCCTAAGATGTAATTCTCTTCAAATTCCTGGTCTCCTGAGTGAGAGCAGTTGGTTAGTGGGACCAACAACCTGAATTTCTTCATCCAGTGACTATCCTCCAACTCTCCATGAATAAGACTATATCATTATCAGTTGGTTGATCATCAGAGCACTTCAATTCTATAGGCATGTTTCTCACAAAATATGTAGGCTTAATTTCAAGTGGCCTTCTCTTTGGTATTATCAGGTCATCCCATAAGTAATTTTTTTTTTTTTACCTTTATTTCCAAATGAAAATAAAACATCAAAATAAATTTTGATAAATTATACATTTCCTTCACTTTCTGACTCTGCCACCTTTCTACAAGCATTCAATTCCATGATAAAATTTCTTTGGTTTAGAAGCAAAAAACTTGAAGAGGGCACTATTGAATCTGGTTTAATGGCACTGACTGTCACCACTGCCAATGCAACACCACTTTCTAAATGGTAATCTTTACCGTTAATTCACCACGTACTGATTGCATGATTACAACTAATATTTTTACTGTATGTAACGTCTTTTTTTTATTTTAATTAGTGCTGCAATTTTTTATGATTGTAATGTATAAAGTTCTTTTCATCAATGAATTCACTGAAGAAGCAAAATAATGTATTTTTACAATTATTTTTCAGAATTTAAGTAAATTTTTTTCCTAGGAGAACGGGTTATCAAAACAAAAGGAATAAATCGGAAGAAAGCAGTAGACGAAGTTTAAAAATGAAATCGTATGGCAAAGGTAAGTCCTCTGAAAAGAATTTAAATTACTATTTGAATGCGCTAAAGCAGTGGTCCGCAAACTTTTTCAGTGGTGTCAAGTTAGTGGCAAGCACAAGTAGCAGTGGGGATCAGAATGGTTCTTTTGAAATAAGATTAATCATTCCTCTTCGCGTGCCTGTACTTTTCCTTTTCCAAGTGAAGTAACCTTTTTCTCTTCGCGCGCGCACACATTTGCGGACCACTGCACTAAATCACACCGTACTGACGTTAATGTGCCAATGTTATTTAATTAACCATTCAAATACGTTGTTTTTTTTCTTCAATGAAATGGTTGTAGGTCTGTTCACAACCTCAAAACGGATTCGTAATCATTTAATAATTCCCTTTTGACACTTAGTTTTTAACGATCGAGTTTTCAGCTATTTAATAGCGAAGGCCTTCCTGTGCAAGTTTTTACTTTTATAGTTTTGGGAAAAAGTTCGCTTTGAAAAAACTTCTAAAAAGAACTACTAATTGGCAACGTTTTTCTTTTTGGTGACTAATAAAATTTATAAAGCTTTCTTCTAAAAATGTACATACAGATCGAGCACTTTCACGTAGTCATTTAAAACAGTTATACTTTTGTTCAGTCCCAAGCCAGTTGAAACAAATTAGGTTTGATTTTTTACATTAGGGAATATCAAATTTAACTACAGTATTTTCTGCTACTGTGATTGGTATTGCAGTAGCTAAGATACTAGAAATACTCAGCCATTAAATACTAAATCGTCAGTAGTGCCCATCCCCGAGTGAGACCACACACTTTGTCGAAAGTCTGAAATCTAAACTATTTCTAAAAATCTCTCTCTCGGCAGAAGTGCCGCGCTCCACAAGCTGTCCCGGTTTATCGAGATTCTCAACTTCATGAAGAGTTGAGGGAAAGCCACATAAGAGTCCCCTTTCCATTATGGAAATGGTTGCCTAACGTAAAAAGGTTTTCGAGGGAAAACTGCTCCAACGAGCAAAACGGAATGCTGAGGATGACTGGATTACTCAAACAATTCAAGTGCTCTTTCGTTTCTCTAAATGGAATACGTCGTCTTAAAGCATCAGGACGACGTATCGAAATCCTCGTCACAAGCCTAAGCTCAAGTCAAACTTTAACTAAGAAGTTTTCAAGAACTACTGAAGAAAATGTAAAAATGCTTTATTAGTTTTCTTTGCAGTAGCTGAATAATGAGTTGTAAGTGCAATAACAGCACTTAAATAGGAAATGAGAGGGAAAACGCAAAGTGGGACTCGAACCCAGGTAAGGTGTGGTTCTGGATGGCGTGATTAGTAGGAGCGATGACACGAACTATTTGACGTGGGTTCGAGTTCCACTAGCCTTTTCCCTTTCTAACTTTAGAGGTAAACGAAAGTTCAAAGGAATTTAATTAATAATTTATTGTATATGTTAAATGTACAGAATGGTGTGAAGAAGTAACGTACCACTTCGATTTTAAGTTTTTAACTTGGGAGTATTTACGAATATCGAAAGCTTGTATATGATTAGAGAGAGAACTTTGTGTAGATAATTAAATATTGTTACGTTTGCGAAATCTGATAAGAATTTGGTATTTTAACTTGGAGTTGTCAGAGAGAGGTGAATACTGACTTATCAAGAAGTTATGCTTTGAAATATAAATACTAGGTGGTCAGTATTGAATGTATACTTTGTGCCATCATTACTCCTTCAAGGATATTTATTTAAACCTCCTGAGCGAGGTTTCTGAGAGATCACCAGATTACAAGCAAAGTTCTCTCTTTCAGGACTGAAAAGTCCTTCCTTACGTATAACAATGATGGTATACTGAGTTTCTTGAGAAAGACGTTTCTGCGCCATTACTGATCTTGATAGGTTTAATGCAAACCACTTACTATTTAGGACGATGGACCAACTTCACTTCCGTCAGTAGCCACTTGTCAGAATTGTGTGTATTTGAAAGGTTACCAATATGTTGTGTCGTCCTTTTATGGTTAACCTAAATAAACCTCGTGAATAATATATATATACACATTTTTCACTCTCTCGCTTTATTAAGACTGACTGCTAAGAACCAGGAGTTCCAAACCTTCCGCTCTATATTATTAGTAATATTTATTACTGCAGATTGAGATTTTCATATGCACGTGAATGATGCAAACCCACAAGGGGAAAAAAAAAGTTATTCCAAGGACTTTCGTCTGTTTAGACGAAAGGCCTTGGAATAACTTTCCCCTTGCATCATACATTAAAAAAAAAAACCACCCTAAGTTATTAATAAATATTTGGTTTATCTACTGCACTACTTTAATTTTGTCTAATGGCAGAAGAAAAAGTGCGTCCGGTTCAAAGAGAGACCCATTCAGTGACAACCAACAGCCGCCTGGTCTGGGTTTAAAGTTTTCAAAGGACAGAATGCAAGCGTTAGTGTTCAGTAACCTGCGGTGCTTTCTAGATCGCGGAAGGATGTGGGTAACATTTTGGTAAAATTTTAGAATGAAGACTCAGTTCGGAGAAAATTCATAATTACCAATTTAACCGGCTAATATTCAGTTTTAGGTCCACTGAATATTCGCTGATTAAGCTACATTAGGTTGGTTCGGTTAGTAATTACAGACTTTTCCGAACCGTCTCCATTCTGGGATTTTACTGAAACATTACCCTCCCCACGTCCCGAGTCGCGCCCCGTTTCAGAAACCTCCCAAAAGTTACTGAATATTAATAATTGGCTTCGTTCTTTAAAAGTTTCAAGCCCCCATCAGGCGGCCGTTTGTTGCCACTGAATTAGTTCCCCGCTTAGATCCGTTCACACTTTAATCGGCAACAATCTGGGTTTGAAAAATGTCAAAACCTTGTCACTGAATATGATTAATAACTCCATACATTTTCAAACTCCGATAGTTGGCGATTAATGCGTAAACTGCTCTGATCAGGGGGGGACGACTCGGCTATGAAGAATGTCGACGACTATATCGGCCGTGTGCTATGGTCCACTCATCACGAATTCTATGCTTCTGTACGAACTTACTTTCGGAATTGTAGATGTAAAAAGTACAACATATACACAAATATATATACATTTATATATATATAAGCAGCAACAACCGTTTAACTACTTGTACATACTGTAAGAAATAAATTATACTAATATTACTAACAAAATCATGTAAAAATCTGTATAATCAAATATACAGTACTGGTAAAAAGTTTAGAAACACCTGTACAATATTGGTTAATAAGGAGAAATTACATAAAATATTGTACAGGTGTTCCCAAGCTCTTTACAAGTACTGTACGTTCAAATTTCTTGACTTGACTTGATGTTTTATTGCTGACTTAGGGTCCTTTTAAATAGTCCCATGATCAGCAAGACTATAAATTAAAGCAATTTCGGTAATTGTTAAATTATTGCAAGATGAAAAATAGAAAACAGGAGTTAGCACAATGCAGCATATAGTATACGAGATAATAACCATATAATTATATGTATATAACGTGTGGTACAAGTAATTTGATAAATTAGGTAATATGGTACAGTATGTGTTGTAGCAACGTTAAATGCGTTTGATATAACCAGAGTCTTTTAGAAATATTAATAGAGTCTTTTGGATTTGATATTGTAGAGGGGGACTGAAGCCACCACCTCCAAGGAGAATTTGTAGTGTCATGTTCTTGACACCTATTTTAGATAGTTTGTGCTGCATTTTCGTTCTTAGCGAGTGGTATTTCCAACAAGTGAAGAGAATATGAGGAACAGTTTCTGGAACATGGCAAGAAACACAAAATGGGGAGTTTGCTATACCTAGCCTATAAAAATGGTCATTTAGGCCTGTGTGTTGCACCCTCAGGCGTGTCAACACTACTTCAGATCGTCGGCAAGATATTGATGCCCAAGGCCAGGTCTCCAAATCTTTTTTTATAAGACCAAGAGGTGTTAGGGTCCTGTTCCTTTGCCAGGTTTCTCTCCTTTCCTGTTCCAAGACATTTTTGGCATGAAGAAGAAGATCAGATAGAGGAACTGGTCTGACTGTTATGCGGGGAAGTGAATGCCCAAGTTTAGCTAACCGATCCACTTTCTCGTTCGATATGACACCACAATGGGCAGGGGTCCACTGAAAAGACACATGAATACCCCTGCCACACAGTGACCTCACAGCTGACACAATATCTGAAGTTATTTCCGTGTAATTACCATGAGGTAATGAATGAAGGGCTGATAATGAGTCGACACAGAAAACAAATGCACCAGGAAGATGCGCATTTTCAATGAGCCACCTAAGGCCCATCTGGATTGCTACCAATTCTGCCGATAACACTGAGAGTATATCAGATAGGTGCCAAAAGCACTCAACCTGTAAAGATGGAATATAGAATGCGGCAGCAACAGATACTGTACCAGTATTTGTAAGCACTGTTCGAGACCCATCTGTAAAGATCTGGATTGATTGTTCATGTCTAATTTCCAAAGTACTATAAAATGCAGCACGAAGAAGATGGGGTGCGTCCTTCTTAGTAACAGGTAGGACAAGGTCTGTAGAGATTGGTAAATTGCAATTGGTTTCCCAAGGTGGGAAGGGAGGGAGACAGGGGACATAGTTTGGAGAAGGAAGATCAATACCACGCAAAATCAGTGCTGACATAGCTCTGATTATATAGGAGCCCCTAGAAACTATATGCCATGGCAGCATGCGATGTTTTGGGAAGTCATCTATGACTTCCAGTAAAACAGGATGTTGGGAGTCTGCCCCATAGAATCGATAAAGTGTGGTCAGTAGTAAGAGGGTACGTCTTTCTTCCAGGGTCCAAACATTGAGTTCACAATGCAGAGATATTATTGGTGTAGAGCGTAGAGCTCCAGTAATTATCCTTAAAGCTGAATTCTGCAATACATCAAGTTTCTTTAAATGAACTGTAGCAGCAGAACCATACAAAATTGCTCCATATTCTATCTTACTACGAATAAAGGCAGAATAAAATGATAGCAGGATTTGTCGTTGACAACCCCAAGATGATCCAGTGAGTGTTTTTAAAATGTTTAATCTAGAAGAACAGTTTGTAACAAGATGTTCAATATGAGGCTTCCAAGTAAGGTAGGGAGCATCAAAATAAAGACCTAGAAATTTCTGAATTCTGACAAAAGGAATGGGGGCAAGGTTGAAAATTAAGTTAGGAAGAGTTCTGATCTTTTTTCTGGTATAAATTTGGAAAGAGGATTTCAGGGGGCTAACGCTAAATCCCCATTCAGCAGTCCAAGCATTAATTCTATCCAAAGCAGCTTGAATCCCAGAAATAGCTTCGTCGAGGGTACCAGCACTATGAAAAATTGCCAAATCATCTGCAAAAGCAGAGAGTTTAACAGGTTCCAAGGAGGGAAGGTCAGATAACATGATTGAAAATAGCAAGGGACTCAGAATAGATCCCTGTGGTACACCCACTGAGGAGGCCACAGAGGGAGAGAAGCAACCCTGCAGACAGACCTGATATGTTCTATTCTCCAGAAATGCCCGAAGCCACTGCAACAACTTTCCAGTGATACCCAAATTTGCCAACTTGAAAAGCAATTCTTTGTGAGAGACCGAATCAAAGGCACTCTTGAGATCAATGAAGACAACTACACATACTGATTTTGTAACTAATACTTCTTTGATGACATGTTCTAGCCTAAGTAGTTGATCAATGACACTTCTGCCTTTACGGAATCCACTTTGAAAGGGTGAGAGGAGGTGGTGTGATTCCACATAGTAATACAGTCTATTGTAGACCATTTTTTCCATAATTTTACAATGTGTGTTTAAGAGAGAAATGGGCCTATATGATTGTAAGAAGGTTAAATCTTTATTTGCCTTTGGTATTGGCATAATAAGTGCATGCCCCCAGGGAGGTGGGATTATACTGAATTCCCATGAGTGATTAAAAAGTGTTAGCAATTGTAAATGAAACTGAGGGGGAGCATATTTGTAAAATTCATACGGTATATCATCGGAACCAGCAGCCTTATTGTCTGGGAGAGTTATTAAAACAGAAGCAAGTTCATGAAGATGGAAAGGAACATCCAGATCATCCATAGGGGTATTCATACTTGATGAGATAAACTCAGTTTGAGAGGCTGTATTTAAATGTTGAAAGGAACCATGAAACATGGTAGAAAAATAGTTACTAAAAGCGAGGGCCTTGTCCTCGGGGGCTAATGGTTTGTTGTCAATTTGAACGGGGAATTGATGGTATATTCTGACTCCCCTAACAGAGTTAAATCTCCTCCACACTTGTGAGATTGGAGCGTGGCAATTTAGAGAGGAGCAGAAAACTTTCCAGGAGTCACGTTTTGCTTTTTTAATAATTCTTTTAGCCTGTGCAGTTCTTTTCTTACAGTCTATTAAATTGGGGATTGTACAATTCCTGTGGTAGCGTCTCTTTGCTAGGCGGCGTAAAGCTACTGCCCGTGAGCAGGCTTCGTTCCACCAAGGCTTATTTGCTGTCAGTTTGGGTTTCCCTGATGATTTGGTGAACAGAGTAGAGGCAAGATGATTTAAATCATCTGCAATGGATTGGGGAGTAACTGGATTGTCAGATGTTGCATGGGTATCACAAAAGGAGAAGAGCACTTTTGACCAATTTCTCCAATCAAAGTTACGGGGAATCTTCCACTTTGTTCGGAGGGTAATACTGTCAGAAGCAGCTGCAAGGGGGAGAGAAGCTATTACTGGAAGATGGTCACTGCCAATATCGGCCAAGGTCTTGATTTCGATCACACTGAGGAAAGATACAGACCCAATGCACAGGTCCAAGGACGGGGGAACCGGAGAATGAATCATAAAAAGTAACTAAATGAGGAGGGCTAAGTAAACATAAAGTGGGAGAATTCAAGATATAGTTAAAGAGGTCCTTCCCAGCCTGATTGGGTGTGCCACAAGACCAAGAAGGATGCTTGCCGTTAAGATCTCCACAGATTATGATCTTTGAGGCTGGGGGGCTTTGGGAGATGTAAAAGTCTAACTCTGAGGGAGACAAAACCTGATAACCATGAGGGTTGTAAATACCAAATACTGTGAGCCAGCTATTGTCAAGATAAGCTTTACAGGCTAGGATCCCAAACTGACCATTTGGATATTCTTGCAATGGGAATGGTAAAAGTGTACAATCATTGCGTAGTAGTAGTAGTACCCCACCACCATGACCATGGGTCCTATCTTTCCTAATAATACAGTATCCTGGAAACCTGGGATTAATGTGAGATTTCAACCAAGATTCACATACAAAACAAAGTGCGGGACGCTGCTTATACAACATTAACTTAAACTCACTAAGGTTACTAAGTAGACTACGAGCATTCCAAAATATTAAAGAAAACCTATTATCCATGTTTGTTTTGGGATGGTGAAGCTGGTTTCAGAGATGAACGAGTATTTTTGATAGAGGTACTAGAAAATGCTTTCATGAAAAGTTTTCGCACTCTTGATGCAGGATGGGGACCTGCAATAGAAGTAGTTTTACAGGTGGCAACAATATCATTTATAAGAGTAGTTAGTGTATCAAGGGGAATAAAGTCCAATATACTGGTTTTTTGTGGAGTAACTTTAGTCTTACTTTCTATTTCCTTGGAAGCCATAGTTTGTGTGGACATGCCATGCTTAATTGGTGCAGGGAGAGTTTCCGTAGGAGCTGAAGTTTGTGTGGACATGTCACACATAATTGGTTTAGGGGGGGGTGGAGGTAAACTCTTGTAGTTAATAATTGGTGGGGAGACATTTGCATGAACCTCAACATGATGAGAAGGCCCAGCACCAGAGGTAAGCTCCAACCTAGCCGGTTTGGGACCCCTACTGCCATGGGACAATCCATCATTGGAGGGCACTGATACAGCACTGGGGATAGGGTGAACCTTGGTGTTTCGAGTAACTTTATGGACTAACTTGACAGCTGTACTATAGCTCATCTCATGTTTTTTAACCATTTTTGAAACTAAATTTGCTTCTGTGAATGCTGGGCATTCAGTTGAAGAAGCCATATGAGGGCCATCACAATTGAAGCAACGATGTACAGACTGTACCTGACAAGTATCTGTTCTGTGGGGACCTGCGCATACTGCACAATGATCAGTGGTAGCTCGACAAGATTGAGCTATATGTCCAAAAAGTTGACATTTAAAACATCGAATAGGCCTAGGTACAAATTCTTTAACTCTATATCTTTCATAATAAAGGTACAGATGAGGAGGAATAGGCCCCTCAAACTCCACTTTAACTGGCGGGGACAATGATAAATTTGAGCCCAAAGAATTCCTGTTTTTTGGAGGCTGGAAGCGGGAAACAGATTTTATTTTTATAGTAGGATTACTATATTCAAGCTCAGATAATATCTCTGAGTCCATTAAGGAATTATCTATATTGTATACTATTCCATAATTGCCCTGTTTGCTTGCGGGCAATCGGCAAGACACTTGGAATGTACCAAATGTGGTGATCTTCTGCAGAGAAAGGGTATCATAAGACTGTTGGTCAAGATCAATTGCCAAACAATGGCGAAGAGGATTCGGGCGGAACCCAGTGATCCTAAGTGAACTCAATATAGAATCCCTAAGCTGCCCAACCACCTTAATTTTGCTTTGCAAAAATTCCTCCACTGCCTGATGATGACAAGCATCATCAAACCATAGCACAATAGTCCTAACAACAGTCTCTGAAGAGATCTGGGGAGCAAAATCACTCAGTGAAAGTTTATTGATTTCAGCTAGGCCCATTCGTTGTGGAACTATATTCTTATACGGCCTTCGGAAGGCATCAGCCAATTTACCATTCTGACAAGCTGAAATGGAGCCAACTGGATCTGGTGATAGACCCAGATTCTGATTAACCTTTCCCATTCCTTCCTCAGAAACAGTGTCGAAACCAGAAGTACCAGGAGCAGCTTCTTGGGATGGGCCTATTGTAGTAGACCTGATCTCAGTTTCAGTAAAAAGAGGCGTATATTGCCTTGTTGAACTTGGGCTTGCCTTAGCCCGCTTTTTAGAACTTCTGGTCTTCTGGCTCTGCCAGCCCAAAAATTCAGCTGTGGCATCTGCAACAGCAGTTTCCAATTCACAAGAATCTAAGGGGTCAAAAATACTAATGTCATTACCAACACTAGATCTAGATGAATTTGGACTTCCAGGAGGAGACTTTTTACGTTTGGTTTGCTTAAGCCTATTGTCTCGTTTAGCATTTCTAGAAGCCTTAGGCTGCTGAGAAACAGCTAAAGGAATATCCATTTCAGAGTTTGAGTCGCTTAACTGATCGGGGTCAAGGTTCTCAAGGTTATGGGATGGGCCAGACCTAGGCTGAGCCTGAGTCTCAACTCCAACTCCAAGCCCTGATGCATCTCGTGATGAACGATCGTGTTCAGCCATACGACCCTCCTCAAGACCGAGGTACAGGCGCAGGCTTACCTACGATTAACAAACCAGGTGGCCTAGGGCCCAAGTTAGGTCCCTAGGCCTAATAGTATGTTACCCTACACCAAAATAACCACAAAAAGGTATAATAAGGCCTGGCTAAAAGCCTAGACCTAGCTAGTTAAAAATAAAATTCTTTGAAAGATTCAGAAACGCCAATAATTCCAATTCAAGTATATATATTGTAATCACTTAAAATTTTAAGCTCCGTTTTGAAGACCTTGCCGCTATGGAGAGCACTTTGTTTCTCCTCCAAAATTTGATCACTCGTTCAAATTTCTATAAAATAAAGATCCAATTCACATAAATAAATGTATTCTTTAATACAGTTTTATATTCCCTTATTTGGGGGAACGGTGATACGTATGAATTATGCTGAAAAATTAGTACAATCTACTTAAAAAGTTCAATTGTGAAATTGTCATGTCATTGATAAATATGGAAAAAAAAAAAGTATCATTTCACGATAGAACTTGCTTGAATCGACTTTACAATGCAAAAATGAACAAGAACCATCGAGTCTGATAAAAATGATTTTGGGGAAGATTACGATGCCCTTTCGTTTTCTTAAAAAATAGAAATGGTGTCTGCCTAATAAAATTACCATATTTAACATTGTAACAAAGCTCACACGGAACCGCAAAATTGTACCCTCATTAGAGCCGTTTACACAGTCGCTAACAATCGGGAGTTTGAAAATGTATCGAACGTATTAATCAGTATTCAGCGACAAGATTTTGACATTTTTCAAGCCCTGATTGTTGCCGACTAACGTATAAACGGTTTCAGCGGTGAAAAACGGCCGTGTGAGATACACTTTAGTCGCAAAGACCGTTCGTGTTTATGTTCTCCCCAATCCATTCCGAGAAACGCTTTCTGAAGTTCCCTTAACCGAGTGCCGAGCCTTTCGCCTTTAACTGACTTCCCTGCAGACAAAAAAATAAAAATAAAATAAAAAAAAATAGTAAATAGTATCGGAGTTCAACTATTCACCATAATATTTTAAAACGAACTTTCATTCCAGTGACAAAAGTTCTCAATAAAAGTGAAAAAATTTACTGTAAAGCAAAACTTTCAACTATGAACCACTAGTAAATATTTTCTCATCCTTCATTAGTTAAAGAAAACTTCATTAAATTTAAAAACCAACCAAGTTTCGCAAAAAAAAAAAAAAAGAATGGTATTTAATCTTTTATACTTTACTTTTCACCACAAACAAAATTTCTTTGAATTTTTTAAATAAATGTTTTTATTTAAATTTGTTAAACATGAATTAACAGACTAATCCTCAAGTTTAAAGATTATATAAAATTTCAATTAACCCTTCAAAAGACAAATTCACGTTTCTTTAAACAAAAAAGTATAATAGGTTTTACTGTTATTCAAGACTGGCATGATACACATTTGGGGTTCCTTTCTCGACAAAACAAAACCTACAGAAGTAGTGTAGTGTAGTGTAGTCAGAGGCGTACTTCACATTTTGCTGGTCCTAGGCAGGGAAATTGTCACCAGTGGCTTATAATGGTACCATTTGATATCGCTAGTTTGCTATTAGAGGCTGCTGTTCTTTTTTATTTTAAAGCTTATTTGTGAATCCATTTAAAAGTTAATTTTCTTATTTTTGGTTTTCTTTACCACATTTATCTTCGAAATACAAAATTTGCCACCTTAGTCAGGGGTCTACTCTGCCTCTGTGTAAATCCGCCTGTGATTGTAATACAATTTCTCATTATTTCCGGTGAGATTGCAAGTCCCGCCAGTCGTAAAAGGGTTAAGTTTGAGCATGAGCTGTATATCAATAAGACTCCTTAATAAATGTCAGAATTTTGTTTTAAACTTTTGATGCAGGGACCCAAATCTTGCTAAAAATACATCGTCTTATGATCATCCAGGTGTGTGTTTAATTTCATCAATTTAACTCGAGTAGTTCAAAAGTTATGGTGTGGACTTCACTTGACCTTTGATGCAGGAACCAGACTTGCTCGAAACATCCTATTGTAATGATCCGTATTTGCGTGTGAAATTTCACCAATTCATGTTAAATAGACTACATTTGACCTTTGACTTCTTTGTGACCTTCACCTTTGATAGGGTTACCATATTTGAACTTTCAAAAAAGAGGACACTCCGGAGAGGGGGTCGGGGTGCCAGAATATCAAAAGTTTTTGATATGTCTACAAAAAATCAAAGATTTCATCGAAAACTCGAAAGGAGGATGACCATGGAAAAATTAAATACAAGTTATTAATTTATTGTATTAAATAACTGCAAAAATTGCCTCGGGGTTGGCGACAAAGCTATTGGAAATGGAAATAATTGCCATGTATAAAACCCAATATGTAGGCATTAGGCCCACATAAAAAAAGTATTTCTTATCAAAATTTTCCATTGCTGACGCATGAAAATTATTTCGAGAGAAGAAATAATGAAAAAAATAGACGTCTGGGGACTTTGTAAAGTAAGTGAAAATTTAAGAAAAATTTATATTAGCTCATCTCAGGGCTGCTTAGTGACGAGCGTTGCTTTTAGGCAAGGAAGACGCGCTTAATCTTACTACAAGTTCTGAGCGAATACCTAATATAAAACTAATAATAAAAGGATAGGCCTATTCCTTCAGGTAATTAAGTATAGTGAATTGCCTATATTAAACTACTTTCGCAACCCCATCGCCTACATCGAAAGAGGCGTGATAAACAGCCGCGCACCTTACAATCAGAAGCGAGGCCTAACGAAATAAGGTATGGTAACTTCCTTCTTTACCATTAGGCAGCGCTAAATACCGAAGGCAAATAAATTTAACTATCCAAAAAAACTTCCTTTAACGAGGTCCTTTGAAGACCTCCACAAATACACAATTTTTTAACGAAAAGACGTGGGGTTTTTGCTGTTCAACTCTGCACCAATACCTGGCGGAAATTTTCACCGGGTGAGGTTGACAGCAATCAATCATAACCCTATTAGTTTTTTTATAATGACTAAGTAAGACATATGCAAGAAGGTCGCCAGTAGAGCGTTCCTTGCTGAACCCATACAAACTTAATGATGATTATGAGTAGAGATTTTTAAGAATACTCCTATTAAGGATAGATTCAAAAACTTTAGAAAGGCAAGAAATCAAGGCAAATGGACGATAGTTGGAGGGTTGAGAATGGTCACCCTTCTTTGGGACATGCTGAATGAAATCGAGCTTCCAGCAGGAAGGAAAAGTACCAGACGAAAGAAAGACGAGTTTACCCAGGCAGGGTGTCAGCACAGAAGCACACTTCTTGAGAACAGGAGGGAGCCATCAGGACGTACGCCTTCCTGGAGTTAAGCCCACACAGGGCAGAAAACAACATATTGGAAAGCGATTCTATTTTCAGACAGTTACGTCAGAGGGGGTTGGAGGAACAGCACCGGAACAATCCAGAGTTGAGTTGGAGGCGAAAAACTGAGCGAAGAGTTCAACTTTATCAAGAGAAAAGATGGTAACAGCCGTCAGAATTAAAAAGGAGGGAAAAAAGAAGTAAAGTTGTTAGCGAGGTTTTGGGCTCATTGCCAGAAAGAGCGAGAAGAATTACAATTAGATAGGTTTTCAAATTTTTGTCTGATGAAGGAAATTCTGGCGAGTCGAAGAACAGATTTTGCACGATTCCGAGCAGAAATATAAAAAGAGTCGGGACTTGAGTGACGACGGTACCTTCTGAAAGCCTCCTCTCTGTTACGAATAGCATTAAACAAAAAAGGTTAAACCAAGGTTTTTTTTTTTTTTTTCAATTAGTAATAGGAATAGAATATGGAACGTACACCACCTTGCCTGAGAGAATCACTTCCGTGATGCGGGCAGCCCCTCGAAAGCAGTAATCATTTCATGAGAAATCATAGTAGTACTGCCTAAAGGCCTCCCAATCGGCGGCGCCAAAATGCCAGAAGCCGAACTGGAGCGATAAAACAGGAAACACACGAACTCGTATATAAAATCGTGGTCAGTGGGGCCCAACGGAGAAAGAAGTTTGACAGAGTAAGAAGGACGAGTGATTAGTAATAAATCTAGAATGTTCGGCTCACCTCCAAGGATACGAGTAGGGTGCTGTACAATCTGCTCTAGGTCATTCACGATAGGAAGTTGTAAACTAGTTCACCAGAGTTGTGAGTGAAAAGGGAGGAAAGCCAAAGGTGGTAAATGAACATTGAAATCATCGAAAATGGAGATTTCAGCAAAAGGAGAGTTGGATAAATGTATTCCACTTTGGAAGTGATGATGTAGCCAAAGATTTTTGGATAGTCAGTAGAATTAGGAGAAAGGTAGACAGCGCAGATGTACTTAGTTTGAGATTGTCGTGCAAGGCATAGCCAGAGGGTGTAGAATTCGGAATATTGAAAAGTTCAGGAATACAAGAGTAAGTTAGGTCTTGCGTACACATACGCAGCATCCACCTTTGGAATGAAATTGCGTAGAGAAAAAGTAAGAGGGTAGAGAAAAGTGGTTGTCAGTTGTCTCAGACACCAGAGTTTCAGTAAGGATGCGAGGTTTAGAGGAAGAGAGGTGGTGTTCAACAGAGTGAAAATCTGAGTAAAGGCCACGAATGTTGCAAAAGTTTATGAAAAGTGAATCAGAGAGAGATTCAGGACATCTTGAATAGGCGGTAGCAAAACCAGCCTCGGGTAGTCAGAAGTAGGGACAGTCAGAAGTGAGGACATTTATGGTCCCCTTCCCAAGGCATGCTGGACTGCTCACAGGATAAGAGACACGGAAAAAGATCAGCTAAAGAGGGCAGTGACAGGAGAAACGGGAGTTCCAGCGCACGCTGTCTCCTGCCTAACGTGTCCCTTGTAGTACTTCTGGGGAAGGCGTCAGGCAAATACTCCCCGGAGTATTTGACTTTCGATGCAACGACCTGGTTCTTGCTCGCGATACATCGTCTGATGATAATACATAGGTGAATTAAGTTTCATCAATTTACACTGAACGAGTCAACATTTATATCGCCGACACGCAAAAGCTCCATTTGACCTTTAACCTCTATTTCTGACCCTAAACTTAAATGCAGGAACCTGATTCATGCTCATGACAGTTCGTCTTGTGATGATCCATGTGTGTGTGTGTGCGTGTGTGGGTTTCAATTTATGTTCAGCGGTTAAAAAGTCATAGCCCGGAGTCCCGGACATGAAAGTGTGACGGATGGGCAAGTGGATTTCAATATGACCCCCTCCAAATTTATTTGGTTCGAGACAATCTTAAAAATGTTTAAAAAAAATTTTCGGCTACTTACAATCCTCTTTTCTAAGTACAGTACGTGTTAAGGAAAGAACCGATGTCGACATTCTTCTCAAGAAACTCTTGAACAATTTCCTCACTTTCTTCCTCAAACTAAGATGAAGCAATCAATGTCAGTTCGTTATAAGCAAATGTTCCGGTCAAAATAAATCAACAAAACAACGTACACACACACACACACAAACACTAGTGGCCTATAACCACTAAAATGGCTGTAGCTGAGCCATTAGAAGCATAAAAAACACTTACCTGGAGATGGTGTTAACTTTTCAGCCAGCTATTGATGTTGAAGCATTAATGTGTCAAAATTTGCTTTGAGACTAGCGAGTTCTTGTACTTTTGCAAGTATCTGGTCTTTTGCTTCTTCAAAGTAATTTTTCAAATTGAGATTTTTACCTGACGTTATGAAATAAAGCTACATAATATTTAAACCCTGTCCATTTTAATAAGTAATAATACTTGGTAATAGATTATAAATTGTAAGGACCCAGCAAAAACGTCTAAATGAGAAAAGTAGGTTTAGGCCTATGCAAATTGCACTTAGTTTCTGATATGGTGCTCAAGAGTTGATTATTACACAAACAAAATAGCTACACAAATAGCAATATTGACCCAGTGGATGCCACTAACTGGATAATTACATATTGTAAGGTGTATGTGTGTGATATATATATATATATATATACACAAACTGAGAATGGTCCCCTGAGAAACATGTTAAACACAGACCGTGCATATATATATATATATATACACAGGGTGTCCCATAAGTCCGGCATCATAGGAAAAATAAAAAAAGGGAAAACAAAAGCTTTTATTTACAGAACGTGCTCAATATGTCCACCATTGTTTTCAATACACAAATTCAGACGTGATATCCAGTCAGCAAGCACACGGTGAATGATGTCGGGAGTAATGGTGTTACATGCCCCAATAATGCGCTGCCGCAAATGTTCAATACTCCTAATTTTTTTCTGCGTATACCAGCGCTTTCAAGTGGCCCCAGAGATAAAAATCTAGTGGCGTGAGATCCGGGCTTCTAGCTGGCCATTCCACAGGCCCTCGACGTCCTATCCAATGACCAGGGAATTGTTGGTACAGGTTTGTAGAAATAGAAAAATATGAATTTCTCCTATGATGCCGGACTTATGGGACACCCTGTATGTATGTATGTATGTATATATTAGACGAAAGGGCTTGAGCACCATTTTGTGTTTCCTTTCCTTCGTGGTTTTATTCATCATATATATATATATAGAACCACATATGGGAAAGAAATAACCTAATTCAATTCACCTACATGAATTTTATAGGCACATGCTACAAAATTTCAAGAATATAAATTTCTTGACAACCTTTATACATGTATCAAACATTCTGAATTTAGCATATGACTGGTATGAAAAAACTATATAGGGCTATTGGTTGATTGCCTGATACCCTCATCAGCTGGAAATTTCCAGCAGATTTCAATGGACAGTTAAACGACAAAAGCCCTATGTTTTTTCGTTAGAGAGTTATGAATATGTAGGTCTTTAAAGGACCTCTTTATATTTAATTGTTTATAGTAATTTTAGCGTCGGGATTTTAGATGCTTATATGTGAAAAGAAATTGTCCCACCTTATTTTTGCTGGGCCTTAGTTTGCTTCGATGTAGGGCCTCATGATCTTTTTCGGTGTAGGGCCGCCACGATGGAGTTACGCGATGAGTTAACTTGATGTAATTAATATAGGCAGTCACTATATAAACACTTGAAGGTATAGGCCTATCCTTTGTTTTTTTTAGTTATTAAGTTTATTATAAGGAATTCACTCAGAACTTTAGGGAAGACAAAAGCACATCCTCCCTGTTTAAAGCGTTCGCTGTACATAAACAGCTCCGAGAGTCGTTCCTATATTAGCGTTGTATTTTCATTATTTGCTGATCTGGCAAAGTTTTATTTGGTCTACTTCTCTCTTGAAGACTAAACAATAAATTGGGTTTTCTTGTTGCTATGTGAGACTATGCATACATACCGGTTCTTTGTACGTAGGCAATTATTTCATTCCCTATAAGCTATGTCGCCAATCCCGAGGCAATTTTGTATAGATATTTAATTCAATTAATAATTTATATTTAATTATGAAATAAAGGTACCACATAAGCACACCGGACAAAAAATTAGTCACCCCTAATAGCACCGATAGTAGGAAGTTCAAGGTCACACAGAGGGCGCTGATGTAGCATTGGTAAGTGACAAGTAGCGGTGACGTACCACACAGGATCAGATCTGTTTCGTGAGGTGGTGAAGAACAAAGTGTGTGTTGGATATAGTCTGCAAAATGGGTCGTGAGGCAGACGTTACTCAGTGGCAAAAAGGAGCCATCGTGTTTGGCAGAGCCCACGGACACAAAATGTCTGAAGTAGCCCAATTTGTTGGTGTGTCAACGCGTACTGTCCAGCGAGTTTACAAAGAGTGGTGTAGTTCGCAATCAACTGAAAATCGACGGCGTAACTGTGGCCGGAAAACAATTCTCGACAATAGGGACCGCCGCCATGTTTCTCGTCTAGTAACTGCAAATCGTTTTCAAACCAGAGAACAATTGCTCCAAGAAACCAATGAGGTTCTCCAGCGACCAATTTCCGAACGGACATTGCGACGAGAACTGCATGCGATGGACATCTGGAGCAGGGTACCACGGAAGAGGCCGCTGTTAACAGCAAGTCACAAATTGGCACGTTATAAATGGGCTCAGAGGCATAAAAACTGGACTGCGGCAGATTGGAAACGTGTAATTTGGTCCGATGAGTCCCGTTTTTGTTTGTTCTCCAATGATGGGAGGCGACGAGTACATCACAGGTCCAATGAAGCCTTTAATCCTGAATGCGTCGAAGGTGTTGTTCAGGCTGGAGGTGGTTCCGTGATGTTCTGGGGATGTTTTTCGTACCACGAAATGGGCCCTCTCGTTCCAGTGACGATGAATTTGAACCAGCAGGCGTACCTCCGCATACTAAACTCGCCGGATTCGTGCGGTTATCAAGGCCAGAGGCGCCGTCACACGTTATTAGGTACATTCTGAGAGGGGTGACTAATTTTTTGTCCGGTGTGCTTATGATACTATGTTGTGAGCGCGTATAGTTTTTCCATAACTGGCTTTGCAACAACAGCAAAGTTACTATTTAATACTAAGGCCTTTACTTCATCCACTACAGCAGTGGTACTCATTGCGCGGCTCGTGATGGCCTAAGTGGCGGTTCTCGATGCATGGGGAGAGAGAGAGAGAGAGAGAGAGAGAGATATTTGGATATATTCAATTTATATTGGATCATCGCAAAAGAACAGCTGATGAGCTGTGTGTGTGTGTGTGCGTGCATACGGTTCTCTCAGTATGTATGTTCTAAAGAAGTGGCTCCCTTAAAAAACTTAGTGAAAAACATTGCACTACAGTAACCTAATTATGGTTAACTTTTAAACATTTCCTCACTTGTTAACTGGTAGAAGTTCTGTGCGTTGGTCTCTCTTGACACGAAGGTCAAGCTGGTGGCCTCAACTCTAGACCTGGCCTGATGGAGGAGCGAGCTGCTCTCGCAATCTCCATCGCACATACCCAGGTACACCCGACTCATCCAGTACCATCCTGAGCCAGTAGGGTGTGTCAACTTTAGTAAAGTCAACAATTCAAAAAACCTACTAGTTACCAAATGATGCATTTTTATGTGCTAAATTGAAATATGGCTTTAAAATCCAGATTTGACCACTCCTAGCTACTTATATTTGAAGTAGAAGTTTACAAAAAATCAGCAATTTTTGCAACTATTTTTTTTATTGTATATAACTACATTTTACCTACATTACATACAATTAAAGACATTTTGATTGTATTTCAATATTAAAACTTAGAAATATAGATAGGTTTCTTGAACTTTGCCAAGGATGCCATGTCTGCCTTGCTCTTGTTCCTGTAAATGAGCTCCCTACTGGCCACCTGGCCACTGATGTACGCCTCCCTCCTCTCTTGTGAGTAAACATGTTGTGCTGCTTTAGTTGTCATCCTTACACACCTCTCTACTGACTGTGTGTGTGAGGGCCATGCAGGAACTTCCACTGGTCTATCCAGAAACTCCTTGATTGCAGCAGTGGTGAGGTAGCAGGTCAGAGGAGGCTCAGTCACGCCAGATTCCAGTCAATAAGCTCCGAGAGTTTGGTGGCATCTGGGTTGATGTCAGGAGTCTTCCTGGGTCTGACACTGCAGTCTCCTACCTGTGTGTTCTCATCTCCTTCACCTTTGATTCCCAGTAATTTAGAGTGTCAATTTTAGTAAAGTCAACAATTCAAAAACTAGGTACTAATGCTCAAATGATGTCATATATCTAGCAAACTTAGAAATATCTTTAGTGTTGTTTAAAAAAGCCATTTACCTACTTAAATTTGACCAGGACGAAGGAGGACGAAGACTTCATACCAGACTCAGTCTTTGTCCTCCTCTCTCCTCCCTGCCTCCTCCACTCATGCATTCACAATCAAAACTCCAGCATTTGTGGCTGTGAAATTTAGAAACCATACTGCACACCAAAAATAACCAAAGTTGAACACACATATCAATGGCACATTGATATACGATGCTACAGTCATATTTATGTTATATTTCAAACCTTTATGGTCAAATATAAGTAGGTAAATGGCTTTTTTAAACACTAAAGATATTTCTAAGTTTGCTAGATAATATGACATTTGAGCATTAGTAGTTTTTGAATTGTTGACTTTACTAAAATTGACACCCTAAATTACTGGAAATCAGAAGTGAAGGAGATGAGGACACACAGGTAGGAGACTGCAGTGTCAGACCCAGGAAGACTCCTGACATCAACCCAGATGCCTCCAAACTCTCAGAGCTTATTGACGAACTCTGGCGTGACTGACCCTCCTCTGACCTGCTACCTCACCACTGCTGCAATCAAGGAGTTTCTGGATAGACCAATGGAAGTTCCTGCATGGCCCTCACACACACACACACAGTCAGTAGAGAGGTGTGTAAGGATGAAACTGAAGCAGCACAACATGTTTACTCACAAGAGAGGAGGGAGGCGTACATCAGTGGCCAGGTGGCCAGTAGGGAGCTCGTGTCCAGGAACAAGAGCAAGGTAGATATGGCATCCTTGGCAAAGTTCAAGAAACCTATATATATTTCTAAGTTTTAATATTGAAATACAAAAAATGTCTTTAATTGTATGTAATGTATGTAAAATGTAGTTATATACAATAAAAAAAACACTTACAAAAATTGCTGATTTTTTGTAAACTTCAACTTCAAATATATACTGCGTTCCAAATTATTAAGCAGATTACATTTTCTCCAATGTTTTCAAAAGTTTTCCCCCGATTTCAATGAAATTTGTAGCAAATAATCACTATATATAGCAGTATTGATGGTATTCATTTCGATAAAATATTTTGATAATTAAAATAATTCTCATTTTATTGAAAAATATGTAAAATATTGTGTTCCGAATTATTAAGCAAGTATTCTATTTACGAATCTAAATGGTGAAAATGGGTAAGAAGAAGGATTTAACACTAACTGAGGAAAGAAAAATAGTCAAGTTACTCGCTGAAAATATAAAATCTATTGAAATTGCGAAGCAGTTTGGCAGAGCTTATCGAACTGTAAACAAGTTTGTAGCGGAGGGTACCAAACTGATGCAGCGAAGTGATAAAGGAGTTATAAGAAAAGTGACAAGGCGGCAGATATCTGTAATCAAGCGCAAATTGCAAAGCATCCATTTTGAGCAGGCTGGCATACATAATGTACCAAGAACATCTCGATGTGGAATCCTCCAAACGATTGGCATGCCAAGACGTGTAAACCTACGATTCAGTCACCATTAACACCCAGGTACAAGAAGCAACGTGTTGAATGGGCGCGTCAGTACGTGAAAACAGATTTTAATACTGTATTGTTCACCGATGAATGAAAAGCAACCCTTGAGGGACTTGATGTTTGGTCAAGAGATGGATTGCTGAGAGCCAATTTCTACCATCGAGATTAAGACGCCAACAAGGTGGAGGTTGTGTCATGTTTTGGGCAGGATTGATAGGCAATGAAGTAGCTGTCCCATACAGAGTGCCTGATGGTGTAAAAATGAATGCCCAGTCTTACACAAACCTTCTAAAAGAAAACCTCATTGCATGGTAGAGATTGACCCTTAGCAATCCATCTTCTTGACCAACCATCAGATCCCTCAAGGGTTTCTCTTCATTCATCGGTTAACAATACAGTATTAAAATCTGTTTTCACGCACTGACGCGACCGTTCAACACGCTGTTTCTTGTACCTGGGTGTTAATGGTGACTGAATCGTAGGTTTACACGTCTTGCCAATTGTTTGGAGGATTCCACATCGAGATGTTCTTGGTACATTATGTATGCCAGCCTGCTCAAAAATCTCTTTACTTGAGGACAATGGATGCTTTGCAATTTGCGCTTGATTACAGATATCTGCCGCCTTGTCACTTTTCTTATAGCTCCTTTATCACTTCGCTGCCTCAGTTTGGTACCCTCCGCTACAAACTTGTTTACAGTTCGATAAGCTCTGCCAAACTGCTTCGCAATTTCAAGATTTTATATTTTCAGCGAGTAACTTGACTATTTTTCTTTTTTCAGTTAGTGTTAAATCCTTCTTCTTACCCATTTTCACCATTTAGATCCGTAAATAGAATACTTGCTTAATAATTCGGAACACAATATTTTACATATTTTTCAATAAAATGAGAATTATTTTAATTATCAAAATATTTTATCGAAATGAATACCATCAATGCTGCTATATATAGTGATTATTTGCTACAAATTTCATTGAAATCGGGGAAAAACTTTTGAAAACTTTGGAGAAAATGTAATCTGCTTAATAATTTGGAACGCAGTGTAAGTAGTTAGGAGTGGTCAAATCTGGATTTTAAAGCCATATTTCGATTTAGCACATAAAAATGCATCATTTGGTCACTAGTAGGTTTTTTGAATTGTTGACTTTACTAAAATTGACACCTTAGTGAGCCAGGCATCTATTCTTCTTTTGAAGATTCCAACTTTGACACCTGTGATGTTCCTGAGGTCTTTTGGAAGCTGGACGCTGGTTAAAAAGTCTTGGCCCATGACAACCAAGCTATTTTCGTTCAGTATTGAGGGTGTTCCTTGTCAGGCCTTTAGTTTGGGAACACTACACACTACCTTTCCTATTATCAAGTGTTTGGATGGTTACTGAGTTCAGGTTGAGGGTGGGTAGAACTATCATTTTCCATATGTAAATTATGGTGTCTCTTCTTCCCAGTGAATATAAGTTTAATTTACATTGTCTTTCCCAGTAATTGAGTTCTTTGCAGCTAGCAATCTTGGCTGTGACATTTCTTTGGATTTCTTCGTTTATTAATTTCTTTTTTGTATGGGGACATCAAGATGGCAGTATTCAAATTTTGGTATGATCAATGTTTTCAGCAGGGGAGTCATTACATTCTCATCCCTTCTTTTGAAGGTTTTCAGTAGCTGTCCCGTAGCTCCTTTTGATTCCTTTTAAAATTTTGCATTATCAGTCATTATTACTCCAAAATCTCTTGCTTTCATGCTGCTTTGAATTTCCTGTCTATCTGGGGCATAATATGCTGTCTAAGTTCTTCATTTCTTCCATACCTCGAGTGCAGGAATTTCTCATTGTTAAAATTAATGTTATTTTCTTCTAGCCATTTGTATATTCTGTTTGTCCCCCTTTGTAGGGCTTCCACCTCTTCTGCACTGCTGACTTTTCTGCTGATTTCTGTATCATCAGCAAAGGATGTTGACTACTTCACTCTCTATGACTGTCAGCATGATAATGAATAGAAGTGGAGCTAATACTGTTCCTTGAGGAACTGAGCTGCATACTTCCAATTCTGATGATATACTATGGACTTTTACGATTTGCCGACATTCTTTGAAGAAGTTGTTTAATACATTAGTATATGATTTTCTTAGACAATTGCTGGCATCTGTTTGCAATGGCTGTGGCATCAGGAAGCCCTTTATTAAAGGTTTACAATTTTTCCTCACAGCTCAAAAGAGCTTTCAGTTCGTCATTACTGAAGTATAAAAGTTCAGGAATTGTTTCCATTTTGAATTATTCTCTTTCAAGAAAACCTGAAATTTCAAGGGAAAAGAATAAAATCCTGAAACAACTTCTGCAAAAAGATAGTATAGTAGCTACACTCAAAATGATACTCATAGAAATAGAACAAACTAATACCAATACAGCATACCTTAAATATGATGTACATAGATATAATGAGTCCTTCAACATACCATACCGTATCTTTTAGCTTTTTGGCTAATAAATATAATTTTTAATCAATCGTAAGAAATTAGTAATTCAGTGCTTTAACTACTTTTGTGGATAAAAATCAACAGTATATATATGGTTAATGTATTTGAATTCTCTTATCTTTACTAAATGTTATTTCGTAAATTTGAATTTATTCCAGTAAATTTGGAAGGAGAGCACGTGCCCACCCAACGTCTATGAGCATGACGCCTCTGCCGACCTAAACCAAGAAAAAAACAACTACTAATTGGTAGAATTTGTGCCACCGAACTAGTTTATGGACATATAAACAGAGTTAAAACATTTCTTAGTATTAAGTCTAATATGGGAAGTCCGTTCAATGAGGTTTAAATCTTTGAATAGCTGTTAACATTTTCCAAGTCGAGTTTTCCAGATTTTAAATTTTTAATTTCAATTCCAAATTTTTGTTGCACCCTATAAAAAAATTAGGGAATTTGTCAGTATTTAAAGAGTTAAAGTTTACTGATTTATACGCTGAATTTAGAGTTAATATCAAACATTTTGATTTAAATATTGCTATTAAAAATTATAATAAAAAATGTAAGCTATATGGGTAAATATTCTCCAGAACATCACCCGAAATTACATACCAGATATGGTACCAATTTTCTGATGTATTGTAATGCGTTTCAACAGAATTTTATATCCGTTTTGGCACTTATTCCTTTTTCCCCCACAATTTCTTTTTTCCCAGTTAGGTCAACTGTACATCCTTGACGATTGGTTTGGTTAAGTCATGATATTTTGTTAAAATATTCGACTTATTCCTTTTCCCTGCACATTTCATTTTAACGAAAATACCATGATTTAACCTAACCAATTGTCAAGGATGTACAGTTGACCTAAAATGGAAAAAGGAAATTGTGGGGGAAAAAGGAATAAGTGCCTTCATTTCTTGTGCAATTGAGTACGTTTTGAGAATTTTTTTTTCAAAGAAATGCATATCTCAAAAACTGCAGATTCTGTCAAAACGCCTCAAAATACATCAAGTAAACATTTTCTGGCATGTAATTTAATTTTCTTTATTGTAACGTAGCTTAACCTGATGTAAACTAACCCCTATAAACACTAAATCTGACCCACGAAGTGTCACAGTTTGGACAAAGTTTTTAATATCGCAATGTGATTTGCAAAAAATCCAAAGCTTTATCTTCATCTAAGGCAACAAGACGAATAAGCCTTCAAAGTCTACTTCACAACCGGCACAGTTCATGGTCACAGAAACAGAAACAATTATTTGCTGCCAATATTTTCAGCCATGGGCGTAGATCCGGGGGGGATCTACGCCAATGCTTTCAGCTGGCAAATTTGATTAGATAACATATTAAATATTAATTTATCTTATTAACCCTTTAAGGACTGAAGGTACAAATTGCTAACGTTTCAAATACAAGCATTCATAACTTAACCCTACAAAAAATTCAGGGCTTAAAGGGTTAATACTCATTTGCAAAACATATGAAACAATTTTTTTTTTTTTTTTTTTACAAGGATTCTGAATATATTTTTGTGTTTCTAAGGTGATGGGTTCTGCGGAATATTAACTGCTATACGTTTACATGTATTCTACTAAAAACTATACCGTAGATTGACTAAATGAATAGGTTAAAGTAACAAACCATAACATAAATGAGGAGTTCTGTAGGGCAACATCATAATTTTCTTTCTTAGCTAATAAATAAAAAATATAATTGAAACTTCTTTTTAATCAACTAATATATCGATAATGACTGACTCGGCGTTCAGAAATAATTTTATCAAAAAATTCAGTAAAAAAAAATAAAATATTTATATCTGTAGTGTTTTTTGTGCAAATGAGTAAATTAACAGAGTTACAGGCAATATGAAATGACCAATAAGCAGTAAATATTTTATGACGTGACACGCTTGACCAATCATATTGTAGTGCTTTGAAGTGGCGATTTCTAGCTCGCATCTATTTTCCCGCGCTTCCAGTTTGAACCTGATCCTCAGTTACGTAGGTTTGGTTAGGTTAGGCTATTTCCTTCTTCAACCAGCTAGGCTAGAAACCAGGTTAGGTTTCGGATTTATCAAGGGTTACGATTTACCTGTTAGGTTTAGGATTTACCAAAGGTTAGGATTCATACCCAGGTTAGGTTTAGGATTAACCACGAGTTAGGATTCATACCCAGGTTAGGTTTAGGATTAACCACGAGTTAGGATTCATACCCAGGTTAGGTTTAGGATTAACCACGAGTTAGGATTCATACCCAGGTTAAGTTTAGGATTAACCACGAGTTAGGATTCATACCCAGGTTAAGTTTAGGATTAACCACGAGTTAGGATTCATACCCAGGTTAAGTTTAGGATTAACCACGAGTTAGGATTCATACCCAGGTTAGGTTTAACCACGAGTTAGGATTCATACCCAGGTTAGGTTTAACCACGAGTTAGGATTCATACCCAGGTTAGGTTTAACCACGAGTTAGGATTCATACCCAGGTTAGGTTTAGGATTAACCACGTTAGGATTCATACCCAGGTTAGGTTTAGGATTTACCACGAGTTAGGATTCATACCCAGGTTAGGTTTAGGATTTACCACGAGTTAGGATTCATACCCAGGTTAGGTTTAGGATTTACCACGAGTTAGGATTCATACCCAGGTTAGGTTTAGGATTTACCACGAGTTAGGATTCATACCCAGGTTAGGTTTAGGATTTACCACGTTAGGATTCATACCAAGGTTAGGTTTAGGATTTACCACGAGTTAGGATTCATACCCAGGTTAGGTTTAGGATTTACCACGAGTTAGGATTCATACCCAAGTTAGGTTTAGAATTTACCACGCGTTAGGATTTATACCCAAGTTAGGTTTAGAGTTTACCACGCATTAGGATTTATACCCAAGTTAGGTTTATAATTTACCACGCATTAGGATTTATACCCAAGTTAGGTTTAGAATTTACCACGCATTAGGATTTATACCCAAGTTAGGTTTAGAATTTACCACGGATTAGGATTTATACCCAGGTTAGGTTTAGGATTTACCACGGGTTACGATTTAGGTAACGGTTCAGAATAGGGGCGCCACCTCAATTTTTGTGTTTTTTCCACCAAAACATGCTAAAACCATGTGGTTTCCTGTTGTTTAGGATGAATGTGACCATCGCCATTATAGTAAATTATTGCTTTAAGTTATTTCACCCCCAACCCCTCCTACAATCTGGGGAGACCACCGTGGGAACCGGGGTTTTTGAGTTGGGGAACACAGCACAAGCAATAATTTACTGTAATAGCGATGGTCAGATTTATCCTAAACAGGAAAGCAATGGTTTTAGCATGTTTTGGAGGGAAGAAAAAAATTGAGGTGGCCGCTTTTCTGAACCGTTACCATAAAAACTAGGTTTAAATATAAAACCCTATACCCAGTGTTGGGCACTAAAGCGTTAATCCGATAACAGTTAATTAACGAAGTTAACTTTTTTTAACGGACTATTAACGGAAGTTAATTTCCATTTATCGTTATCGGACCAGTTAACTTCCGATAACTCGATATTTAGTCCGTTAAAGTCCGTTAACTGCGAGGAGTCATTCACGGAAGATCACCGCTCCGCGAATGAATTCATAACTTCAGTCTGCCAATTCCGTCCTCTGCCGCAGTGGAACGGCTCTTCTCTCTCGGCAAGGACATCCTGAGGCCCAAGAGGTCAAGACTGGCAGTTGGGCCTAACTTTGAGAAGTTGGTCTTTCTGAAGGGCAACCAGCACATTGTGTCATAGTCTTTAATAAATGTGCCTAAAATTTAATTTTACCTTTCAGTTCCCGCCATAATAATTCTCTGGTAAATTAAAATTTAGTTAATGGTTAGTGGTTACAAGGGTTTCAAAACATGTAATCAGTACATTTTTTATTAAAAATATAAAAAAAAGTGAAGCAAAAAAGTTGCAAAACTTGATAAAAATAGTTAAATACCTATTTATTGTTGGATTTTGCATAAATAAACATTTTCTATGGGTTTTAAAGCTTTTTTTCCTTGATTTTTTTAAATGTTAGTAAAGAAATAGTTATCGTTAACGGATTACCGTTAACTTCCGTTAACTTTGTAGTAAAATTATCGGATTATCGTTATCGGAGTTAAAAATTGGGGTTAACGGATTATCGTTATCGAAGTTAACTTTTTGGTTAACGGTGCCCACCACTGCCTATACCGATCAATTTGTGATGCGTGATCTTTACGGGGGCTCCGCCCCCGTACCCCCGAGACCTAAATTATACAAATGATAATGTAATAACATTCATGTTAGGTTAGGTTAGCGTAACAATTACCAAGAATACTAGCGTCACCGCACATCGGTCACAGACCGAAGCCTTTTTCAAACTGAAGTGAATGAACGATAGTAGGGTTGCCAACTCAAAATTTCCTAGATTCATACCCAAAAAGCACTGAAGTAGCTATATATATTTTTTGTAATTTTCTAACTTTTTTTTTACTATGCGACACATGCAATCAACATATTTTAATGAGAGAAACAACTTTGTCTCTATGGTATTTTTCGAAATTTTGCTTAAGTGGCGCCCGTATTCTGAACCATTACCACGATTTATACCCAGGTTAGGTTTAGGATTTACCCAGGTTAGGTTTAGGTCACCCAGGGTTAGGTTTAGGATTTGGTAAATATTGAATGGTTCACCAACACTGAAATTAATACCCAAAATACATTTTTCTAATGTATTTTGGTGTGTTCTGTTTAAATATGACCATATCTTGCGCAAATGAACCAAAACAAAGTTATGAAACATTAAAGTCTTAGAAAAATGTATTTTGGATATTAACAAAAACCAAACGGGCTAAGAACATACACATACATATAAAACCTAACCTTAACCTGCGTGTTAACCGGGGGGGACTTAGCCCGCCCAGACCGCCACTCCCACGATAATATATACGTACTAAACTTGGTAATTATTGAATGTCAAGGTCACTGTTGGTGAAACATTCAATAATAACCTAGGATTTACCCAGGTTAGGTTTTCGTTAAGTTAGGTTTGGGTTTGGGTACCAGGTTTTGTTTAATTTTTATCCTTTTTTTTTCGATTCTGACCATCTTTTTTTGCGCAAATAAGGTTAGGTTAGCCTGTAACTCTTAATACTCATTTGCACAAAAAACACTATAGGTATAAATATTTGTAATTTTGGTTATTATTCGTTTTTTGACCCAGTCACACCCAGCTATAACAGCAATATATATTGAATAACCAATCAACGATGAATAAGAAAATATATATATTATCTTGTGCAAATTTGTATAAAATGTACTTTTTTAAAAAATATTTTCTACTTTTTATATGTATGTATATAAATTTCGGTTGGTTTGTTTATTTGGGCTACCTTTTTTGGACTTTTTTGGAGATTTTTCTTGGCTTTTTTTGGCTACTTGGCTTTTTTTGGCAACTTTTTCTTGCTTTGGCTACTTCTTTCTGTTTCTGGTTAGTGTGGTAATTTTCGTTCTACTGGTATGACGTATCAATCTTGTGAACTTCATTTCGAAGACTTAATCCGCCTTGTTGGCCTCGATGAAGATAAAAGTTTAGATATTTTTTCCAATCACGGCATAATTCCGACATCCGTGATTTGCCCTAAATGTAATACTGCCTGTATTTTAAGACAAGACTCGAAGGTGTTTAGGTGCCGTAAAAAAATGGAAGGATGTGAAATCGTGGGTTTTACGTGCTGGGAATAGACGTCCTCATTACCGGAAATATTTCGCACGATACTTGTTCCTGGCAGAACATCCTGACGATTCTACAGTTCTGCATCACTTCCTTACTGCAATTGCAGAACTATATCCTCGAAAATAAGGTGACTGGTTAGGTTAGGTGGTTAGGCTAAGTTAGGTTAGGTTGTGTTTAGCACGAATGCAAACTTTTCTGGTCGATTTTGAGGTGTTTTGCACGAATCTGCCATCCGTTTCCTGTGCAAATGCGTAGTTTTCGAGATGACGATATCTCAAAAACTACACATTTGCACAGGAAACGGATGGCAGATTCGTGCAGAGCACCTCCAAATTGACCAGAAACGTTTGCTCTGATTATAAAAAGTGACTGGGTCAAAAAACGAATAATTACCGTAATTTTTTTTTACTGAAGTTTTTATTATACATTTTTTTTATAATATTCCAAGATAAATACTAATCTAAGATAAATACAATGAACTTACTTCAGTGGATATGAATCTACGAAGAAAAGACATTGCAAATCTAAATTCTGCTTGTAATGAATAACCAAACTTGTAAGGCGATATGCCTTGAAACTAAGGCTAAACTTATTTAAAGAAAATTTAAATATCTAAACGTAACAGTGTACAAAAAGACTAAATGAAAATATTATAGGAGCGTTTCACTCAAACAGTCAAGCGATCGAATAAACGCGTCGTAAGAAGTTTTTATGCATTTACTTACTCGATGCGCGCATGCGCGGGGTAGTTGGTTGGTAAAAAAAAAAATTAATGCTGTATTTCTCTTGTTTTTAAATTTAGACTCTAAAATCAGACACTCTTGATTCCCTTCAACTTGCGCCTGGCTACTCAAAGAAGCCTCCTTCATTCCGAGGATTAAAAATGGAAAGAACTTTTGGCATCTCTTTTATGACAAAATTTTGTCTGAAATTGTGGAAAGTTTCTACAACCCCCATATGATTAAATTAAACTTTTTACATAGCAACTATAAGGATATGGTAAATTATCTAATATCTAATGTTTTTTCTCTGCTCTTTAATTTGGTTGGTTTTGCTTTATATTTTAGCCTTTTTCATCCGGTACCTACATATGTCACAACGGGTACACCCCGAAATCAGTACTAAGAATAAAATAATTCAGATACTGTAAGTTACAATCGGGTTTAAACCCTTAAAACGACACGACAGCCATTTCGAATTAGAAGGGTCCATACTCTCACCCGGACGACTATCCCTTTATCAATGAATGCTTCAACCGAAAATTTATGCAATATATGTAAGCCCTCTATGTAACATTATAAGGTGAATATTCTTCTTATATAAATGATATGTAATTCATAACTAGGCTGACCATACGTACCGTTTTGAACGGGACAGTACCGTTTGTTTTATATTTCCTGGCCGTCCCGTCGTTTTAATAAAAATGTCAATTTTGTCCCGGTTTATGTACTTACTTTTTCATGAATACAGAATATTACATAACCCCGTCCCTTTTTCGCCATCCCAATGTCCCGTTTTTGTCTCAAGGAAATATGGTCAGCCTATTCATAACAAATCAGAGTTATATTACCTAACTAATATATCAATTACCCCAAAACTATGCATTTTAAAATAGAATATCTACTTACACATGCGTCTTTAAAAATTTATTAAAATTTTAGACTTTGCCCAATGGCTTAGGAAGAGTGCCAAGTATACCCAGAATTGTATTGGCGGCTATAGTGACAAAAATAGAGTGCGATCGCCAACATTACACGAATTCTACGGGGTCTTTGCCATTTTGTTAGGTCAGCCTTGTTTGATGTTCTCACCAAGGATAACTCTCCTTCCGCCTTTGTTCGAAGGATACCCACTCCTTGTCAGTTCTATACCACCTTGACTAGAAGCATATGTGTAGGGGCCCGATTTTGTCCGTGTGGGCAAGCAAGTTTTGTCCGAAAAAAATAAGCTAAACCGAAAATCGATTTTTAAGTTATATTTTTATTAAACACTATTTGTAGGTATACCATTACACAACTGTAAAAAGGCTGAACAAGTTACAACAATAGACTAAGTTGTAATAGGTTATATCAAATGGAGTACTTAAATATTCTCGTTTTGCGACAGGTTTTCCTTTCTATAATCAAGTATTGCATGGTTCAAGCTCTAAAGACATACAAGGCCGTAGCCAGAGCTTAAAAACAGACGAGGCGAAAATAGCCCTACTAGGGGGTCCGGGGCCATGCTCCTTCAGAAGATTTTTTTAATCCTAGCACAAAAACATGCACTTTGAGCGTATGGTAACTGAGAGTGAATTGGACAATAATAACTTCACTTAACCCTTTACAGCCCAAATTTTTTGTAGGGTTAAGTTACGAATGCGTGTATTTGAAAGGTTATAAGTTCGTCCGTTTGGACAGTAAAGGGTTAAATGTTACTACTCTATGTTTTTATTCATATTATTTGTGGTTTGAGTGCATTACATTGATATGACCAGAAACCAGTTCTTATCATTTGCTACTTGACTGATGGCTGAAGGCCAGTGCTCGTCTGCCTCAACATGGCTACGGGTATGATATACATTTCGGGCAAAGAGATGATATTCTATATGAAAATCATAAAAACTTTCGGGTGAAATCGTGGTGATTGAAAATATGTGCACTGGGATTTTGTCCGAAAACATTCAGTCGGGCTGAATTTGGGGTGGTCAATTGACGACTATGCATACATACATACAATCTCGTCGTACTACAAACGGCTTAATCGTCTCTCGAGTCAATTACGTTCTTTGCTGTTCTTGAATGAATTTACTGCTTATTCAGTTTTACGCAGCGCTGGTTTATCCTCAAGGAAAACGTTCCCAGATTTACTGGGAAGTTACAGTGTTACAGAGTTACAGACTAACAAAGACCCTCAGATCCTTTGTAGGCTAGCATAAGAAAGAAGTAGGAAAAGAAAAGAAACATGAAAAAGAATACTGAAAATTATCATACTATGCTTACACTTATACACGTGAAAAGCTTTCACACAGGAACAGCAGTAGCAGGAAAGTATAGAACAAACGAGGCTCCCTCTTCTCCGCCAGCCACTGCTGACAGAAAATTGTTACGAAAAAAGATTTTTAGGAAAGTAGAAAAAAATTATGCTTCAGAGTTCATTCACACCATGAATTTCGCAGTCTTATTATTATTTCGCATTAGGGTTCAGTGGTTCACAAACTTTTACAGTCGTGCGCCTTTTGGGTAAGTAAACAAATCAGTTCGCGCACCACTGCGTGAGACCATCGTTTCCCAAACTCTTTTCTTTGAAGATACATTTCACATAGCCAAAAGTTCACGCGCCACCTCTACAGAAATTTTCCTTATTAATGGCTTATACTTGTATTTAAAAGTTTAACTTTATTTTATTTGTTAGTACAGTATTAAAATGGCATACAATAAAATTGAAGTAAGTTTATTAGAAATACCAAAACTGAAACGAAAACTAAGTTAAACTTGTTTCTAAAGTAAATTATTTTTACCAATCATGATATTTTAATTAAAATTATTATTAGCAGTAGGCTAAAAAAATATGTATCTACTTAGAGAGTGTTTTACTGTTTGACTCACTATGAACTCGTGCTAGTTAGGGCAGGTAAACATTACACAGTAGACATTTGGAATACCCACATCGTCGGATTAAGAGATGAATTACTGAGGATGTCCAGCCGATTACGATCTATGAGTAGTGTTTTACTCAAATAAAATGCCGTAGAGTTCAATAAATTATTAAATAGGTGTAAAACTGTGGGGTGTGGGAAAGGTCCTTTGAGTTTTCGCTCAAAAGAAAAATCCGTTATATGTGACGGTGTTGTTTTGTAAGTTGGTAGCAGTGTGGAGAGACAATCTTCAGAGTAAGGTATGGACTAAGCGTTGGACTATATGTTAAAAAACCTCAGTTGGCAATCAGAATAAACGAAATCGGAATATTAGACACAAGATAACCGATATACTACAGGGTGTTCAAAAAGAAACGCAACCCATTGGAGAATGCATACAGTATATCATTGTAACCTAACCTTTTTCTTTTCTATTCTGGGTTGAATTTCTTTTTGAACACCCTGTAGTACGAGAGAATTTAATTAGTTTTTTATTCACTCCTTTCCTAAACTTTTTTCTTTTGCTAATTTTATTTCAAAATTTTATCAAGATTCCATCCATCCATCGTGTTCTGCCTATCAGGCAGGTCCAACTCGTGAGTCCCACCAAAGTGTTCTATCCTGAACTATCCTTTTCATCTCATGGTAGCTCCTGCCTGCATTCAAATCATCCAGCATTGCTTTCCTTTTCCTTCCCCTCGACCTTCTACCTTCATATCTACCCTCTATCGCCTCCTTCAACAATCCTTCTCCTCTCAACACATGTCTGATCCATTTCTTGTCTTTCTCTTATCACCTTAATGAGTCTTCTTTCCCCCCTCACCTGTTGCAGTACTTCATTACTTTGGTGTTCCCTCCAGCTTATCTTTAGCATTCTTCTCCAAATCCACATTTCAAAAATTTTCCACGAGTTTCTTTTCAGTTGTTTTCAGTGTCCATGTTTCTGCTCCATACAGTACCACACTCCATATCAAACTTTTTACTAACCTTTTCTTCAGCTTCAAGTTGAGTTCACCTGTAAGTAGTCTTTTCTGTCTCAAAAGCTACCTTACCCAAACCAATTCTAGATCTTACTTCCTTATTGCAATCTCCATTGTTGGTTAATAAACTTCTCAGATATTTAAACTGCTCAGCTTCCTCGTTAGGATCATTTGTGCTCCTTTCCTTCTTGCAATTTTCATTACCTTTGTCTTGTTCTCATTAATTCTCACTCAGAATTCTTCCGCCGTTGTTGTCAAGCTATTGACCATTCTTTGCAGTCCTTCCTTAGTACTACAAACAAATGCCTTGTCATCTGCAAACCTTACAGATTTGACCAATTTACCTCCCACTCCGATTCCCTCTTCCAGATCTGAGAGTGCTTCTATTATCATTGCTTCCGCATAGATGTTAAATAACACGGGGGACGGAGCATCCTTGCCTGACCCCTCTCCCAACCAATCCAGGCTCCGATTCTCTTCCTGCAACTCTAACATTCACAGTCTGCCCAAGATATAGATTTTTTTATCAGCCTACGGTCCCTCCAGTCAACATTAATATTCTTCAATATTTCTATTAGTTTCCTCCATTGGACTCTGTCAAAAGCTTTTTCAGTCAATAAAACAAACAAACATTTCCTGATCATGTTTCAGCACTCTCTCTCCCATCATTCTCATAATACCAATAACTTCTCTTGTTCCGCATTTTGACCTAAATCCAAACTGATCCTCTCCATTGTACTGCTCAGCTCTGTTCGTTAGTCTTCTGGTTAGTATCCTTAGCATTATTTTTGATCCATGGCTGACCAAGCTTATGGTTCGAAATTCTAAACACTTGGTGGCTCTCGGTTTCTTGGGGATAGTAATCAGAGACTCTTATACAGTCAGCAGGCCAGTCTCCACTTTCATACATGTTTCTGCACAATACATTCACCTCCTCTCTAGCGTCACCTTCAAGACTCTTCAGAAGTTCTGCTGGTACATCATCTGGTCCTAGGGCCTTTCCATTTCTTAGGTCTTTTACAGCCATTTCTACTTCTCTTTCCAATATGTCCGGTCCCATACAATCTACTTCCACCTCATCTGCTTCCTCCATTTCGATATTATTAGGTTTGTTCTCTTTATCATACAGTTCTTCAATATATTCAACCCATCTCTTCTGGTCTTTTCAGTTTTTCTCTGTTTCTCCCTTCTATTTCTCGCACTCCCAAGCTACTTCTTTTCCATCTATTTACATCTTCAACATTTTGGTACATTAAATCAGTTCTTCCTTTCCTTTCTAATTCCTCCAATTCCCTGCACTACTCTCCAAACCACATCTCTCTTGCTTTATCAGTTTCTCTTCTCAGTTCGTTATTCATCTATTTGTATCGTTGTCTCCCTTCTTCTGTATTTATACTCTTCCATTTTCTTCTTCCTTCCATTTTGTCAAGCATTTCTGTAGTGACCCAGGGTTTCCTTGCTCCTCTTTTCATCTAACCGATATTTTCCTGTGCTCTCTTCTTTATTGTATCCCTCAGTCTACACCATCTTTCTTCACTTGTCATATGAATGTGGCCGTCATTTCTTTGCCTCCTTATCTCTTCATTCACCTTTTTAGCAAACACTATCCTTTGTTCTCCCTTCAGTTTTTCAGTATCACATTTCTTCCCTACTTTATTCTTTTTCAGTCTTTAGCCTCACCATATTTTCCATTACCACCAAGTTATGATCGGAGTCAGCATCTGCTCCAGGATAAGCTTTCGAGTTCTTCACTGCATTCCTATATCTTTGTCTTACCAAAATAAAGTAAATTTAGAATCTTTCAGTGTCTTTCAGTTCTTGCCTTCTGCAAAATTCTACTAGCTTTCCTCCTCTTTCATTTTTTTCTACCTAATCCGAATGGTCCAACCTCCCTTCAGTCTTTCCCCTCTCCAATCACACTATTCCAGTCCCCCATGATTATTACGTTAACATTTCTTCCATGGGCTTCAATTATTTCCTCTATTCTATCATACATTTCTTCTACCTCTTCTTCCGGATGGGCGCTTGTTGGCATATACAATTATACACTTGTATGACAAATGTATCTACTTTTTCGCCTTTCATTCTTATCCACATGATTCTATCTGACACACAGTCTAACTCCTCTACGGTGTTTCTTATCTTTCCTCTAAGTAAAATAGCAACTCCTCTTTCAGCCCTGTCGCCACCAGAATAAATCACTCTCACGTCTCCACTAATAAAATCTCCTCACCATCTGACTTCCGACAACCCCATGACATCTAAGCTCAGCCTCTTCATCTCTTGTTTGATATTTCTAACTTTTCTGGTCTGTTCATTGTTCTTACATTCCACGTTCCAATCTTTACTCCTTTGTTGGTGTCGCAGGGAATTCGCTTGATGACGACCTGGGAAGCCCTGCTGCTTCCCCTGCCGAGCGCGATATTGCCTATCTTTTGACTGGCAACTCCATTTACGCTGTTATTCCTATTTCTCTGTGGACATTTTCACGAGTTTAACAAGGGCATATTAGTGTAGTAGTTGCCCAATGCCTTCAAGATTATAGTTTGGCATATTTTAAAAACACATTTTTAACTTACCTCGTACCTCGATCAATTGGCACGCTATATATTTGGGAATCAATGCCTTAGACCCAAATTCACCAGGGACTAGAGTAAACATGAAATAAACCAATAGACTTGAGAAGGCAGATCTCGTACATATAAAGGGCCATATGACATATATTGAATAAGTGTAGTGATGTTCCTAGGAAATCTGAATAGGACTTATTTTGATTTCCAATTATATTTATCGTAACAGCTTGAGAGCACACTTTAAAGTCATACTTATTATTATTTATCTTTTCTTGGACCAACATAATCAGAGACGCAGCATAGCATATTCATAATACAGTTTACAATTTATGTCATAATACCAAAGCCCACCAATATCTAGTTACTCCACGCTCGCATTATAACTTACACATAGTTCATACAAACAATCTTGAACAGAAAACTTTAAGCCAGTGAGAACTTAACATTTACTTTAAACTCACGAACCACTTAAATTTTAGGTACAACTTCACAACTTTTAACCCAATGGCTATGAATGCAAAGCTAAAATTTTGATAGCTGTAGTATTTTTGTAAATTTATAATGAATCCTTTTTTTTTTTAATTTCACAAGCGAGTATAAGCATAAGTATACCAAGTACTGTACAAGTTTTGTATAAGCGTTGCTCAACTAGATATAGATAGACTTTGATAACACCCTTTTTCCCCGACTGGTGATTTATCTGCAGGCTCCTTAATTTATTGCACCAAAGCGTATAACGAAAACTTTGTTACACGTTCAGTAATATTCACGATCAACATAAATAACTGGTTACTAAAACAGTGACATTTATGCGCAGGCATTTTCACAAGAGATGCGGAGAACTGCCCATTATTGTACAGGGTGGACCAAAATATTTATCCGATTCAAAATGAAACTCCAGGCTAACCATACAAGATAGGATTAAATAATAAAATTCAATGAGCAGGCAAAAGTAAAAAAAATTCACTAAATAACCCTTTTTTTTCTACAGATAGAGGTAGTTATTATTGAATTTTGGTATGCTCCTCAACTAGAGAATCTTTGCTGCAAACTTGAGGCATGTATGTCGCAATGAAATCAGTCCGTGTTAACGATGAATATAGCGAAGTACAAAACACGCAAAGTTATAATCCACAAAAACACATTATTTTCTCTCGAATGAACGCTACCTTAAGGTGAGATCCTTATTCTCCCTGATTTTCTTGAAGTTTAATGCTAATCTGGTAAGAAGCAACCAAATTTCTAAATTCTGGTTACTTTTCATCAGTTTCAAACATTTTTCTGTTTTGAGACAAGAAATTTAAAATAAACAATTAAAATATGTACATTTATTTCTGCATGATATCTTCCATAACACATTTTAAAATATACATAGATGTAACAGTGTGTGTGTGTGTGTGTGTGTGTGTGTGTGCACAACTCTCTTCATTATTCTTGTTCCTTCGTTTAATGAAATAAAAGTTAGTTTTAGTCACATTCTAAATAATTAAATAATATTTCATGCTATCTACCATATTATGCGATTTCGCATAATTTCACTCATGAAGGTAAGGAATTACCAGCCAATTTTAAACTATATACATATATATATGTAGGGTGGTGTATCGGGGTAAAAAAAAGTAAGCGATACGATACTCGATACATTGGCAAAAATGTATCTCGTTACGATATATATATATATATATATAGTGTGTTTCAGGAGGAAAGGTCAACACTTCGGGAGGTGACAGTATCGGTCATTGCGAGAAAAAAAGTTCATATGAACATGTGTCCAATTCTGAATGGTTACGGAGATAGAGCTGTTTGAATCTACAAATACAAAAGCATTGTTAATGGTAATCAAGAAAGAGAAACCAATTACTGTTTCTAACATTTAATGTTTAAACATTGGCATTTTGAATGGTATCAGATACAGAAATGACAAATTTGTTACAGTTTACAATACGTTTTCGAAAATCCCAGTCAACATCAATGCACTTTGCAACTCGTGTGCGAAGATCGCGTGTTGTTCGTCTGAGTTGATCTTGACGTTCCTTTATGCGGGCAGCAGCATCCAAAATGCGCGCGAGCAATTCGTCTCGTGTATCCACCTTTCTTTTGTAAACTTGACTTTTCATCCACCCCGACAAACAATAATAATCTAACAGAGAGAGGTCTGGAGACCTTGGTGGCCATTGAATGGGACCACCGATGGGGGAGGAAGAGCTGCGCGTGCATCAGATTCAAACAGCTCTATCTCCGTAACCATTCAGAATTAGACACATGTTCATATGAACTTTTTTTCTCACAATGACGGATATTATCACCTCCCGAAGTATTGACCTTTCCTCCTGAAACACCCTGTGTATATACACATCATATATGACATATTATGAAACAATTGAATTACTTTCTATTTGTATTGAATTTTACAAACTGACTTCTCAAACAATTCATCAGACATTCGGTGGAAAGATCACTAACCGAGTCTATGATAAAGTGTCGCGTTACTGACACTTATTTGTATCGTATCTTTCGATACAATACAAATAATAAAAAATATATCGCGATACGATACAAGATACAGAAAATGTATCGCGATACTACGCCACCCTATATATATATATATATATATATATATATATATATATATATATATATATATAAAAACTAAAAATTTAATTACACGTCTTTTGTAATTAGTTAACTAAAAACTGATTATTAATGTTTACAATAAAATAAAAAGCATTAACATAATGCGAATATATATATATATATATATATATATATATATATATATATATATATATATATATACAAAAGGAACTAATATTTTTATAATTACTCAGTACGGAATGTGATTTTATGTAAAAAAAATTATTTATATATATATATATATATATATATATATATATATATATATATATATATATATATATATATATATATATCACATCCTAAATTAAAACGACAAAAATTGTAATTTATGATCTAAATGTTAAAAACACTTTAAATTACCATAAAATATTTGAATGTACTTAAAAAAAGAAGTTAATTTAAGAACACTGCGAATAAAATTATTTCCATCACTTGATAGTAATCATACACATCCTAACGAACTGTATCACGTAATTAACACCTGTAACCGAATTTACTGGAGCGATTAAAGCAATCCCCAAATAATTGTTTTCGACGTTTTCAATGAATTATGAAATTCCTCGCGGGGAATAAGGAGTAATTACGGCAAAATTCAAGCTAAAAACCATTAAAATTAATTTAAAACCGCGTTTTCAATCACTGAATAGAAACCTTTACGGCTACATGAGGCACTTCAGACTCACCAATCTTATGACTAGCCAAAGGGGGCTCTCCTGAGATTGGATGACATTCAAGGATAATTCATATAGTTTCAATAAATGCACCACCTTCGCCCAGTCCTTAGTTCCGATGGAAAGAAACTATGTATTACTTCCCGTTTTCAACCCCAGGAGAGGAAATTTTCCTTTCGTAATTAGTATTTAAGTAGAAACCACAAATCTCCGGGAGAAAACCTCAAGAGGAGACGAGGATGAAATAGTAGTAGTAGTAGTAGTAGTAGTAATAGTAGTAGTGCTAATAATAATAATAATAATTTCATCCAGCAAATGGAAATCCAAAGATGGTTTTCATGTAAGATTGGTTTTCAGTGATTAAAAGAAACAAAAATTCTTTAGTTCCCATTAACAATACATCGCTTTCAAAGCGGGTACAAATATATACAGTGATATATATACATATATTCATATTAATATATTAATATATTATGTAAAATAATCGCCATGCTTAAGGAAAACTTTTAGCTATTTTGATTGAAGTACTTAAATACTCTCATTTCCTTCCTGTACTGTGTGTTTCTAGAATTAGAAAAGAAAAAAACCAAATATGGATTACAATGTTTTGTGCTTTTCTTTTTCATATTATAATTATAATTCGCCATTCACCACTATGAAAAATTCATGACGGACTACAATCTTTTTTTATCTCCTTTTGATAAAAAGATTTTAGTTTTTTAATATACTTTGGCTTTTATGGTCAACTACACTTTTATCAAACATTTTTTTATATACTATATTTACAAAATATAGTTAATTCCACTATAGTTTTTTTATATTTATGTATATAGTTTTATATTCCGTAATCCTTTTAAAGTTTAATAGTCACTATAATCTACTAGACATCCGTATTCCTTTGGGAAATTAACGTAGGTAAAGATCCCTTATCGTCAATGTATTCCACATAATTCTCTGGCACCAGGCCATTATTCCCATTCAAGGTGCATTCAAGCCAGCCTGGCTCTTTGGAGGGACGAACTGCAATTGAAAAGCAAAGATTTAATACTCATCACATCGCTGAGAGGTTTTTACGCCGAATTCATAGCAAAATTATGCGTGTGATAGAGGACAATTTTACTTTCATTAAGTATCAACGTAGAGAGTCTTTAGGTAACGGTCCGTTTTACACATTTCCATTTCTAACTAAAAATAAACTTAATCCTTCCACTCGAAGTAACTTCGGATAACATGAGAATAAAAAGGCTATCTACTAACCAAAATGAAACTTCATAAAAACTGTTCACTCAATGATGGCACAAATACGAGCCTTACCATTAGTAAGAATTTGATTGGGCTCGAAAGAAAGCTCGGTATCGTTTTCTCCCACGCATGCGTAAAGCGTTCTTACGTGTTTTCTGAAAAGAAAAACGCTAAAGACACCGTTTAAAGAACACTAAAAGCGAGGCAATTGACTGAGAATCATCAATCACAGAAAGGAAAACACGGGATAAAAGCTAGTCACAAAACAACACCGAAAATTAGAAGCACATTGACAACATAAATTATAAAAATTAAATGGAAATTAATTGCGAGTGATAAAGTGTGTAGTTAACATAAAAGTCGCAGACTACTTTTTATGACTTAAAAATTAAATATGGCAAACGCTTGATTTACTCTATGTTCAAAGAAAGTATACAGGGCTCCTCCCCTTCCCTTATATTTGTGAATCAGTTTCAAAAGAATCATTAGTGAAGAGGATATACTAGTTTATGCGTATACAATGTACATTCAATACTTGTACGTACTCAATGAAAATTCTTTAAAATGCCTCGAGTAAACTACGAATCACTAACTTTGGGTTTCTTTAGTGCCTTGCGAGGTTAACTACGGGCAAAAGAAGTGGACACGACAGGGAATCATCGAGAAATTTAAGTACATTTAAGAGCACAGTTTAACTTAAATTGATTTATTCTAAACTCCGTTTGTTTGTATTGTCACTGAATTTGTAATTGAAGAAAAGTTTCATAAGACGCTATCTGACACTTATCGAGTCACAGCGACTTTAAACCATGTTAAAAAGCTCAAGAAATTCGAATATCATTACTTTATCTCGCGGAACAGAACGTTAAGGTATATGGAATGAAACGCTGTAAATGTAATATGTGTGTAAAGACACATTAATTTCATTTCTCGACACGACTCTCGGTATAACTTCTTATGAATTAATTATCCCGTGGGTTAGAGTCCCACCTGGGTGGCGTGGCGGCAATTCCATTTGCGGCTGAAGTGCCAGTGAGCACGGAGGAGGCGGAGGCGGCACATGCGCTGGCCAAGGTGGGGAGTGCAGAGCTGGACTGCGACCCACTCAGGGATGTCCTGCTGGGGTGGTAAGGGCACAACACTCAGTGAAAGAATTAGTAAAGATTCTGATTAACTACACACAATCGCTTTAAAAGATGGGAATGTTATATCAGACCATAACATTTCGATACCACAATATTTGTACTACGTACGGTAACGCTTGATTCCAGATGTCAAAGTATTCATGTGCCAATTTCAAAGAAAAAAGATACAAATCTAAAACTCAATTAGTGCTTTAAAGGTGTAATACTGATTCGGTCTGTGTTCGTGTAAAATAAAGTGTATTCTCTCTCGCGTTCTATGCAATTACAATGGAGAGAGAACATTCATAAAATGGATTTCGCACATATTGGTCAGACATTTAACAGTACCAAAGTTTTAAGAAATTTATCAATATAATTTGGTAAATAAGGACTACGTTCTGATCACCTTTTCCGATAAATAAAGAAGAAAACTTTTAGGGGAGACAATTTTCACGCTATAACTATTTTATTAAATACAAAACATTATGTTCTTTATGTTGATATGAAATTTCTGAAAAACTTTGTTTTTTGAGTCCTGCCTCCCTTTATATAATTTATGCTCTTTCAAAATACAAACATCCATAATATTCCACATATTCCACATAAAAAGATATACATAACTTTAAAAGATAAATCCACTGTACATCTACAGAAGCTAAGGCTAACAAAGACCCGAAGATCCACTCTAAGGTTAGCCCGAGAGAAAGGAAAGAGTAGGGGGTTAAGAGAAGAGAATAAGGGGTTAAGTAAAGAGAAATATCTATCACTCGTGGGTTAACATTCATTCAGAGAAAGAGAAAAAAGACTCACCATCATCATCCGCCGGCCACTGCCGACAAGTCAGAAAAATAGTCGGAGAGAATAGGAGAGGGGTGAAAGATGAAAAGAAGTAAAATAAGAACGCTTACAAACCATGCAAACACAGTCTTAACTCACTGTCATACCATGCAAACTACAAACATACAAGAAAAGAGTTATAGACATGCAAAGTAAAAAAAAAAAAAGTAGGTAAAGTTAAACAAAAAGTGGGTTAATTTACGCTACGAGCTACATCTACGTTCGTGTTAGTCTAATTTTTTTTTTTTTTTAATAATTTTATTGCTGGCATCACACGCTGGCATGTCACAAGCTGGCATTAATCGTCAACAGACTCATCCTCGACCACCACCCCACAGAGCTCCTGTTGCTAATTGTTTTTTTTATTTTAAACAACGTTAATTTTTTTAAAATGTCTGTCAAGACGGTTCTTAAACACATTAACGCTGGTAGAGTTCACGACGGGCGCGGGAAGATTATTCCATTTATCAATTACTTTAAACATAAGTTTTTAGCGATATTAGTAATGAAACGTCTGCCACGCAACTTAAATCCGTTATTACGAGTATTACTATTATCGAAAGTGAACAATTTGTCAAAATTTACGTTATCGATGTTATTAAGGATTTTGAAAACTTCAATAAGCTCCCCCCTTAATCTCCTAGTTTCGAGTGAATACAGATCTAACTCTTTAATCCTATCTTCATAAGGCTTGTTGCGCAATGACGGGAATTAGTTTCGTGGCACGACGCTGAACCCTTTCTAACCTATCAATATCCTCACGCAAGTACGGGCACCAAAACTGAACGGCGTATTCTAAATGAGGCCTGACTAGGGACTTGTAAAGGGGCAATATAATATCCTTCGATTTAAATTCGAAATTACGCGCTATGAAGCCTAACATCCTATTAGCTTTTGCGCAAGACTCCAGGCACTGGTTCCTAACCTTTAAATCCTTAGATACGCGTACGCCTAAATCTACTTCCTCGTCAACGCTCGCTAACTCCCTATCATCCATCGTGTACGTGTAATTATTGTTACGAGAACCTATATGCAAAACTTTACATTTGTCTACGTTAAATTGCATCTGCCACTTATCTGTCCACTCCATAATCCTATTTACATCGTCTTGGAGCCTATTTCTATCGTCCTCGTTAACAACCTTACCGCCTATTTTAGTATCGTCCGCGAATTTTGACACGTTACTAGTCAATCCTACATCTATGTCGTTAATGTAAATTACGAATAGCAATGGGCCTAACACTGAACCCTGTGGGACACCGCTACCTACATCTAACCACCCCGATTCACTACCATTAACTACGACCCTCTGCTCCTAGCACGAAGCCATTCTTCTAACCAGTTAGCTACCTGACCGCGTATACCGTGCGCTTTGACCTTCGCAATTAGTCTCCTATGCGGAACTGTATCGAACGCCTTTTTAAAATCTAAATAAATAACGTCAGCCGCTCTATGCCTATCGTATTCGCGCACTATTTCGTTATAAAATTCTAACAAATTAGTTAAACAAGACCTATGGCGTCGAAACCCATGCTGACTACTATTAATCAAATCTCTACTTTCTAAGTGATCGATGATACGATCCCTAACTACGGATTCCAAAAGTTTACCGACAATTGACGTTAAGCTAATGGGCCTATAATTGCTAGCTACTGCGCGGTCGCCTTTTTTAAAAATAGGCGTGACGTTAGCTAATTTGAAGTCTTCAGGAATAATCCCCGTTTCGAGTGACTGATTAAAAATCTTCGTTAAGGGGCCTACGATAACGTCTTTCAAATCTTTCAAATGTCTGGGATAAAAAGCGTCAGGGCCTGGAGCCTTGCTAACTTTTAGCCTATCGATATAATGCGCAATCTCAGCCTCGTAAACAGTTATTTCATCCAAAATAGTCTCGCTACTAAATGGAACGATATCGTCCACGTCGGGGACATTATTTACGTCTTCTACGGTAAAAACTGTCGCAAAAAAGTTATTGAAAATACCCGCCATCGCCTGAGCGTCAGAAGCCAAAGCGCCATTAACATCCACTAGAGGGCCTATGTTATCTTTTATCGGCTTACGATTATTACGTATTCAAAAAACTTTTTTGGATTATGTTTACTATCCGCAGCTATAAGTATCTCTAAATTACGCTTGGCATTCCTAACTGATCTTTTAACCTGACGTCTAAGCTCGATATATCTATTAAAGTTAGCTGCCGTGCCATTGCGCTTATTAAGTCTATACGCTCTATTACGTTTATGAACTCGCCTATTTCCCTAGTCCACCACTTGGCCTACCATGATTTCTAGCGCGCTTGGGCCTACGAGGAATAAACTCCCTTTCAATATTCCTAAAACTTTCTTTAAACGCCACCCAATGCAAATTTGTGTCATTACCCATAAATAAGTTATCCCAGTCCACTACTCTCATCCTATCCGCAAAACTATCAAAATTAGCCCTACGAAAATCAGGGACTTCTATTACGTTACTATCCTTAGTGTTTTCTATCAATAACTTAAACCTAAGAATTTGATGATCACTACATCCTAAACTCTCGCCTACTTCTAAACCTTCGACTATATTCTCGCCGTTCGTCATCACCAAATCTAAAATATTATCACCGCGCGTTGGTTCGGTAACCATCTGTCGTAAAAAGTTATCTTCCATAAACTCGATTAATCTCAAACCCTCCTCATTACCAGTAAAAGTCTCATAATTAACATTAGGGCAGTTAAAGTCTCCGACAATTATACTATTCCGATTGTCAGTAAAGTTACCAAGAACTGAGTAAAATCTAGTATCTGTATCGAGGGGGTGAACGGGAGGTCTATAAACAACAACAAAATTAAAACTAATACTATGCGCCCTAACTTCAACACATATCGCATTAATTGCTGCCGGAAAATCTAACAACCTCGATAGCCCTAAGGGAATTACGAATGTACAGCAAAACGCCGCCACCAAACCTATCACTTGTAGAGTTTAAAACCCGGTATATCAAGTTCCCCCAACAAGTCCCGAGTCACGGTATTTAACCGTTTCAGTGATAGCAACTATATCGTAGTTGCCGGAATAAATTATCGCCTTAAATTCATTTAATTTATTTCTAATACTACGCGCGTTACAATAAAAGACGTTTAAGTAATTTTTTACCACGGGCCCGCGTTCCCAGGACCCACAACGTTTAAAGAAGGCTTCGACCTATACAGCTTTCGCACGTTTTCGTCTATTAACCTACCTAGCCTAGCATTACCTATTTCATTAAAATGCACCCCATCTTTTATAAAAAGGCTAGGATCACTGAATTCGGACCACAGCTTTACGAAGGGTACATTTTCCTCAGCACAAATCTCTTCTAATTTATTATTCAAAAATATTGTTTTTGACGTAATCCTAAGACCCAACCCGTGCCTAGGGGTAATACCTAGAACTAAAGACCTATCTGACCTCGCCTTCAGGGACCTAATTAACCCCCTATATCTCTCCAAAAGGTCAGGCACTCTCGTATCGGGCCTATACGAGTCGTTGCCTCCTACCATCGTCACCAACATCGAGTGACGGGAGGCAACGTCAATCCTATCCACTTCGTCTCTAACTCTGTCAACCCTGGCCCCTGGGAGACAGACCCTCCTCCTCTTGGTTGGATGCCGTTCAACGAACTCTTTGTCCATGTGGCGCACTAAAGAGTCCCCAATTAAAATAGTTTCCCCCTCATTCACGTCCCTTTCCAAATGGGCGAAAGGGTTCGAAACCTCGATAGGGGGGGATTCCTATCACCTAACGTACGCGGCCTAGCTCCACCCTTAACTTCTCTAAATCCCTCCCCATCTACTACTCTCGGACTAACCTTAACCCCTTCCTCAACTCTATCCAACCTTCCCGACAAGCTACCTAAACTAGAAACTAGGTTACGCACCTCACCCTTCAAATTACTAACGTCTTCAACGTTAGTATTGGTTCGGCTTCCGTCAACCGTAGCCCTACCCCTGCCCTCATCAAGCGTTGCAAGTCTTTCGGTTACCTCACGTACACTGCGTTTTGTCAACTATTTCCTCCATTAACTCGCAAAAGAAACAAACTGATCTCTCGGTAATCGCCATAGGACCGCCGTTATAATCTTTAAATTCCGAATACCACCGGTTTACCCTACACCTAACGCACGACGCTTTCTGCGACGGCATCGCGCAGTTAAAAATTAGTTTAAACCGTCACAAGTTGAAGTTAAATTAAGCCGGCACGCTATGAAAACTTCTAAATCGTTAAAAACCACTAATATTCAATTACTTAACTATAACAACGTGAATATAAACGCAAGTATATAAAATTCAAAACTTTCCAAAAGTAAAATTCTCAGCAATATGCAAAAGTAGATGCAATATCAGAGAGCTCAGGAAATGCGTCCGTTCGAATATTTTCATTACTTTTATAAAGCTGTGAACTTTATTGTAATTATTTAATTACAAGAGGGATTGAAGGTCTATCAGTAATTCTGATTATAGAAAATTCCAGTGGGATAAGTGTGTTGAAATTTTGCTTAATAAATCTAGCATCCTTATACTCACTGCTGAAGAATGGGCGTGGGCATCGCGCAAAGCCTTATGGGTACAGTTAAGATGGTGCTTACTGGTGTATCAAATGTAATGGACCATTGATGTGCTATGGAGTTTCTGGTAAACGAAAGTATGAAACCAGCCGAGATCTATAGACGACTAAGTGTGCACCAAAGCACCACCAAATTGTAACTTTTCTGATAAAGTTGGAAACAGTTTATCCATGATGTTCAAAAAATAGCCGAAAATTAGACTAGTGACTACCCAATCATGCTCCATGCAAATGTGCACCGATTTGAAGGATTGAATTTGGAGAACCTGCAGGTCGCTGTCGCTGTAAAAGATATTGCTGTAGGGCCATTTACATAGGAAGTGTGGAAACTATCATTCATACCGACAAGTTTAAAAAGATAAATGTAAGGCGAGTTACAAAATACCTCTCTTCTGATCAAAGGTTTGCCGAGTGGCCTTGGCATCGAAACATAGCAGTATCAAAATTAGTCCACTGTCTGAACAAGACTGTGACCTACGATAAGACCAAGATTCACCACTCAAACCCAGAATTCAAGCGATCAAGCATGGAGTTGTTGTTGTAGTAGCGATTTCACCGCCACTTCAACTCCAACGAGTCATATCGCAACGTATGTCAGACGGAGAAATCAAAGGCAAGAAAGGAGACCGTATCAATAAGGAAATGCATCGAGGGTTCCAGTCGGAAGGATGGAGATTCAGGAAGTATATCAAGACGAAAACCATGCACATCAACACTCGTGATGTGTATCATAAAATTTAAAATACTCCGTAAGGATATGATGAATAGTTAAAAGAACAAAGCATTCATTACATATCGGTGGGGAGGAGCCCTGCAAAGATGCTCGTGAGTCAATCGCGAGTGACGGGACGGGATGTATGGGTCAACGGGTCCGCACCAAGCCCAGAGCAGGTCGTCTTCACTATGTCCGCAAAAGTAGCAGATTTCCGTGGGCGAGATGGCATCCCCCACCAAAACGCGGGCCTCTCTGAAGCTAATCAAGCATGGAGTGGCCACATTTTTGGTTTCACTTCATAATACATTACTGTTCCAATACAAGACACTGTCAAATTTCATCTTGGTTGTACCCATAATGCTTTGTGTGGTAACCACGCTCATTTCCTTTTAGTGATTACGGGAATCCTAGATGTACTAAATAAAATTTAAGCACACTGCTATCCTCCTGGGTGTTTCTACAATCAAAGGTACAGAGAGATTTTACACCCCCGCGTAATTATAAGTAAACAAAATTAGTAGCAAAGTATCTGCTACAAAATCTGACCTGTAGTATAAATACGATCCCAATTACAAAATAAGTTTTTTAAAAACTTACATGGAAGAGTAAAGATGTTCCAAAGATTGTCTTTTGCAAAGACTATATGAAAGCATTAAAAAAAAAAAATGACAATTATTAAAACTGATGAGTAACTAATTACAGGCAGGATGATAATAGAGTGTCATATCAGACCAAATTTAATCACTAACTAGTTCGCCCTTTATATAACCATGAAAAGGTTGGGTATTGCGGAAGGGAAGGAAAGGGCAGTAATTATTATTATTATAAAAGAACTACACCCACATCTTTGGCATTACATATTGGGACAAAATGACGTTAAACCTTCAGAAATACGTTTAATTAAGTTTTAGAGGGAGAAAGTTTATTAATTTTTACTCTAAGTCGAGTTGCAAAGTTAAATAAAATGTAAGAAGCCCAAATACATGAAAAGTCATTTAAATTAAATAAATGCAAATACAGAATTACTTAATTTTAACTCAAACCACATAAAACAACCAACATTAAGCACCTGCAATTCCAAAGATTTAACTACAGGTAGAGGGGGGAGGGAGGAAAAATTATTAGGTGCCCTTAAAATAATGACTTTTTTAACCCTTTAGTGCCCAGTCACCTTTCTACCTTTCTGATACTGAATAAAATCATCTAACGTAATCCAGAATAAAATGAGTTGGGACACTGGGCGCTAAAGGCTTAAAAACACTCAGGAAACGGAAAATTAAATAAACAATATACATTACATATATTACCCCAAAATACCCATTTCCCATTCTCAATGGGGTGAGCACGACGGCTGAACTCTGGACTCGATACACTCAAATCAATTATGCACACAAAGATACAAAGGGATCACCACCGGGATCCAGTGTTAGTTTTCGTGACAAAGTTGTGGGTATAATACTGCTCCTCTGATCTTCATTTCGCACAGACCAAGTCAAAACGTCTGTCTCAACGAATCTTGTTCACTCCCACCCTCTTTACATCTTTATTTATACCTCTAACGCTCTCCACATTGTCATACGAGCCACAAACATTTGAAGGTAGGGATGCCGGGTGCACTGCCCATGTGTGTGTGAAGCTTCTTTTGCCATTCGAAAGAACATTTTTTTCTAGAGACGGGACCCCAGCCCAATATCCAACCGTGTTACGTACAGGGAAGCGGAGAATATAATTCCATCTCCGCGGATGTCGCTTTTTACGGCACGCAAGAGGAAAACGTAGGAAGACAACCCAGGGTATAAACAATTTGCAATAAATAAATAAACATGAAAATGACTGATGGAGAAAACTATTAGATGAGAAAGCAAAGTAAGCAAGCTATTATACCAAAATTGTTAAAAAAGTACAGTAGTAAATTTTAAGATGTATGCAATGATGTTTCAGGTAGGAATTGGTACCTTATTTCTTGGGGGGATTCTTTTTAGGCAGCTGTTGCTAATTAAAGGGTGTCTAGTCTGGAGACTCCCATTCACACAACGAAGTAAAGAAAATAAACTTTTTGCGTGTATATGTATAGATGAAGGAAAGCTTTAGAAAAACACTCGCTATCATGTCGAGTAACACTTCATACTTTTTCTTTTTAACTACAAGGTTCTTAAAAATATTATATATCCATATATATTTTTGTCCTTCGTAAGTTTGCAATAAAAAAATGCTCATAAATTTTGTGTTTACGTCCTCGAAACAATCGATCGCTTTACATTATAAATAATAGACAAAAGATCAAAAACCGAACTCACGTCTCCATGTGTTGTCTGTAAGTAGGTGGATACGCCGTGCCTAATCTTGCACCTGAAGATATAAAAACAAAAATTATCGAAATGAATAACAAGCTTTTCAGAATAATTAAGTCGCGTGCTATAATGAGCTATGAAATTAAATTAATAATTTAATCATCATTAAGATGTCTCTAAAGTCAACCCACGCCATTTTCAAAAGTGGATGATTTATCAATTCACGAATTTAAGAAAGATGTTCATAACTAAAGCTAAAATGGAAAAAAAAATGGGAATAGTTACTCACAAATGCGCGTAAAGTATGAAATTTCTGTCCATTGTGAATTAACTCTAGAACTACATCTAAATTATTTAAAGGTTTCTAGTATATGAACAATGAACATGCTAATAGCAATCATAGTTTCAGAATTTGGCAACAATCACATAACCTCACTGAACAAATCTAACAGTAAGGCAAAGGCTAAAAACATTGCACTTAAAAGAGTAAAGGCTATTTCCAGTAGGTAAAGGTGGGGTTTCTGTGATTATAATATAAACTTCAAATTACTTTCAATGTCATGAAATCAGTGTTTAAAATAAACCACATTGGTCATTAATCGATCAAGAATTAAAAAAAGGACCAACTGAATAAAACATTTGCATTCAATTCAAAGGTCTTTACTAAATAGAGATATGCCAATGGAAATGAACGAAGTCATTTTTATAATTTTCAAGGAGATAAGACGGAAGAGAGGGATTTGATGCATATTTAAACAGCATGCAAGCCTTCATCAGAGCAGAGTTTTTACCAATTTTAAGTCATGCGCCTGTTTGTCAAAATATATGGTGTCAGACAAATATTTTATACCTGTATTAATATGAGCATAAGTAGATGCAATTATTGAACACGAGTGACACACACAATAAATGCACATACAAATCTAATACGCTCAACAATACAGTAATAGAAACTGATAATTCCGCACAGAGACATAATACAAGGCCAGAAACAAAGTTACATGCAAGTAAACAAACAAACAAACCACAGGAAAAATTAAGAACTTTAAGTTGACGAATTAAAACAAAAACTAGATTTGAGATTTATATCTTTCACATAATAAGAGGGATTTGCGAAGGGTCTCTATGCGAAGTTCCTCAGTTTTTCAAGAAAATTACGCTCTCGAAGTGAAAAATGAATGACTTTAAATATTAAAGTTATTAACTTCAGCGATGAAAATATAGATTAAAGTAGGTAACAATAGGGTTTAATATTCACTGCAATATAATTATCATAGCGATTCTGTGGCTATGAAGTGGATATACTGGCCTTATTTTTGTACTTGTACGTTAGGTTAAGTTGGCTATGTTGGCCTTATTTTTGTATTAAGTTCAGTGTATGATAAGATTGTACTTTTATGTTAGGTTAAGTGGCTATGGATTGTGAATGATCAGCAATAAAGATGTTTTGTTTGTTTGTTTTTTGTAGAAATAAAATCATCAATATTTGTTAAAGATAATTTAACTCGCTTTCTTAGTCAAATTCGAGCAACTCAAATTACATAAAATTTGGGCTAAAAATCCCTAAATCAAATGCTACCTTTAGATCAATGGAAACTGGAAAAATAAAAGTATGCATGGTTATGTGCCGTGCTTGAAGGCGTGAAGAACTCTCAAGTACAAAAGTGAGTGCCTGAAATGGTGCAAACGTAAAAACAAACAAATAAAACCAAGACAAAAGTGGGAAAAAGTGTAACAAACGCTTAATACTAAGTTATTAAAGACTAATAGAGAATCACAAACCACAGACAGGGTAACAACAAAGAACGAGACTAAGACTAAAAACTCTGTCTGAGAGACGTACTGCTGGAGGCGGCGAGGGAGAAGTGTTGTGGGGGGCGGTCTCTTTGCGGGGTTGGATCCCCATTGTGGAGAAGGGGATGGTAATGGGAGTGGCTGAGGTAGTGATGGTGGGGAGGAGGAGGGGGAGGGGGGTGATGGCGCTTACTTGTTTGGGGGGAGGAGTGGGAGGTGGTAGGGGCGGGTGGGGGAGGGGGAAGAAGATCGCGGGAAGAGCGAGAGGAAATAGACTCGCACGAGCTGCTCGAACTGCCAACGCAATCCCCACGCTCGGACCCTGAAACAGAAACGCATCATATAAGGATTCATTCATTCATTGATCGTTCGCAATCACACCATTAATATCAACAGTGAAACACGAGCATCATCATTTGCCTTCCAATCGCTAAACCTCCACGTTAATTAAAACGTTTCTCTTACCTGATAATGGATTAATAAATGTGAGTGGAGTCCCCATTCTCCCGTTGCTTGGCCCCGGGGGTCTCGACGGCCTGGTCAGGAGGTTGTTGTTGCTAAGGCTACTATTGTTGTTGGAGCTGGAACAACCGACGTCGAAGAGACTTCCAGGACCGGATGTCAATGAAGTTAATGATGGCTGAGAGTTCAGTCCTGGAATACACCACGATTCCCTTTATTATTTATTTATTTATATATTATATAATATATATATATATATATATATAATATATATATATATATATATATATATATATATATAACTGCAAACACGCAGTATAATTAACGTAAAGAACGACGCTTTGTATAGGAGAATTATCCGCGCAAGATGAGAGCGAAAGAACGAAACAAATGAAAAAATAAGGTAACCACCCGGGAATCGAACCCGGGATCTTCAGATTGCCGGTCAGATATGATAACCATTACACCACGGGCCTCACTCAGTCGTTCTTTACGTTAATTATACTGCGTGTTTGCAGTTATAATGTATATAATGTTACGGCATGCGAGAGGTGCCCCTTTGGGGCATTGGTTTCTGCGCGCATGTAGAGGAATTACGACATTTGACTGAGTGAGGCCCGTGGTGTAATGGTTATCATATCTGACCGGCAATCTGAAGATCCCGGGTTCGATTCCCGGGTGGTTACCTCATTTTTTCATTTGTTTCGTTCTTTCGCTCTCATCTTGCGCGGATAATTCTCCTATACAAAGCGTCGTTCTTTACGTTATATATATATATATATATATGAACAGAAGGACCAACACAACGGCAAACATTTTCATTTATTTTTTGTACTTCATACGTTTCGACAAATCTTTTGTCATCATCAGTGAATTAAGTCTTAAAACATTAAAACAAAAATAAAAAGTGAAAATTACATCAATACAATATTAAAACCATTAAAATTAAAACCTTAAAACAAAATGAAAATTGCATCAATACAAAATTAAAATCATTAAAATTTCATCACTACAAAAATTAAAATTAAATTAAATCACCTCAATAGGTAAATACACAATGTTTACATCAACCTCCATACTTGGCAAAGCCTAAGAGAAAACTGTATGGTCAGAGGATTAGAAAGTATATGTCTATGAGAATCGGTTGGTTAGTTAAAAGAGCTGTAATTTGTAAGATGAACTATTATTGTTAATGGAGGGTTTGTTTCTATAGATGTACAAAGATTCTAAAATTCGGAGTTCTGTGAGGTTATTGGATCTAGTTAAAATTTCAAACTGAGTTTTGTGAAGGGGATGGTTGTTTTCATTACTATGGTTTCTAATTGCGGATTGTGGAGGGCTACTGAGGGGACGGTTGGTACGGACTGACAAGCCCAAATGTTGAGAAAGGCGCACCTCCAGTTGGAGTTGAGTGCTGCCAATATACGTGGCCTTACAGCTGTCGCGTATATTGGCAGCACTCAACTCCAACTGGAGGTGCGCCTTTCTCAACATTTGGGCTTGTCAGTCCGTACCAACCGTCCCCTCAGTAGCCCTCCACAATCCGCAATTAGAAACCATAGTAATGAAAACAACCATCCCCTTCACAAAACTCAGTTTGAAATTTTAACTAGATCCAATAACCTCACAGAACTCCGAATTTTAGAATCTTTGTACATCTATAGAAACAAACCCTCCATTAACAATAATAGTTCATCTTACAAATTACAGCTCTTTTAACTAACCAACCGATTCTCATAGACATATACTTTCTAATCCTCTGACCATACAGTTTTCTCTTAGGCTTTGCCAAGTATGGAGGTTGATGTAAACATTGTATATTTACCTATTGAGGTGATTTAATTTAATTTTAATTTTTGTAGTGATGAAATTTTAATGATTTTAATTTTGTATTGATGCAATTTTCATTTTGTTTTAAGGTTTTAATTGTTTTAATATTGTATTGATGTAATTTTCACATTTTATTTTTGTTTTAAGGTTTTAAGACTTAATTCACTGATGATGACAAAAGATTTGTCGAAACGTCTGAAGTACAAAAAATAAATGAAAATGTTTGCCGTTGTGTTGGTCCTTCTGTTCTGTAGCTCCGTTTCCCTAAGGAGAAGTCAATAGCTTTGATATATATATATATATATATATATATATATATATATATATATATATATATAATATATATATATATATATACTGAGACTGCATACTTGTAAATAAATAATTTAATTCCCGCAAGGGAAGAAGAAACTAAGATGTCTTTCGACATCATTAATGCTGCCCCATCTTCACGGAGTACACATCTACTGAAGTTAACGTAATTAAGCTACTTCCTTCTCTAATTCCGAGACCGCCTCACATCACTAAAGACTTTCCTATAAACCTACATTGAAGCTATTTCTTCCTCTCCTGACCTGAATTTAGACTAGAAGTGGACGCAGAGTGGCCCCCATGCGCCCAGAGGTGAGTGGCTGAGGGAGGGGGAGGCACCCCTCCTCCAGGTGGGCGACTGGAATGATAATGGGGGTGGGAGTGATGATTAGTGTGACCGCCCGATTGATTCTTCAGATTCGATGTTGCTTCCGAGCGTAGCATTCCGTGCTGTGACGATGGTGGCTGTTGCGAGCTGCTGGAACTTTGCTGCTGCTGTTGACTTCCGAAATGAACAGTTTGCGGCTCACTCGTGGTGAAGGAAGTAACCACCGTCTGACGAAGAAAGAACCAATAAAAAAAGAACTAAATTAATTCGTGATTTGAGGCAACAGACTTCCAGTGATGGGCCGGAGTTTACAAAATTCTCTCACGAATTAGCCATTTGGTTTCTTAAATTTTCTAATGCTTATTTTAATGAAGTGAAAATGTCAGCTTTAACGAGACTTTTCTTGTCATACTTCATTTTTCTGACTTGACCAAATTTATGAAACTTGAGATGGGTTAAAAAAATTCCATAATAATTTAAGGTTCATAATTAAGATATTTTGGATTAATATCGAGAATAATACAAACAAATGAAATATTATATAGTTCATTCTCGGAATGTGAAAGAGGAAGAGATCTATCAGAAAAGGAACGAAAACTTTGACTTCATAAATATTTAAGTGATACTTAATGGTCATTCTTGCGACTGATAAATGAGGAGAGCCGGCATATGATTCTAGAGTATTTGAATGAAAAGGACTAAATACGAGTGCGATAATTTCTCTGGTTGAAAAGCAATGGTACTGCGTTAGTGCAAATAAGCAAATACGCGGGAGATTTAAAAAGCATCTTAGTGAGCTGGTAGATGTGGTAAATAAGCAGGAAGTAAATGTGAATACAGTTGGTTTGGGTGGTGTATGTGTGTGTGTGTGTGTGTGTGTGTGTGTGTGTGTGTGTGTGTGTGTGTGTGAAATTGTATACAAAAGAGTGAACGAAATTAAATTATAAGTGAAAAAAGCAGTATGAAAACAGGGAAAAAGGGGAAGTCGTCAGAAATTATGGCATATGTTGTAAAATTATTAAACATGGCCATAGAATGGTGCCTGAATGACCGTGGAAAATACATAAAAAAGCATGGGGAAGGTGGAGACGTTTCAGGTGATTGGACAAAGCTGTAATTTTACCACTGAATAAAAAATAAAGGTGAAAAAAGTGAATATGAAGTGTTTGCAATGACAGCCGATAAATAAAAAACTAAGTGATAAGAAAAAAAAGGTATGTATGTCATTTATGGGTTTAGAGAAAGTTAGATAAAGTGAATAAATCTTCGGATCCGAAACACCGATGAATTTTACGCAGGCCGCCCAGAATAAACTCGTACACTGATTGTATGATTAAATTTAAAAGACAGACATTTTGAAAAAATCAGAATCAAACTTTGTCTTCATTTGGGTGAATGAGCGAGTGATTTTAAGTTGATTTCGATAATAAATAATTTACTGAAACTATATATTTATTTTCTATCTAAATGGGTTTTCTGTTATACATAGGGAAAAAAAATTCAACATTATGTACGTATACCAGGTGATTATAAAGATGGTCCCTTTTTACTTTTATTATAAATTGCAAAGTATACATTGTATGACATTGTACACTAGTATACACTACCAGTAACACATGGGAAAGCAAAGGAGTCTCTTAAAACTGAATAGGGAGATTCTGCAACAGACAACGCTTATGAAGAACGGGGGTCCTCCAAAAATTAGTAATTTTGAGAAAGTCCAGTTACATGACGCATTCCGTGATAGGATCATTAATAGACACTTTCCACATGCATGGCCACCACAATCTCCAGATTTAAACCCTCGTCATTTTCCGTTGTGCGACTACCTCAGATCTCGAGTGCACCAACCGCCATTCTTCCAACACATTTGCAGTTTTAAAAGACTCCATTAAACGTAAAAATGCTGTCGTTTCTCAGATGTTCCATGCAGCTGCCCTCAGCGTTATTCCTCGTATGCAAGCTGTTGAAAAGGATTATGGTGGCCACAACGCAAGGCAATTCGACTAACCTTTGCAGTTAGACACACACAGCCATCTACGTTGTTCCGTTTCTTCTTTTTATGGCAAGGGGCCATATTTGCTTTCCCCATGTTCTCCTGGTAATGCAAATCTATTTACAATGTCCTACAATATGTACTTCAGAATTTATAATAAAAATAAAAAGGGACCAACTTTATAATCACCTGATATATACATATATTCAAAAACAAAAGATTAAACAAATAAGGAAAAGATGTAACTTCTGAGTGTAAAAGTGTGTAGTGAAAAAACTGATTGGGGGACAAGAGTTGGTAAGAACCAGAAGGGAATGGACGCTTTCTCTGAAAAGGTCAGTGAACGGAGAGATAAAGGTCTCAGATGATGTACGATCAGACTGAAGACGCATTAACCCACTCTATTAAAAATATCACTTAGTCTCTTAACAATGGAATGATTCCCAGTTTCGTAGAGGGGTGGGAGGTGAATGCATTTTGTTTCCAGTATGAAGTGATGAACCCACAGGATGGAGAATAAGAATGGGTTATGTATGTAACAATAGTTATACGTATAAATTAATTTCTACAGGGAGCTTGTACTTCAAAAAAACTCCTTTCGACTTTTAAAAACAAATGACAAAATTTCCTGAGATCACAATATGGCCCTAATCTTATTGCGTTTGTGGAGCTCGAAATATTACTTATTTATGTTTGTGTGTATTTTTGTTCAGAATATGGCGAAATTTAATTGATTGTTTTGTTCAGGCCAATTATTTATTTATACGGAGAATATATATATATATATATATTATATATATATATTATATATAATATATATATATATATATATATATATATATATATATATATATATATATAGGGTGAACCAAATGTAGGTGGACAGTAAATGATAACGTTTATTTTGAGAATACATATTTAATTTTTTTGTATACTATAATACAAAATAAAATTTAAATAAATTTAGTTATAATATTTAATATAATATAACACAAACACCATAGTTATAATGAACACCATAGTTATAATATAATATAACACAAACCGTATTCAACCTACTGTCCACCTACTTTTGGTTCACCATATATATATATATATATATATATATATATATATATATATATATATATACATTTTTAATTTTCCCTAAAGAGTTAATTACTTCCTATTTCGACATTACCAAATCTAACTTAAACTGACCTCTATTCAGTATTAAGGACATTTGGCACTCGTGTAGAAGCAGTTACTTTTAATAGACTGAGAACGTATCTTCTTCCAAACCAAGGAATTAAATGATAGAAAAGATAGTAACGGATAGGAGTTAACGGAACCATCAGTAGTGTACACTGCACACTATATAAGTATCTCACTTGCAAGACGGGCTGATTGGTTTTAGAAACTGCCACCTGAGACAAATGTGGTGGTGGTGGTGGTGGTAGGTTTGAGCCTCCAGACGGGCTGTGGGAGGTGGGCGTGGGCGAAGACTTAGGCGTGGAAGACGAAGAAACCGAGGCTGAAGAATTCTGCTTCGAGGTTCCTTCTAACTGCGTTAACTCCAAAGGACTCGTCGGTAAAGTGCCGAATATCTGAAATCAGACGACGAATAAAGACCCTATCGACACACGTAATCCTATGATGTCATTCGAGAGCTTATTAAAAGTTATAAAAAGTTATTAAATCTTCCTAAATGATACTCTGTCTTATTAAATTCTACTTCACCTCGCTAAACGTAACAAATTAAATTCTATTAAATACTTTCGGCGTCCTCATATCGCTGAAAAGCAAACAAAAACCTTATAAAAGGATACAGTGTTCCCTTTTTTAAAAGAAACCAACCAACTCGGCAAATACATCGCTCCAATCCATTGTAAATTCTGTGACGTTCACTTGACGCAATCCCTTAAAACTTCTTAAAATCGAGTGAAGATACCAACAGAAATAAAGTCGAACCTTATCGAAGTGTTCGATGAGAATTTCGACCACGATATTGCAGAACTTTATGTCCATTATTGCGGCCACGGATTCTTCTTCCGGCCGCAAAAGCGTCGGTCCAAAACAGACGCCGAGGTTGCTAACAGTCATCAAGTTCTTGTCAGATTTCTTGGCGACACTAAAATAATATAAACGACATCATTAGCTACAATAAGAGTAATAATACCGATAGTGAAGCATTCAATATTTGTTGAAATGCGTTTCTGAACATCTAAACAAAACTTCGATCAAATTAAAAATAGGTTATTTACTTCTTAAGATTATAGTTAATTTAGAGATTGAAGGAATAAAAATGAACTTAAAGTGATAATTTATATAAAAGAATAAAAATAATTATATTTTTACTTATCATCAACTTCTGAAAATTATACAATACCTAGTATTAAAAAATAAAAAGAACTAGTACTAATTCATGCAAGAATTACTCGCAACTTACTTGCAAAGGTGCTGCATAAGAGTTTTCAACACCCTAAAGTTAGTTTTAGGAAGCTGATGGATGAGGTGATGGGTGCAATTCATGCGTTGAGTCAATTTCTCTTTCTCTGTACGAAATCATTAAAATAAGAACAGTAATATAATGCTCAAAATCAGTGAAATAAGATAAACAGGAAAAAGTATTTAAGAACCAAATCCAAACATAAATAAAACTCTCAGAATCCTTACTTGCAGCCGAAATGAAATCGCAGTGTAATTTATAGGTCATAAGGGGCTCCGGAAGGTTCCTGAAGTACTGCTTAATGGCTGAGGTTATTGTCTTCACCTCCCACTCAGTAGGGTCTTCCAAAACCAGTTTCTCAGATTTTGCGGGGTCCAGCCCCTGGGTAAGCAATTTATTGACTTTGCTGGAAACTCCAACCAGGCGATACAACCCCTGGTCTTCCAACCCTACGAGAAACGAAAGATGGAAGTTGGTTAAATGAGGAGTAACGGAACCTCACTCCAGTACTTGGTACATCTCTCTGAAAAGGTTTAGGTACTAGTTGTGCGCGGATGACTAATTCTAAACGACAAATTAATGGCAAGTAATTATGCTATGGAACCAATCAATGAACCTTCATTTTCTTAATTAATAAGGCAGAAAATTCTATTATACAAATTGAGTCCTTTTCAGCTAATGTGCTTTACCTTTGCTTTCGAGGATGGCAATCGCCCTCGTGATGAAAGTTAATCCAGATTCATCTAAAGCAGTAGTCTCTTTTGGAGTGGCGGAGCCACTGCCTGGGTTTGAATAGATCTGTGTCGAATAAAAAATAAAATGAATGAATGAATGAGTGAAATAATAATAATAATAATAATAATAATAATAATAATAATAACAATAATAATAATAATAATAATAATAATAATCACCGGCTCCTTTCCATCCATAGCATCCATCCAGTGTTTGCAGTCCTCTTCGGACAGCGTCTGCAGTGTGAGGACATGCAGCAGTGGTGGCTTCTCCTTGTCGTGCATTTGGACGGTAAGATCGAGGCAGAAGCGCTTGTCGATCGAATCCGACGAACGGCGAACGCAAGACTTCAACGTCATCTCCTAAAAGAATGGAGGAAAAAATCAGACACACATTTAAGGGATTAGGGAACACACGAAACCAGACTACCGTAACACGACCTTAGATGTTACGAAGGAGGTTAAACATCCACATACATTATTATTATTATTATTATTATTGTGCCATCTCCTTCAACATACAGCTACATAATCTTTCTTCAGAAGTTTACGACCACCATTTACAAGGGCTACAACAGAGTCCCATTAAATTTAATCTTCGCTTTTTAGTACAGTTCCTACCTTGATTATTTAAAAATTTCTAGAGGAAATGCCTAAAAAAAAATGTACTGCAGAGTATCGAATGGGCTAAACAAAGAAAATGACTAGTATTAAGTTTCGGAAGCACGAGTTTCTTGACAAAGTCGACATTTGTTACAAGGACCCTGATTAACCTCAAAGTTGACGACATTATCATGAGCTCTCGCCCAATAATGGGAAATCTTTCATCCGTTATACGCAATACGTCATGCCAATACATATGATTTCAGTTTTAGCTGAAAAGCGGAGAGAAAGATGTACTTGTCTAATGAAACTTGTACATAAACGAAAGTGAAGTGCTAGCTTATTTACAATTTCACAAATTGGCGAAAGATACTGGAATTTGTACCAAATTTTATATATATATATTTTTTTTGTTGTTGTTTCAAAGTATGACCGCTCATGGCCACCAAAAGAAAGGTGGATAGCAGAGCGAACACTGGACGAAGACTGGAACAGCTAACGGAAATGAACAATAGACGGGGAGGAGGGGGAGGGGGGGGGGAGGAAAAAAATATCATAGCGGAGTCACAGCCGGTAAAGAAGTCGGGAGCGAAAGAGGAAGGAGAACAACCCGGTTATCGAAAAGTAGGGACCTTCAGATAGAATAGCGCCAAGCCTATCACAAGGCCCGACGCGGGTGAAACCTGTAGTCGGGTGAAACCTGTAGTCGGCACGCGGAACGGGCAGCTCGATCGGCAGCCTCATTTCCAGCCACGTTAACATGTGCAGGGACCCAGCAAAATACCACCTCCTTGCCACCAAAAGCGACAAGGATATGGCACAGTAGCTGGATTCGTCGGACCAGTGGGTGGACAGGGTCAAAACACTCCAGGCCATCCAGGGCACCGCGGGAATCCGAATAGATGACAAACGACCCATCCGGATGCTCCCGCACCACCTCCAGAGCGCTCAGAATGGCATAGAGCTCCGCCGTGAAAACGGAAGCCTCATCAGGGAGCAAGGGCAGACGACTGGGGAACAGCCGCGGCCCCAACGCCCACGGACGACCTCGAGCCATCTGTGAAGACCGCAACACATGCAGAGTGACACGCTGCATGCTGAAGGAACAGAGACCGAAGCAAGGCAGAGTCAGAATCGGCCCTGCGAACGGGGCGTAACGCCCTACAGCACGCAACAGGGGTGCTCTCCCAAGGTGCAACACCCCTGAAAGAGACCGGTATAACGGATGGAGGAGTGCCCATACCATCGAGGAGGGAGGTCACCGTGTCGGTGAAATACCAACCCCCATCCCGGCAGAACGCCCTCTCAACCACCTGGAACAGAGGAGAGTTGGGAAGACGGAGAATCCGGAGATAGTGCTTGGCAATGAGGAACGACCTCCGATCCTCCAAGGGAGGGATGTCGCACTCAACCTGCAGACTATCAACCGGAGAGGAGCGGAAGGCACCAGATGACATGCGCAGTCCTCTAGAGAGGACCGGATCCAGTATCCGAAGGGCCGTACGGGAGGCAGAGCCATACACCACACTCCCATAATCTAATTTTGACTGTACCAGGGACACGTACAAACGGAGGAGTGTCCGCCTATCCGCACCCCATGTAGTATGCGACAGATGTCCCAGCAAATCCAGGGTACGTCTTGTAGACTCGTGCAGCCGGCGAAGGTGGGGAACCCAGCTCAAACGGCTGTCGAAAACCATACCCAGGAAGCGCACTGACTGAACGAGGGCCAGAGGCTGACCCCCGAGTGTAAGATTAAAGGTCGGGACGGCGCCGGATCCTCGTCTCCTCGACGGAAGGAAGGCACACACGAAGTCTTCGGGGAAGACAGCGTAAGGCCCACCGACGACGCCCAGCGTTCAACCCGATTGACCGCGAGTTGGACTTGCCTCTCCACGAGGGGGGGACTCGTCCCCGCGGCATAGACAGCCAGATCGTCGGCGTAGATGGAACATCGCACCGAGGGCGGAAGGGCTCCCGGTAGCGCAGACATGACCAGATTGAAGCAGGAGACGCTCAAGACACACCCCTGGGGCACCCCCTCCTCCTGAACATACAGGTCAGATAGGGCCGTCCCATTACGGACGCGGAAAGTGCGACGGCAGAGGAAGTTACGAAGAAATATGGGCAAAAAGCCCACAAAACCAAGAGACTTCAAACGGTCCATGACAACTCCCCGACGGGTCATGTCATAGGCCTTTTGGACGTCGAAAAAGACGGCCAGAACAAGATTCCGGCGGAAAAGGCCTCCCGTACATCATGACCAAGTAGGAGAAGGGGGTCCAAAGTACCCCGAAATCGACGAAAGCCATACTGGGTCGGGGGGTACAACCCAAGCTACTCCAGTGTAAAGGAAAGTCGGACGGCCATCATCTTTTCAAGCAGCTTGCATAAGCAGCTCGTCAAGGCAATAGGCCGATAGCCCGCCACCTCTGCCGGATCCTTCCCCGGCTTAGGTATCGGGACCACAATCGCCTCCCTCCAACGGGAAGGGAACGACCCTTCAACCCACACCCGGTTGAAAAGATCCAGCAAGAAGTGTAGGGCCATCGGGTGCAAATTCCATTCCAAATAAAGTCATACGGAATGTCATCAGGGCCAGGGGCGGAAGAACGACGGGTTGCCAAGGCAGCCCGAAGTTCCCGCATCGTAAAGAGACGGTTATAGGGCTCGTTCCCAGCCGGCGGGAACGTAACATCCGACAAAGGACGATCCGCAGCTGAAGGCGAACGGGAAACCGCAGCAAAAGCACCAGCCAGCCGATCGGCCACAGCAGCAGGATCCGAAAGGAAGCCGTCCCAGTCCCGAAGGACAGGGCGACTAGCAGGGACCGGCTTCCCCTCGATACTACGTGCCTTCCGCCACACAGCAGCAGAAGGGGTAGACGAGGAAATGCCGGACACAAAAGCACGCCAAGAGGCCCGACGGGCCAACTCGAGAGTCCGGTGGGCGAAAGCCTTCGCCGCCGCATCTCAATCAAGTGGTCCGCGCGCCGGGTGCGGTGGAAGCAGCGCGTCGCCCTATTCCTCTCGCACACCGCCTAGTGACATGCTGCAGTCCACCACGGGAAGCTACGCGTCCGCGGGTTACCGGAAGATCTAGGAATACAGTCCTCCGCGACGCCCATCACCACCCGCTCGAAGAACTCCAAGCTCTCATCCACAGAGCCAAAGCTCAACACCGAACGGGCAATGACGGAACGAACTCTGAAGGATGGCCAGTCAGCCCGCGCAAGGCACCACCTCGGTCGAGACGAGACACCCGGCTGCGGTCCGACCGGCTCAAGACAGACTAGGTAATGATCACTGCCATAAGAGTCCCCCAACACCTTCCACGAAAAATCGAGTAAGGCATCGAGGGACACCAAGGAGATATCAATACAGGTAGAGGAACCCGTGGGTTCGTGGAAGTAGGTAGGTTCATCGGAATTGAGGCACGCAAAGGAAAGTTCCTCCATTAAGGAGAGCAACATACCAGCAACATTAGTTGACCGGACATCTCCCCAAGCCGGGTCGCGACTGTTAAAGTCCCCGAGGAGGAGCAACGGTCGAGGCAGTTGCAACACCAACTCGCGAACCGCGTCGCGAGAAGGAGGGTCATGAGGAGGAATATAAATCGAGCAGGCACTGTCCTGGCGATCTAAAAAGAGCCGCACAGCCACAGCCTGCAAGGAAGTGCGAAGAGGCACACCACGCGAGGGCAACGAATGATGCACATAAATCGCCGCACCCCGCCGGCGTGTGTGCTCATCCGGGGTGCAAGGAAAACCAACATAGCCAGAGAGACGAGGGAGTCCCCGCGCAGCCAGGATAGTCTCCTGGAGACAAACACAGGAAGGCCACTCGCTCTCCAGCAGGGAGGCAAGGTTCTCCCAGTTAGCTAAAAGCCCCCTACAGTTCCAATGCAAAATGGAACTGTAAGGGGAAGTGGCATTATAAGAGGCAGAGAAAACAGAGAAATAGCCACGGAACCAAGCTGAGCAGCAAACTCAACGGTCCGTCACCAGGGACGGAATCGACTTCCCCGACTCACCCCGAACGGGGGAGGTAGGGGCCACCGATCCCGCAGCTGCTTCACCCGTAGTAGAACGAGAGGTGGAGAGTGGAACAGGGAGTTCAGAGGGGGCTCCCCTGAGGGGGGGGGATGAGACGGGCCCAGCCGAAACCCCCGACTCCTCACCAGAGCGGGGGCTGGGGAGAACCAGATGTTCGAGGGCTCGTCACACCAGACAAGACTCTCAGCAGGAGCCGAAGGGAGAGAGACCCCATGAAGAAGGGCCAGGCTCCTCTCGACCGGGTCCACCATGGGAACAGAGTCAGTAATCGAGGGTGTCATGGGGCGGTGTACCCCCCCCTCCGTATAGGGGGGGGGGGAGTTCCGAGCGGATCAGGAGCGGCGCGCCGCTTCCCCTCCGGTGAAGAAGGGGAAGCAGGGCGAGCAGCGGTCATGATCGGGTCTGGAGGACTCCGACCACGGCGACACTTCCTCCTTCCCTTCGGGGCATCACCTTCCCCACCCGAGAGACGAGTAGCCAAGGATCCAGACCCCAAGGCCGGAGAGGGAGAAGGGGCACTTGTAGGCACGGAATCAGATGGGATGTCTGAAAGTGAGGCAGAGGGACAAGAAGGTCCCGCGGCGCCAGGAGGACCACCAACCCCCGGAACTTCCAGGGGGGCACCACTCCGGTAGACGCCGGGGTAGCACGGGAGGGGCCCGAGGACCCGCCAGGGCCAAGAGCCGCAGCATAGGACAACTCCCGCCGCGGCTCCCGGTCACGGACCCTATCGCGCGCCTCCCGCGCACTAAGGAATTCGGTAGTCCTTAAGGACCGCACCTCGAATTCAAACTTGAAAACGGGGCAGTCCCGAGAGGAGGAAGGGTGGGCCCCCGAGTAGTTCGAGCACCGCGGGGGCTTCGTCACGGGGTAGGGTGCGCAGGCCCACCGCAGCGGACACATAGCTTACCCTCACGGCGGCACGCAGAGCTAACATGGCCGAACCGGTTGCAGCCAAAGCAGCGAACGGGTCAGGCACATACGGTCGCACCGAAAACTCACACGACCGGCGATCACCACGCCCAAGAACACCTGGGCCGGAGGCACAAGGGAGTCAAAGGTCAGGAGCAGACGAGCGGAGGGGTAAGAGCACCATCCCGGCGCGACGAAAAGCGGAAGACCTTCGTTACCCCTGGGGTAGCAAGATCCTCCTGCAACTCGCCAACCGGGATTGACAGCAGACGGGAAGCGAAAATGGTGCCCTGACAGCTATTCAATTGCGGATGGGGAGTCACAGAAACTCTGCAACCCAAAACATCCTGCAACTGTAGAAGGGACTCAGTCACCCCCGAAGAACGGGACTTCAAAAGAAGAGACCCATCTTCAGAGGGCGGATATCATAACGACAGGAACCCCCACCGTCTTAAGACGCTGAAACACCCGTTCCGAGTTGCCCGGAAGGGAGCCAGCGGAAGGGCGGAGAACAAGGAACCTGTCCACCGGACAGAAATTGACAGCAGGGACAGGTCCATGTGTAACGGTAACCGAGAGTGGGCGAGAGAACGAGGGCCGCGAAGACCCCGCCCTACGGCCACCACGAGTCCGGCCACGAGAGCCAGACGCCGCAGAGGACGAGAGGGAGCCATACGGCTTTAAGGTCAATCCAGCGGAGGCAGAGGCCGCTGAACGACCAAAAGTAGAAGTCTTATCCAAATCCAAGGGCGGGCCAGAGTCGTCAACAGGAGGGGATTGAAGTTTTGAAATTGAACCCATAAACAATAGCTTTACAAAAAAGACAGCCTCGGACCCAAGGCAATGCACCATCCACCGCTGCATCCTTCAAGGCGCAGGCCCAACGTCCCGGGTAGCCCGCCCCCGAACCTGACTGTCGTTTTAAAAACAGCAGATTGGCACTACGGAGATTTGTCCGTTAAGGGCCCAGCAAAGACCCAATCCAGACGCAGCAGCGACGGGGATAGGATTGTTAGTACCGTCGTCTATCAACATGATGGTGTTCCTTGTCACTATGCCAAAATTGTTCAGGATTATCTAAATGGACGTTTTCCAAATCGCTGGATCGGACGCGGAAGCAACAGACCTTGGCCAGCGAGATCACCAGATTTAACCACTTTAGATTTCTTTGCATGGGGCTTTATCAAATCGCACGTCTATCAGACGAAGATTACGAGTCTTGAAAACTTACGTACACGTATACGAACTGCTGCAGATAACATAACCCCGCAAATGCTCCAGAATGTGTTTAGAAATGCTGCGGAACGATTTGAGCTGTCAGGGATACTGATGGGCGTCACGTCGAATCCTACTCTTAATTATTTAATAAATGTTACCACTTTATCATTTTATGATTGAATTCCATATAATTTCCAAGTGCTTCACGAAAATAGATCCTGACTTTATGTACACCTGTATATATATATATATATGTATATGTATATATATATATATATATATATATATATGTATATGTATATATATATATATATATATATATGTATATATATATATATATATATATATATGTGTGTATTTTTTTTTTTTTTTTAATTGGGTTGTTTAACCTCCTTCGCAACATCTGAGGTCATATGACGGAGGGGACCTACAGCTTTACGTGGGATCCGAACCACGGGTCGCTACATAATCTGAGCGCAGAGGACGGTCTCCCATCCAACTACTACCCAGACCCAATGTCGCTTAACTTCGCTGATCTCCGAGAAGCGGTGTTACGACATCGGCCACTACGTAGCCCATATATGTGTGTATATATATATATTACAGTATATATATATATATATTATTTTTAACGGCAAAGTCCCATATGGCTTGATAAGTCTCGATTAAATTAAAGTGAAGTTTTATTAATTACTCGGGCATAATTTCAGACGATTGGAAGTTGTACAGTGATTTACAGTAAGTAGTAAAGAAAAATTCAAACTTTTACAATACAAACTATTCTGTTACCTTGAGACCGGTGTTCATACGAATACGAGTGAGGGACTGTGCGATATCCCTATCCACCGTTAGTAGAATGAGGTGAATCTTATGCTCGATTTGGCGTATGCTAGGTTATATAATATATATATATAAAACCTAGCATACGCCAAATCGTAATGACTTTAGAGGAGAAGGCGCTGGAAATTGTTGAAAGACATGTCCCAAAAACACAACAAAAAGGAAAGAGAAGCAGGTTCGAGAGACAAAAGAGGTCATTGTTCCGAAAGAGAAAGTGACTGCAAAATTAAGTAACTGTAAAGATAGCAACATCAGAAAAATACTAAATGATAAACTGTAGTATCGATGACGTCATACAGGAACTAATTGAGAAGCATACAGAAAAAGACGACGACGACGCTATAGAAGCGATAAAAGTTAACTCAGAGTACCTCGATAATTTTGCAAAAAGGAAGTCGAAAAACCATGCAACTATCGGACCCTTGAAAAACGAGGACAGTGCTTTATCTGATCTACAGAATTATCTGAAATATTAAGACCTCAGTATGAATCATCTTTCAGTATCTCAAAACCTGACAAACTGATATGCGATGAAACGCGTTCTTTGAAAAAGAACAAGGGGAAAGTATAATGGACTTCGACTTTACGACAGATGATATTACACAAGCTATAGGGAAACTAAAAGCACACTCAGCGGCAGGACCGGATAAATGGAATACCACACTGATCAAAAACTGCAAGAATGCAATCGCTGAGCCCCTATATTGGATATGGAGACGATCACTAGACACGGGAGAAATATTGGGCATCCTGAAGAGCGCGAACATAGTCCCAATATATAAAGGAGGAAATCGATCCGAGGACAAAAACTATAGGCCAGTGTCGCCTACATCTCTTCTCACTAAAATATTTGAAAGAATAGTTGGACAGAAAATCTATGACTTTTTGGAAACTCGGAAAAAATTAAATGATAACCAACATGGGTTTCAGTCAGGCAGATCATGCGTATCACAACTAATGGAAGACTACAACATTATTGATGCAAATGGAAAATAATGAAAACTATGATGTAATATACACAGATTTGCCAAAGCGTTCGACAAGTGTGACCATGGAATTATAATACAAACTGAAATATATGGGAATAACAGGCAAAGTAGGGAAATGGATATATAATTTCCTTAGTGAGCGGCGGCAAGTCGTTACAGTACAAGGAGTATCTTCATCAGAATCAGAGGTCCTCAGCTCAGTACCACAAGGAACAGTATTAGCTCCGTTACTCTTCATGATCATGCTAACTGACAAAGATGAGGACGTTACCAGAGACAGCACAGTAACATCCTTTGCCGATGACACAAAGATCAGTAGAAAAATAAGAAACCCAGAAGATATAGAATCTCTACAAACCGACATGAACAGAATCTACAAGTGGACGGAAGACAACAATATGAAGTTCAACACTAAGAAATTTCAGCTGTTACGGTACGGAAAAAGAGAAGACCTAAAATCCATGGAATATTATATCCCAAATGGACAGGAAATTCGGAGAAATTCTAAAGCAAAAGATTTAGGGGTTATAATGACTGATGATGCGAAATTTGAAACACAAAATAAGATAGTAGTAAACAGAGCAAAGAGTAACTGGGCAGATACTGAGAACCTTTAAACGAAGGGATAGGAATATAATGACTCCTCTACTGAAAACACTGATCATACCCAAACTGGAATACTGCTCAGTCCTAACATGCCCATATAAAAAAGAAGACATTAGACAGCTAGAAGGGATTCAGAGAACAAATTACTGGGAAAGGTTACGCGAATTAAACCTATATTCACTGGAAAAGAGGAGAGAGAGAGAGAGATACACAATTATTTACACGTGGAAAATAATGGAGAAACTAGTCCCTAATCTTACTCTGAATCCTGTAACTCCTCAAACAACAGTGGAAAGTAGAAAAGGAAGACTATGTCTTGTTTCCCAAATTAAAGGCGAGACAGGGAACATTCTTAACCCTGAAAGAAATAGTTTTGTTGCGAGAGGACGAAAACTGTTTAATCAGCTGCCCAAAGACCTAAGGAACACAAATGGTGTTGCAGTGGACATCTTCAAAATAAGATTAGACGCCTGGCTCAGAACAATCCCCGATGAGCCGGGCGTACCTAGCTATGTGAGGTGGAGAGTACAAGAAACCAACTCACTACTCCACCAGGCCAACTCGAGAGGAAGGGCGACAAGCTTGACCTTCGTGAAATAAATAAATAAATATATATATATATATATATGTGCCTCGGTGGTGTAGTGGTTAGCGTCGCTGACTACGAATCCGTCGGCCCCGGTGACGGCAGCCGGCGCGCAGCAAAAATAGCTGTTCATCCTTCCACACACTGAAGAAAGTGGTTGGTAGATAAATGGGTACCCTGGGTAGCTTAGTGGTTAAGACGCTGGGCTGCTGGTGGGGCGTGGTTCGGATTCCACGTTAAACTGTAGGTCTAAGGTGGAGTGAAAAGCTTGACTTTCGTCAGAATGAACAACTTGGGCGGAAGCTAACCAAGCTTTCATCAGGGGTTGCGGATAAAAGGAAATGGATGTTGCGTGTGCAGGGTAATTGCGATAGAAAAGAAAGTTGAAGAAAGAGGATGTATGAAGATGTCAAGAGAAGGGTGAAGAGACAAGTGCGGCAGAAGAAACAATAAATAATGAGTTTAGGAGGAGGATGAGTGAAAATTGTGTAGATAATAGAAGTGCAAAAATGAAACTAAGTAAATAAGTTTGAGAGTAAGGGATGAAAATGGAAGAATGCTCACAGCGGAAGCGGATCTACGGAATAGATGAAAGGATAGGTTTGATGGGTGGGAGAGATGAGAGGAGTGCAAATATAAATATGGTGGGATTTGGCGGTGAGGAAGACAAGTGACAGAATGCGTGACAACATTACCATGGATGAAGTGAAAGCGGCGGCTTGCAAACTGAAAGATGGAAAAGCGGCAGGTGTGGATGGAATACACGAGGAAATTATTAAGTATGGGGAATTGAAAGAGTTGGAGTGGTTGTGATGCATGTTTCAGAGTGCATGGACAAACAAGTGACAGAATGCGTGACAACATTACCATGGATGAAGTGAAAGCGGCGGCTTGCAAACTGAAAGATGGAAAAGCGGCAGGTGTGGATGGAATACACGAGGAAATTATTAAGTATGGGGAATTGAAAGAGTTGGAGTGGTTGTGATGCATGTTTCAGAGTGCATGGACAAATGGGAATGTTCATAAAGACGAAGAAAGCAATAATTGTTCCACAGTACAAAATGAAAAAAGTGAAAGGGTGAATTAAGAATTACAGAGGTGCAATTGAATGTAGTGAAGGTGTATGGTAGGATCGTGATAGAGTTCGTAGTATTACAGAATGTTTGGAGAGTGATAAACCAGAAGGGCTCCAAGGTGGAAGAGGCCGTGTAGATCAAATGCTTGCAGTGGAGCCAAGTGAATGAGAAAGCATGTGAAAGGGGGATTGTAAACATGGCTTTTATGGATTTTGAGAGAGCGAATGATAAGAGTGAATAGAGAAGTACTGTGGCAGGTCTTCAGTATACGTGAATTACAAGCTAAAATTTTAACTTAATGATAACGAAAAAGTTATCATTTCGGATATACAGACTAAATTCCTTGAACATGACGTTCATGACAAGAACTTTCTACGACTGAAATACGCTTCAAACTTTCCTTACCATTTTCTGTTGCATCTGATTGTAGGAAGTCATCCTAAATCCTCTCGTTTCTTTCTGATAGTAGCAATAATATTTAGTCCATGTGGTGGTGCCAAACGCTTCTGGAAATACCAATCAATTGAATTAGTTAGGGAAGATATGACCCTTGAAAATTGTTTTTATAATGACCTGTTGCCACGATCTGCTTCGAGTCTCCTTCAGTTATACACTATAAAAATTTAAACCATACACCTCTTCCACAAGGAACTATATTTAATGCTATCCTTAACCCCTTAATTGTTTTGTACGTACTCGTACGCTGCGGCTACGGTTAGGTTAGGTGTAAAATGAGCATTGAATGGGGTTAAAGGACCCATACATGTACGAAAGACGTTTCTTGAGACAGACACTACTGAAGTGAGATTCAACTTCTTTTTTTTTTAAGTCAATAAAATTAAGCACGTTGGGTCCATTTCCTGTTACTTGTCAATTTTCTTAACTTAAAACAATTGTCTATCCTACTTTAAAAGTAAGTAGAACAATGAGTTTTCTCAAAAAGCATCCTACATTCCTACCCCTACAGAACCCATGAAGATCCTTTCCATTACTTACTTTTCTCCATGAGGTAGAGGCATCCCTGCCGGGTAAACTTCTTGTTCATACTGCCAGGGTCCTGAACCTGTTAGATAACACGCAAACCAAACAATTAGTAACTCAATATCTAAAAGAAATCAATTAAACAATTAAGAACACAATTAAAAACAACAAAAAAAACAAAATCTAATTCACTCAATGTTTAAGTATTTGGCCAATACAATTTATTCCAAACCGAGCAACGAATTAAGCCTTATTTAAATTTCTCTCGTTTCCAGTCAAAATTAGTAAGTTGTTAGAGGTAAAAAAAATACGGGATGAAAAGCGAGAAATTTCCAGAATCGACACTCACAAATACCACTGCAAACTGGTACTGTACCTGCCTACATGAATTCAGAAATCCACCGCGAGGCTTCGTCGTTTTAAGATTACTCGGAAATGTTACTCACTTCAAATTATAAATTAAGAGAGAATTAAAATTATGCAGTTGGACGGAAACTAAGCTCAATGATCACTTTCTACGTATGGTACTACCTTTGTTCCTCCAGTCACAAGCTGGTCCCGAGGGAAGTAAGGATATCATTCATATGAATGCACGATATTCTCAGTAGTTGTAAAATTCTAACTCTGACCCAAAGCCAAACAACTCTCGCAAATACAGCTTAAAGTAACTACCTATTCTTAGTATTTAATTGGGCTAAGGGCAAGTGACGAAAAACTGAAAACTCCACATCCACAATATTCACAAACGAGTCGATTCCCTCGATACTGTTGTTTGAATGTTTGTGGTGTCGAGTAATAAAAAAAAAAAAAAGGCCTTTCCTTACCTCTAACATTTTGTTTTTGAGAAGAAAAGCCTCCTGGCAAGTTGCGTTGAAGTTCTCTCTTGTCTGAAATCAAAGTAATAAGAACAAAAATTAAGAAAGATATTACTCAGTAAAACTACTAACTATTATTCGTATATTTATAATAAAGTACCAATCCTTGAATTTGAAAATCAATGTTGGGCTTACCCAGACTTAATGAGGTTTGGCCTACGCGTTAGATAAGTCGAAACTACGCTGGCAATTCGTCATTAGACCCAATATCAGATTTAGGAAAAGGTTTAGTTTCAGTATAATGAATCATGAACGCCCGCTAGCTCGGTGAATACATTGTCGGGCTCTGGGCGGTGAGGCTCTGAGTTCGCTCGCAGTCGCTGGCATCAGGTGGGGTTGAGCCGGCTACTTACCCTGTTTCTGCTCGTACTCAGGTGACCCTCGGAGCACACACACACCCCAACGTAGTGAGGAAATGAGCTTCCTAGTGTTACCTTTCATAATGAGTCGTACAAAAAAAGACCATGATGATCTAGCCCATTTAAAAATTATAATCTTTCAAATGTGAGGTATGAGCTAAACTTTGAGACCAGAAGATAAAATAAATGTGTTCCAAATATTTTGGGTGTTGCCTACTTGCCTACTAAACTAATACAAATTTATATAGCGATACTTCCGAACAAACCATGTAACAATGAAATTGTTTGCTTCATCTAGACACCATGCCAAGTTAAAACGCTCCATAATCCAAAAGCATTAATAATTATTGGCTGTTATAAGAAAATCACCAAATCCTGCATTTTTCTATCTGCGTTGCTCTCATTTATTCACCCATTAAACCCTTGAAATATTCTTTCCATCTATTCGGTAGAGCATTCTTTCATTTTCATCCCTTACTCGAAAACTTTTGGTTTTATTTCTGCACTTCCGCAACGAGTTTCTATTTCTGCATAATTTTCCTTCCTCCTCCTCCTCCTTCCAAACTCATTATGTATTCTGTTTCTTATGTCGTACTATTCTCTTCATACGCCCTCTTTCTTCTTTATCAGAATTACCCTGCGCACACATCCATTTCCTTCTTTTACCCTCAACCGCTGCTGCAACGTCACCGTCCCACCACGCTGTTGCTCTCTTATTCGCACCTGTCTTTTCAACCCTACACACTCCTTGCATTCCTAATCATTTATTTCGTAACCCACTTTTTTTTCCATTCGCTCTCTTCCATAAGTGATAAGTCTCTCATCGCTTCATACCATATATTCATCAACAGGCTCACCCTCCCCCATTCACACACTCCACTTCCTTTCTTCCTCGTTTTACATAATCCCAGAATACCAAACCTTCCACTCTTGAACATCTGCACCACTTCTACTCTTTCGTTTATTTATTCCCCTTACATTCTACATACCCACTGTGCCTGCTTGCAGTTACATGGGTAACCCAGGCAGGTGCGGCACCCACCACGTCCGAGGCTATTGTTGCCCTTCGTGAGGAAAAGGAAAGAAGGATGGGTCCCCAACCCAATCTTTACCCTCCTGTATCGCAGGATAAGGCCGTCAAGACGGGTTCACTGACCAAACACCCGCATTACAAGTCCAGTATTGCAATAAAGCTCTCATAATAGACAATAAACGTGATCCAAACACTTAAAGTTAAGGCATGGAAAAAAGTTTTGTTTTAACATTTGCTTATATCGCAGAAAAGCGTATCTTCAATTTTTAAAAAATGCACAATAATCACAAATTACAAAACCTTACACAACATGTAATAATTAGAATGGTACAGGGTGTTCAAAAAGAAACGCAACCTATTGGAGAAAGCGTACATCATCGTAACCTAACCCTTTACTTTTCTATTTCGGGTTGTTTCTTTTTGAACATCCTGTATCTTTGCAATTTAAGATATTTTTCTTAAAAGTTTACCGCGACGAAAATGTGACAGAACAGGGCCTACGAAAACAAACAGAACGTGTAGAACTTCTAAAAACTTACTCTTTGAATGCGTTCTTGTAAATTGGTCATATAGTTTTTGTAATCATTATACACCTCATGACCTTCGTGGTAAAACGTCAGCCAGCTATAAGTGTGACTCAGTATCTGAAAAATAAAAAATAATTTGTAGCTCTTGAACCGTATTCAGTAAAGCTATTTAAGAATAGTGAATTATAGAATTAAGATCTGAATATATTTTAGTTTCGAACGCTAACGACAGATTTATTATTGAAGGATAAACCTTTTCTTAACAATTCGTTAAGGGAACTAAACAGAACTAAGCTTTTACATTGTGTACATATTCCTGGCAGAACAAAAGGAATACCCTCGTAACATTTTCCCACACCACACGACAGACACTTAAAAGGCAGATAGAAAAATAAAGGTATCGAGATTTTTCACGGTCCCGTCTCGACACAGGCCCAGATGCCATACATTTTTGTATCGAAGATTTTGCCACAGATGCCATACATTTTTGTATCGAAGATTTTGCCAGAGTTCAGTTGTTTTCTTCAGAGGTAAGATACTGATTTTGTAGTTGACGATTAAGTGGTTTTAAAAAGTGTTTAACTAGGTTCGTAACGGATAACAAGTGTAAAAAAATTTCTTAAATCGAGTCGTCAAAACAATTTTGAATAAAGACTAGTTAAATGCATAATGAATTAAGTCAAGCACTCTCAAACTGGCGCTCGCGTGATTTTATAAAGTGCGCTCTAACAAGTTCAAAAACGGTGCTTGCGAGCGCTTTGTAAAGAAAGTAAACAGCGCCCTCCAATCATAACCAAAGCTATCAAAAATTTTATTGACGAGTTCGGGGAGAGATTAGAGTTCCTGCGGGAACGTGTACCCAAATGTGAGCTGACGACACAGCCATTGAGTTTCCAGGTAGATGATGATGATGATCTCAAAAATTTTCCAGCGTAAAGAAATGTAGACGACAGAATTAGAACTTGTAGATTTGCAGTTATCACTGGGAATGAAGCACCTATTTCAACAAGATATTTTTACATTCTGGGGATCATCTGACGAAGAACAAATTTCCTTCGTTAAAGGGTGAGGCATTTAAAGTCGTCGCAATGTTTGGAACAACATACACGCGTGAAAGGGCATTTTCGTTTACGACAGACCACGGAACACTTGGAAGAATTAAACATTAATAAATTAATGGTTACTGCTCAAAACCATTAAAAGATGTTAGTTGTTTTAGCTCTTTTTAAACTTACGTTTTCACCAGCTGTACCCCTTTCGTTAATACAGTTAATCTTTGACTTTTTATTTCAATGGAAAATTGCATAACTGTTTATACAACAATAAAACTTGGATTTTCAAACTATTTTAACACTTTTATTTTTCAAAGATTATCCCGAAATTCAGCGCCATACCTACATTTTCAATATATACAAGTTACGTATCGTTAGACATGACCTTTAATAAATAATGCACGCTGAAAGGAATAATAATAATAATAATAATAATAATTTCGTCGTCGTTGATGATAATAATGATTACATCTATTTAATTTTTTTAGTGCTTCACGTAGAAGGTGAAGTCATCGCAGTCGCAGTACTCACCAATAAAAGAAAAGGTTGAGAACCACTGAGTTAGGTGAAGGTGCTCTCTAAATTGTGGATTAGATGCTTGATCGATCTATACTCTCACCATTTATTCTATTTACTTTTATTTCAAATGTATTTGGTGGCATTTCTTTAACATTCTCATCATCAGTACTTATAACTGCGTGATCTAACAGCATTATTACGTGTCTAAAAATAGTCGCTTACAAAAGAGAGGACGACGCGCGTGAGCGAAACATCTGTCTAGTTGCTATGAGAGAGATTTAGGCAATTCTCTTTCATCACTGATTATTGTCGATGTCTAGGAAGACAATCATTTATTCTTTATTAAGTTTAAAACGGGGAATAATGGCTTCTAATGATACTATTTAATGCATATCCGCTTTGCTGAAGTCGCTTTACGATTATACGTAGTTAAAACGCAATAATAAATGTACGCCTTTATCCATCTACGTGAACTATGTATAATTTTTGTTAATTTTGTAGCTCTATGATAAATGGAACTGAATTATTACATTTATTATTAAACCCAGTTAAGGAAAAATGAATAGTATTACAAAAACAAAAGACAAAATTAAGCTCGAATTATTTCACTGTCATACTAACTTTGTATGACCAAGTTAAAAAAAATACTCGGCTATTAAGATTGAGTTCATTCGCCACCCTGGGTATAAAAATTTCGTAGTTTACGTGATAATTGAAGAAGCCTAACACAAATATTTTAAATTACTAACGTATTCTGATTTTATATTTTACATTATTTCTTTGTTAAAAGAAAAATTACTCGTACAAAAGATTACCAGAAAAATAAAACCTATAAAGCCTATTAACATAATGGCAAATCGTACTTTCAATATTTTTGTTTAAATGCCCAAGAGCTATTTACAAATAGAAGACAGGGGGAAAAAAAAAAGGACTCCCCTCCACCCTCAATTCCGGAAAAAAAGTACACGAATCCATACAAAACACCTCAATCTTAACGGATAAACACCCCGAAGTGGACTTACAATTTCAACAAATTCAAATTTCTTCCTTTCCTGAACCTCTTGCAGGAGAAAGACGTATTCGAGAGAAGCCTGAACGAAGTGGCGCTGTTCCATATCCAACGACGCATCCGCCTTCAAACGAGAAACAAACATTAGAAGCATAATCACGCATTCGCTATCACCAATACTTGCGCAGTAACTTATCCGTCACCATTCAGTACAAACACACTTTCTATTAAACTTACAACTACGATAATAATAATAATAATAATAATAATAATAATAATAATAATAAAGTAGGGCACCGGTACTATATTATTTAAACCTAGCTAATGAAGTCTTCAACAAAGATTTTCATTATCATGAACGATACTCTCTCATGAAGAATGTGGGACCAATAAACAGTTTTTTTTTAAAACAAAATATAGGCCTACAGCCACAAAATTTTTGTAAATAAAAATAGGTTGGGGTGAGAATGTCCGGTGCAAAACAGCGTTTTAAGTCGCTTTAATAACGAGATATTGACAACCAAATTACAGCTCATTCATTTTTCATAATAGTCTCATACAGAGTCCATCAATCTCCAAATGTTAAAAATACAAAAACTAAGGATAGATTAAAGGATATATTAAGTAATAAGTAGAAGAAAGGCTTCATTTAAATATATATATAAAAAAAAAGAATTGTTCATATATATATATATATATATATATATATATATATATATACAGGGTGTCCCGTAAGTCTGGACCCATAGGGAAAAATAATAAAATTACAAAATAGTCCAAAAATTTATACATAATCTGTTCAAAGTGTCCGCCGTTGTGTCGCACACATAGTTGAAGACGCAATCTCCACTGCGACAGCACTTTCTGAATCACAGTCGCAGAAATTTCTTGACACGCCTCCACAATGCGTGCTTTAAGGTGGAAAATGTTCTGAAGTTTGACCTCGTACACTTTGGCTTTCAAGTGGCCCCACAAATAAAAATCATAATAAAAAATAATAAAAAAATAATAATAATAATATAATAATAATAACATAATAAAAAATATATTATAAATCCCTATGGGTCCAGACTTACGGGACACCCTGTATATATATATATATATATATATATATATATATATATATATATATATATATATATTTATATACAGGGTGTCCCGTAAGTCTGGACCCATAGGGAAAAATAATAAAATTACAAAATAGTCCAAAAATTTATTACATAATCTGTTCAAAGTGTCCGCCGTTGTGTCGCAAACATAGTTGAAGACGCAATCTCCACTGCGACAGCACTTTCTGAATCACAGTCGCAGAAATTTCTTGACACGCCTCCACAATGCGTGCTTTAAGGTGGAAAATGTTCTGAAGTTTGACCTCGTACACTTTGGCTTTCAAGTGGCTCCACAAATAAAACTCAAGCGGAGTAAGATCATAATAAAAAATAATAAAAATAATAATAAAAATAATAAAAAATATATTATAAATAAATTTTTGGACTATTTTGTAATTTTATTATTTTTCCCTATGGGTCCAGACTTACGGGACACCCTGTATATATATATATATATATATATATATATATATATATATATATATATATTGTGTGTGTGTGTGTGTGTGTGTATACACACGCATCGTAATATGGGGTGATTTTCGCTTAAGGGGTAACACTGACACTCCTGAAAAAAACTGGTTTTATATACATTTTTTTCAGAAGTACCAATGTTACCCCTTCAGCCAAAATAAAAAATATACCATATTACGATATATGTGTACTTTTTTTTTAAAGAAAAGCAAAAACAAGTCTCTGAACATATTATAGGTTTAATATTTGTATCTCAAAACGTTTGGGAAACAAAAATTTTTCTAGCAATCGATTAAAATAAATATTTAAAACAAAAAAAAATAAAATAACAACGAAGTTATAATGAATAGCTGAAAGCTAGAGTAATTTATCCACAAAACTATTTATGATCTATTTACTTAGTAAAGTGGTGGGAGCGAGTAGTTATGCCTCAGTAACGCTTCAAGTATAACTATTCGCTCCCTCAAAGCGTTACAAACTCGTACACGGATTACCTGTTGAAAAAAAAGGGAATTTTAATATTTTTCACGTCCATCATCACTGGCTTTCAACCGTACAAATCATTAAAATACTTAGAAGACGCGTAAATTACATTTAAACTTACTTTGGAGAAAAGTAGGAAACAATTTTTATCTTTTAAAATTCAAATTAAACTTTTAATAGTAAATGATACGAGAATTGGCGGGGTATGAATGTCATTAGATGGCTATACTAATTTTAAACCGATCGGTAGAGTAAAAAAGATGGTTCAATAAGTGATAATGGTTTCTAATTGGAAATTTAGATGGTTTGGTCAAAATTCGGTTGGTGTGAGGAAAGAAACCTTTGTTCGTTTATACTGATTAGATATTGACGAGTAGTAGTAGATACTCCCAATATAAAGTGGACGGCCGCATTTACGAGGAATGAATCGCGAACGAACGCGAGACCTCATCATTCACGCTTTGTGGTTAAATACCGTCTTCAAAAGTGAATTTATTATTTAAAGTAATATTTGATTTTATTTTAAGAAAAACTGGGTTTAATAAGTTACGAAAGTTAATTTTTATCCTTTGACTCGAATATCCATCATCAGGTTGGGAGATAACGAGCTGATCTTTTACCATTGTCGAAACGGAATGGGACAATTTACGCGTATATTGTTTTCAAGAAATTTCTTAAATATATTGTTGAATAAAGGTCTAAGGACGAAATCTTCATTAAAACTGATTTTGGTTTTCATACAAAAAAATTATATTTCCTTCGAATAAATCATTTGTAGAGATTTTGACTCTATACTGTATAATATATATACTTGAGTCGAGTACAGAGCCAAACATGCGCCATCTCTATCTAGCTTGATAAACACGAGAGTAGAATACAGAGCCAAACATGCGCCATCTCTACTTGCTTCCTTCCTTCCGCCCTCACCTTCACCGGAAGTGGCTTAATTCCGCCCACTATGCTGACCTACTTCCGAGATTCCATGAATGACGGATCTGTACCGTTCTTAATTAAAGAATGTGGCACAGCAATATGCAACGTGATAGAATTCTACCAAAGAAATATATATTTTATTGCCGAAACATGCTTCATATTAGTTGGGACTCGCGAGAGAAAATTGTCTTTTCTTCTCTATGTATTTTTATGGCCCGAGACGCTTTAAGACTGAAGTAAATAGGGCTTATGTAAAATCGGCTTCAATTATAGATTTACATTTTTATTCCAATACAAAATAAAAGTGTGAAGCTATTTTTTTTTTCAGCCGACTGTCCACACTTTCCCCAAGTTTTAGTACGATGGATTGATTACTCGCTTATTTACAGATTTTTTACAAATATTCTCTTCAAGAGATTAATTATGAAGTACGTTCGGAAAATAAATAACGGATTAATTATAAAATGAGGAAATACTTTCTGAATGAATCCGTTATAATGAGTGGAAGTAATATCTTTCTTTCAGTATTTCAATGTTTTCTGAATGCGTACGCAGGTTTGTCAGCCTGGCTGAACGGCTGAAAGACTGAGTGGCTGGATGGCTGAGGGGGTAAACCAAGTTGCTAGGTTTTGAGCAATCGATACCAGAAATTGGAACATCATTACAAAATTGTTTTTTTTTATTACTTATATTGAAGTATTTTAAATTAAAACTTTAAGACAACAAACTAAACACGTACGTTATAATTTATACATTTCAAGAAAAGTTAACATTTCAAAATATATAAAAAAAAACAAAAAATTAAAATAATATTTTGGGAAGAGATTTAAATGTGTACTTTTCTCCCATATTCCATATTCGCGAAATGGAACATTCTTCCATCCTCCGATGGAGCTGCGCAATTAACAGCATCTCTTCGTGGTAGAACAACCCATCTTTCTATTTTTACCTTTAACATAAACTTTTCACGTAGCAATTCATAGTCGAAACAATTTCCTCAAACTTTAGCTAGTTAACGCTCATCTTGCTGAACATGTAAAATATTATTCAAAGACGCCATGATTAAGTCGCTACATATCTGAACCGAGATTAATTGGCGCTTACATCTACGAAACAAAGTAGAGCAAGAATAAGAGGAATACATCACCTCAGATTTTTCGAAAAAACAAAGCGATCTATTATTATTATTATAAGATCGCTGGGTCCATATTTCCCCCTACAACTTCGGTAACAAAACTTTTAAGAGTGAAACTTCAACAAGATGATGAAGCCTTTAAAATTTAATATACGTATAATCGAGTGATTCATCAAAACGAACTTCGAGTTATTTTCATTCAACATCGATGGAGTTTTGGCCGAAAGTATTAAACACTGTAGACAGAGTTAGGTTTGAAATATATACATAGTGTAAAATATATGATGGAGACGTACTGATAACAATACGCCTTCATAAAAAAAAACATTTCAGAAGTTAGAGGCACTTTCAAAAATGTTCGGAAGAGTGAGATCGTACGAACGGTGTTGATCTACAGATCTACAGAAGCTAAGGCTAACAAAGACCCTAAGATCCACTCTAAGGCTAGCCCGAGAGAAAGGAGAGAGTAGGGGGTTAAGAGAAGAGAGGAGAATAAGGGGTTAAGTAAGGAGCAACACCTATCATTCGTGGGTTAACATTCATTCAGAAAAAGAGGGAAAAAGTCTCACCATCATCATCCGCCGGCCACTGCCGACAAGTCAGAAAAATAGTCGGAGAATATAGGAGAGGGGTGAAAGATGAAAAGAAGTAAAATAAGAACGCTTACAAACCATGCAAACACAGTCTTAACTCACTGTCATACCATGCAAACTACAAACATGCAAGAAAAGAGTTAGAGACATGCAAAGTAAGGAGGATAAGAAAAAAAAAAAAGTAGGTAAAGTTAAACAAAAAGTGGGTTAGTTTACGCTATGAGCTACATCTACATTCGTGTTAGTCTAATTTTTTTTTTTTTTTTTTTTTTTTTATTGCTGGCATCACACGCTGGCATGTCACAAGCTGGCATTCATCGTCAACAGACTCATCCTCGAGCACCACCACCAGAGCTCCTGTTGTTAACTTTCTTTTTTTTTTAAACAACGTTAATATTTTTAAAATGTCTGTCAAGACGGTTCTTAAACACATTAACGCTGGTAGAATGAACGACTGACGCGGGAAGATTATTCCATTTATCAATTACTTTAAACGTAAAGAAGTTTTTAGCGATATTAGTAATGAAACGTCTGCCACGCAACTTGAATCCGTTATTGCGAGTATTACTATTATCGAAAGTGAACAATTTGTCAAAATTTACGTTATCGATGTTATTAACGATTTTGAAAACTTCAATAAGCTCCCCCCTTAATCTCCTAGTTTCGAGTGAATACAGGTCTAACACTTTAATCCTATCTTCATAAGGCTTATTGCGCAATGCCGGAATAAGTTTCGTGGCACGACGCTGAACCCTTTCTAACCTATCAATATCCTCACGCAAGTACGGGCACCAAAATTGAACGGCATATTCCAAATGAGGCCTGACTAGGGACTTGTAAAGGGGCAATATAATATCCTTCGATTTAAATTCGAAATTACGCGCTATGAAGCCTAACATCCTATTAGCTTTTGCGCAAGACTCCAGGCACTGGTTCCTAACCTTTAAATCTTTAGTTACGCGTACGCCTAAATCTACTTCCTCGTCAACGCTCGCTAAATCCCTATCATCCATCGTGTACACGTAATTATTGTTGCGAGAACCTATATGCAAAACTTTACATTTATCTACGTTAAATTGCATCTGCCACTTATCCGTCCACTCCATAATCCTATCTACATCGTCTTGGATCCTATTTCTATCGTCCTCGTTAACAACCTTACCGCCTATTTTAGTATCGTCCGCGAATTTTGACACGTTACTAATCAATCCTACATCTATGTCGTTAATGTAAATTACGAATAACAATGGGCCTAACACTGAACCCTGTGGGACACCACTACCTACCTCTAACCACCCCGATTCACTACCATTAACTACGACCCTCTGCCTCCTAGCACGAAGCCATTCTTCTAACCAGTTAGCTACCTGACCGCGGATACCGTGCGCTTTAACCTTCGCAATTAGTCTCCTATGCGGAACTGTATCGAACGCCTTTTTAAAATCTAAATAAATAACGTCAGCTGCCCTATGCCTATCGTATTCGCGCACTATTTCGTTATAAAATTCTAACAAATTTGTTAAACAAGACCTATGGCGTCGAAACCCGTGCTGACTACTATTAATCAAACCCCTACTTTCTAAGTGATCGATAATGATGATGATGATGATGATGATGATGATGATGATCCCATTTCACGACGATAAACGTGAATACCACGCTTAATTTTTCGAGAAAGGTAATAAGTTTAATATAAAATGAGCAAAACAAAACTAATAGAAAGAGGGAAAAGCGCGGATTAAGCAACTTTCCGGCGAGTCTCACTTAAGTTGCTATTAGGAAAAAACAAGATCTTCTAGATGTGCGGTGCAAACCAATTTGAAAAAGTACCAAGGAACAAAATCTTATACCAGCAAGCGACTTTGTAGTTGAAAAAAAAGCTACAACAGCTCGTGAGGCCAGGCATCACCTGCCGAGTTGCTACCTTTCTCATACTTTACATAAATATCTCGCGTCCTGCAATACTTCTACGGGACATTATTTGTCCCATAATTTAACAATGTTTTTCGTATCATTAAAAACTATAATAATTGAGGCTAAAATTAAGTTATTGATTTTCGTCGTTGTTTGAGGACTGAACCGTAAAATAAGGCTCACTTACGTCATCGTTGTTATATTTAAATTTCACTTTTTGGGATTAGTAACAAATAGAATAGGAAAAACAGGAAAATTTTATACTTTTATAATATATTATTATTATTTCCTTTATATGTCTTTTTCAAGTCTTAAACTTCTAAGGTTTTTTTTTTTTTATTAAGTGAAGCGCGGGATGTCATGCGTGCACAACTTTAATTTTTGTATAAATGTAACAATGATTACCAAAGTCGGGATAACACTGGGCCACACCTACTTCACGGCCCAACTTTGAGATAACTTTAGAAATATTTTTAAAATTAGTTCTCCAATAATACTTTACATTTCTAAGATGTAATAATGAGAATGAAAGGACACCTTATTTTGATTTACTAGTGTCCACGACTCAAAAAAAAAAAATGTATATTTTTTGCGGGGTGGGAGACCGAATTCTTACTTCCCCACACCGAAGGTAACGGGCCGTGCTCCGAAAGTCACCTGGAGCCGAGTAATCAAAGTAGGTAGACGGCCCAATTTCAGCCGTGGCGGCGGTGGGAATCACACCCGAACCTTCTCAGCCTAAGCCCAATACTGAACCAAACGAGCGACGAGAAGCTCATGATTTTAAAGTCTGAAAATAAAATTGCCCCTGGAAGAAAGAATTCAAAAGCGATAATCGTGGCTATCTGAGACTTGTCCCGGTAGAAGACAGTAGAAAATCATCATCAGACCTTTCTAACGACCTATGAACATCGAGTGGAACCACTATCTTAAAGCAAACCGCTACAGGGAGACTAAATAAAAATGGTCTCAAAGGATGCGAAGCCAGAAAGAACTTTTGGCTCTCAGGAACCAAAGGGAAAAAGGGCTTCAGTGAAAAAGATCTTAATTGGACTCTCAACATTTGGGCAAAGCTACTTTGGTCTAGCGAAAGCAATTGAGGTAGACCAAGATACCATCATGATGAAAGCTATTACCATATTAATGCGATAATTAATGTAGGGTGCTGTCAAGCGAACCTTCGAAATTATGTTCTCAATTTTTTTTTTTGCGAAAGGGTTTACATCTGAAACTATTCATGTGAGAACGAGAGTTGCCCAAGCTTATCATCCTAATTGCATAGTTACAACAGTAAAACATGGAGGTGGAAACATAATAGCAGTGTATGGTGTAGGGTTACGTGTCATCTGCAGGAGTGGGAAAACTGTTTGTGTGATGGCAAAATGAACCCTCAGACTTATACAAACAAGTTGTATAAAAATTTGAAATCGTCCATGGAAAAGTTATATCCTCATCGCGATCATAGTGAAGTAATACTCTAGTAAGATAATTCTCAATGTCACGCTTCGGGGGCTACTCGAGGTGCTTTGACCGCAATGTGGTATCGCTTCTCAACTGGACCCTCCTCAGACTCCAGATCTGAACCCAATTGAACACGCATGGGCAGTTTTGGGCAATTATTTTACCAGTTATTTTATAGCGTCTATTACACCGGAAAAGAATTTAAACAAATATTGCAATTTTGAATGAGGTTGCTCATTCATATTTTGAGAGAGAGAACCTAAAAGCGAAAATGATTACGCTTGGTACTTGGATTGCGTGTGGATGTGCAATCATGACGGGAACTTTCTTTGTTAAGTGATGTTCCTCTCCAAAACAGATTGTGATTTATAGTAAATGAATCGGGGGGGGGGGACTCGGACTAAACGGTATCCGCGAGTCTCGAGTGTATTAGCTGAGCCTAAGGTACCACAAATAAAAATGTAGTACGGTAAATCGTCAATATTCTCGATGTATAAAATTGTCAATTCAATGTTCAATAAGTATTTTTTAAGTAGCATTATTTTACTGTTAAAATAATAGCAGTGAACTCGTGGTTAGAAATTTTAATTTACCTCTAAAATTAACACTTGAAATAGGTAAAATCCAATATTACTATTTAATTTTAATTTATACTCCCATTTCGAATATCTTTACCAGCTACTGACATAATAAACCTGCTAAAATAATCATGATTATTAGTGATAGAAAGTTACCTGTGAAAACCCCCCAGCTATAATCAGAATTTTCAAATAAATACCCTTTTAGTAATTCATATTTTGTATCACCTGAAGATCAGGGCCCCCAGCCTTCTTTAGTTAGCCTTATAAAGCTAACTAACGAAAATATGAAGACCTAACCTAACCAATCGTTAGGTCAACTGTACGCCTTTGACGATTGGTTAGGTTAGGGCGTGATATTTTCGTTAGTTAGCTTTATAAAGCTAACTAAAGAAGGCTGGGGGCCCTGATCTTCAGGTGATCCCATATTTTAAGCATTTTTTAGCGTTTCTTGAAAAAAAAAAAAAGGTAAAATAGTTACAATTAGCCATTTACTTTTAACTTTTTTTTAACAGTTAAGATTAACCTCTTTTGGACCACACGGTCGAATATGTACCGTTTCCACTACACAATTCATAACTTAACCCAACAAAAACTTCGGTCGTTAAGAGGTTAAATCTGCGTACAATTCTGCAAGTCCTTTCAATAAAAGCAAATTATAAGTAGTGCGATGATTTATTGGTTCATACTTCAGCCCAGCAATTATAAAACGTAAAATCAGATGTGAATTGATCCATTTCACTATATTTGCTAAATACCTTTTAGTTACTGAGCAATTTTCTTACGAGCACTTTCAGTAAAGGGACTAAAGGCAAAACTCAACATCGTGAATAAATATAAAATATAAAATTTACCCGTGACTAATTGGAAAACCTTTGCATAGTTTAACATTTTCTAACTAAATATCAGTAATGGATTATATACATATCGGACCACAGAATTATCGCACTGGGCTAAATATAATACCTGCTTTGCATCATCATCATCATCATCATAGAAGCTAAATCTTAGTGTTCTTTCACCATTGTCAGGTGGCGGAGAGAGAAACTCCAACTTTAAAAATAAACTATAACAAATTTGTTCCCCCAAATCACATTCCAGGTTCGAGAACTTAAAACTGCAGACATTTTTCCTATTTTTCCAGAATTATGGAATTGTGACACTTCCATGGATTTTAGGTTCTCAAGATTGGCCGACGTTTTATTATATTATTCAACTCTGAAGCCCATTAAATTTGGGTATATCTAAAAAGGTTATATCTTTCAAGGTCAAATTAAAAGTATTTTATCGTGCGAGTAACTGCATAAACCCATAAACCGCATTTACTCAGCCGCGTGTGTGTGTGTGTGTGTGTGTGTGTGTGTGTGTGTGTGTGTGTTTCTTGTACGTGCACAATCGTACACGTGTGTGATTATGGTGCTCGGTATACGACGCACAGCGCATCAGCTCACCCAGTCCCATTAAGCTTGATTAGCTAGATGGTTTAGATGGCTCATGGCTTATCTATCACATGAATTACAAATCCTTAATACCGATAAGATCGGGAACACCACTTTTCTGTATTAATTTATTAACGAGGGTTAATCTCAGACCCACTCCTTCAAACAAACTAATAAATTATGGGAGTCTTTACATTATTAAGTATACTATCAACCACGAATATGATAAACATACAAAAGTGGTTATTGCATACACGAATTAGTCCTGATATTACTTGAACTGAACGTGTGTGTGATTATGCACACACACACACACACACACACAATATATAAACTAAGTAAAAATATATAAATTAGACAATATTCAATTAAAAATTGTTAAACAGCATAAGAATTCTTTGATTGGTAAAAACAAATTTTGTTACGGGGTAGAAATAATCTCAAACCTTGCTGTTCAAGGGAAAAATTGGAATTAAGAAAAGTTTTTGGCTGCACGGTAATAAGTCGATGTTAAATTAATAGTAAATGACTGTCAGAACTATTAGAATCGAAAAGTCAGTGTTATTTTAAAGAATTCATTGCAAATTTTCATATTACAAGCTGAATCGATAACTAATAAATCCAAAATACTACCGTGTTAAAGTATGTACAGGGTGTCCCGTAAGTCTGGACCCATAGGGAAAAATAATAAAATTACAAAATAGTCCAAAAATTTATTACATAATCTGTTCAAAGTGTCCGCCGTTGTGTCGCACACATAGTTGAAGACGCAATCTCCACTGCGACAGCACTTTCTGAATCACAGTCGCAGAAATTTCTTGACACGCCTCCACAATGCGTGCTTTAAGGTGGAAAATGTTCTGAAGTTTGACCTCGTACACTTTGGCTTTCAAGTGGCCCCACAAATAAAAATCATAATAAAAAATAATAAAAAAATAATAAAATATAATAACAAAAAAATATATTATAAATCCCTATGGGTCCAGACTTACGGGACACCCTGTACAATGTCGGTTAAGCTTCGTAAAATTCACAAAATTAGCATGCATCTGTAGTACAATAAGTTACCTTCTATACTATATTTTGAATCTTTAACGTTAAAAATCTACAATGCCTGATATGGCGGAAAGAAATTGAGTGGTTAAAATAACTAATTGACTGTTGTTAAAATAACTAATTGACTGTTGTTTCAACATTAACAGTAAAAATAATTTTGTTGGTATAGTTAAAATAGTAATAAAACAGTATGTTAATGAGGCCTGTTTTATTGAACAAAACGTTAAACAGTAAAAATACAATTGATTTGTAACTACAGGAATAAATTTTAAAAATACGGTCACTATTGAAACCACTGGAATAGCTCTGCATTATGAAGGGGACGTGTTAAATAAACAAATACTGTCCAATGTCCATCATAAAATTAATAGTAAAATCTTGGCACCAAAACTGTCGGTAAAATACTGTTAAAACAGTATATGTTTTACAGTGTGGGCCTGAAACGGAGTTCTAGAGTAAATTTATTTACTTTTAACTAATTTACACAAAATATTTTTAATTTTTCAATGAATAATGGGCATGCGTTTCCCTAAATCAGCCAACAAGTAACTCTGATCTCTGCCCGAGTTTCCCTAGGGAGCTCAAGTGCCAGAACTTGGCCTCGCTGGGCATTTCCATGGCACTGAAACCAATTCTTAGGCCTACAGTTTAAAGTTAAATCAGAGTAAAACAAACTTTTTGAGCTGGAACTGGATTTATTCCAATAAAGCAAATGTTCATCTGGAACCAGAACCGATTCCAAGCCCCACACCAATATACCAACAGCGGTCCTATTAAGAAGAGGCTTCCTTATACAATGTAATGCTCAATTCGAGTCCAACATCGGTGATGAGGAATTAAACCGTCGCTCTAGCAAAGGGACGCCACGCCACCTTAAAGGGCATCTCCCGAACAAAAACATTTAATAATTTCTATACCCTCTTCAGACTACATTCGAAACGTGGAACAAAAGTCCCAGGAACTTCTCTGGTGCAATTCTTGTTAAGAAAAAGGAATTCCTTTTGCGCTGAAAATTCACTAGTTTCGCTGACCTTAATGAAGGTACTTTTTGTTCATAAAAAATGAACAATTTGTTTCGAGTCATTTCATGCTGTAAGCAGAATTACTTAATTTTTATGGATATGTTCTTTGGAATAGTTCTGAAATTTGTTCCTTGAACCTTCACTCGAAACGGAACGAGGAATTACTCAAAAAGCACCGAAAACAAGGAATGTCTTTTTTCCAGAACAGTTCACATCATCATCGGAATTCCGAGGAAAGGCGTCACTGGGAACGGGAATTTCTCGTAAAGTGCGGTGTGAACGCCATATTTGGGAACAGAAGGGGCGCTTTTACATTAATAGTTAATTTGCAACAATCCTTCAGTTAAAGTAGTAAAGCCACAATAAGAAAATGGGTCTATCAGAACATAAGCTTTCGGCTTATACTGGTCTTTATGAGGCGCGACTGAAGAGGGCATTGAGGCAGGTCAGTATATATATATATACATATGAAGTGTGTGACTGAAGGTAAGGAAGGGGAATTTAGGAAAGGGAGTGACAAAGGAGATTAAGGGAGACGAAGTAGAAACTGTAAAACTGGTCGTGCTTTACAACCCAGGAGTGCCTAACAAAAGTATGCAATAAGTGGCGGCAATAAAAGCAACGCAACTATTCAAACATTCAACAATCTAATCGACTGGAATTACGCCTCTTTGGTCTCCGAATCTTCCCTCAAATCTCGACTCCCACTGAATAATTTAATCCACTCATAAAAACTCTTCCAAACTTCAATCAATCACCTCGCTTTTAACCCATTCACAATATTTTTTTAAAAATGTAATTCCAAGCGTCAAATTCTTATCAAAATGCTTTTTGGAATATCATTTCAATGTCTACTACAATAATTATTTATTTTAGTTTTAATATATTATTATTATTATTCAATTATTTTCTGTTCCTGGTCGTATTTTAGATTTTTTCTTCCCAACTAGGCGTAAACCTTTGGTTTGCTTCCCCGCCCGAATCGTTCATTCTGACAAAGGTCAAGCTTTTCACTCCACCTTAGACCTACAGTTTAACGTGGAATCCGAACCACGCCGCACCCGAAATGGGGTGCGGGAGTGGGGAGAGGAGGTTAAGACCGTCACTTTTCTTAATTCCTTTTAAATAGGTCAGTGAGGTAGGTGTTCGAGGCCTAATGCCCCTTTCTATTGGCCGTCCCTGCAGAAATAAACGACAAATTTAAAACTGAATAAATTTTACAACGCAAATAGGTTCCGGCGGGAGGTATTCGAGGCCTAATGCCCTTTTTGATGACTTCGCCTCTCGCCCTGCGAAAAAAAAATCGTCGAAAATCGTTAAAAGTAATGAAATTTAATGTACAAATCGGTTCTTGCGGGAAGTACTGGAGGCCTAAATACCCTTCTTTATGACCTCGCCCGTGGAAATAAGTTTGACGAAATTTATTCGTTAATTAACCAAGGAGTTTCACCACAAAAATCTGTTCCTACACTAGTCCTTTTGAGCCGAATACCATTTTCTGATAAACGTTGGGTTAAAGGTAGCGAAGTAAAAATGTACACGATTTTAATTTCCAGCAAAAATAAAGGAATAACGTTTGTGTTCTTAATCTGAATGGAATTTGTCCTATATCGAGTGATTTTCTCTATACTAACTATCATGGATTGGCTACATACTCTTTGCATTCCCTCAGAAACTTAACACTTCATGCGTCTGGCCCTTTTCCCCACGAGTGTAACTCGCTTTTCAAAAACTATGCAAACTAGTGATGTAGTCGAGACCGTATACAATTTTTGTATGTATTCAATATTGTGTAATGCCTAATTCCTAAGCTCTGTATTTCACATTCAGGAATAAAGATTCTAAAGAGGTTATCGAGTGACAATTGCAAAATTTACTCATAATTTATTCACAAATTCATAGTTTGTGACATTTTTCAGTAGTTAACTGCCTACTTAAAATAAGAAGTGTTCGTTGTATTAGTTCGTTGATGTAGTCGATAGTGCCGAGACCAGAAAATAAGGTCCGAGGTCCTACATCACTAATTATGCGAACAGACTGTAATTTGTATATAATTAAATAAAAAACTTAAAAAATATGTAGCTATTTAATTAGATGTAAATTGCATAAAGTGGGTACAACTCTATTTCACGAAGAAGACATAAGGCAAATGCAAAAAGTATTTGGTATGCCTTTGAACGTTGCATTTCTTATTGATAAAATAAACCTCTGTAACGGATTGTGAATTTTGGCTCGTGAATTCATCATGAATAATTTCATTCCACTGCGCGTGCTCAATGGACGAATTTATATAGTATTTCTCACTGGTTCTGCACGAACCAAACCTATCGTATTTGCATGCCGAGAAACACATTAGCCTCAAAACCAGCGAATCCATATACATTTATACACACACACACAATATATATTATATATATATATATATATATATATTATATATACACACACACACACACACACACATCGGGTATCCGAGAATTATCTGTACAATTTTTGGCTGTTATTAAAAGTCAACCATGAAGTGTAAATTCCAGTGTTGTCCCATTTTACAGAGAAACTAAGTTTTTTCTGATAACAAGTTTTGACAAGTTTTTTCTTTTTTGTACGCGGGTGACAGACATTGATGATTTAAAAGCAAGAATCACAGCTGCTATTGAGCGAATTGATGTGGATATGCTGCAGCGTACATGGCAACATTTGGAGTATCGATTGGATGTTTTGCGAATCACTGATGGTGCACATATCGAATGTTTGTAACAACGTTACTTTAATAAAAGAAACTTTTGAAAATACAGATTCTAAATAATCTTGTTTAAGAATTTTACGTGTGTTATCAAGAATTTTATTAAAAGATGAAATTGTACAGATAATTTTCGGACACACTGGAATTTCTAAAAAAACTTGTCAAAACTTGGTATCAGAAAAAACTTAATGAGATTCTCTGTAAAATAGGACAACACTGGAATTTCTACACTTCATGGTTGACTTTTAATAACAGCCAAAACTTGTACAGATAATTCTTGGACACCCTGTATATATATAATTGCAAATCTACAAGAAAAGAAAAAATGGAATTTTTTTTTTTTTTTTTTTAGAAACACATTTCTGGTCGTCTGAGGTTTCATAGACTCCGTAAAACTGAAATCATGCATAACATTTCTGTGACATTTGCGCACTCTTAGACTATGAGAAATGCCTTTCTTATTTTTTTTAATAATTAATTTCATTAGAGCGAAAGGCGTCTTTGTTCATTTTTCTTAATTTGTTCTCAAGTCTTAACTGCTTTGCTCTAGGGCTGATTTTTTACTTCTTTATTAACTGGGAGGAACCCCCGAAAAATAGTTTTAAGAAAACTAATTAGTACAAAGTTTATAAATATGCCCACTGTCAGTCCTATCAAAGATTTCTTAGCTGGTGGATTTGTTGAATGTGCTTTGTTGCTGCTGGTCATCCACTTGATACTATAAAAGTTCGCCTTCAGAGTCAGACACAACCAAACCTTAATCCTGATCAACCACTTCTGTATTCAGGAACACTTAATTACGCTCTTAAAACTATGCAAAATGAAGGATATTTTGGTCTTTATAAAGGGATAGGCGCTTCCCTCGTTGGAGTTACACTAATGTTTGCTGTCTGTTTCCTCGGATTTGGAAAGAAACTGCAGCCAAAAAAAAACCCGACCAAACGCTTACTGCGCTTCAACTTTTCAATGCCGGTTGCCTTTCAGGTGTTTCCACCACTGCTACAATGGCTCCTGGCGAGCGAATCAAATGTTTACTACAAGTTCAGCAAGCAGGTTCTGAGCCCCAACTTTACAAAGAACCTGTCGATGTTGTGAAGAAGTTATACAGAGGCGGCGGCATTCGTAGCATCTATAAAGGAACTTGTGCTATTTTATTAACCCTTTAAAAGCCCTGAATTTTTTGTAGGGTTAAGTTATGAATGAGTGTATTTGAAACGTTACCAATTGGCATCTTCAGTCCTTAAAGGGTTAAGGGATGTTCCTGCGTCAGGTACATACTTTTTGACGTACGAGTGGATCGAGAGAACATTAGCTCCCGAAGGCGAGAAAGGAGAACTGAGCCCCATTCGCACTATAATCTTGGGTGAAGTGGCTGGCATGTTTAACTGGGTTGTAGCAATTGGTCCAGACGTTCTCAAAAGTAGACTACAAACAGCTCCCGAGGGGAATTACCCCCATGGTGTCCGAAGCGTGTTCAGAGATATCACGCGCAACGAGGGCCCAAGTGCTGCGCTCTTCAAAGGTGTCGCACCCGTGATGATCCGAGCTTTTCCTGCCAATGCTGCCCGTTTCTTAGGTTACGAAGTTGCAATCAAATTTTTAAATTACATTGCCCCTGATTTATAGGACTTAAAGAAGAGTCTGGTTGCGATACATTTAGTAATGATCAAAAGCCAACTTCAGGTACATTTCTTTAAATGAAATAGTAAAGAAAATATTGAAATTGAATCTTTGTTAGGGCAGTCTTTTTCTCGTAACATTAAGGGTCTGAACACTTTCCATGGTATGCTTGCATTTCACTCGTAATTAAAATGATGTACTTTTGGTTGAAATATGAAGAACGAGTCAGGTTTCAACGTGACACGAATTAACTTACTGGTCATATTTATGCTCAAAAGTCAATGAATTTACATTTTCATTTAGGTAATATAGGTCTGTTGAAAGTACTGTAAACTTTATATACATTAACACTTTTTTATTGCATAATGATTCTATTATTTTGATGGAATCCTAGTTCAGAAATGCAAATAAATTCGTCAATGCAATAAGATTTTTTTTTTTAGCTGGTAGAAAAACATAAGTATAGTACATATGAGGTTGTGTAATAATTTTTATTGCAATTCCACTAATATGCAATTTGGCATTTATTGTTGAAAAAATTATATGTACGTAATCACACTTCAATTTTTAGTATTTATAGTCATTGGCAAAAAAAAAAAGAAAAAAAAGAATAGTAGTGTAGGTACTGAGGAGAGCGTAAAAACGCTTCAATGATCTTGACAGGTTAGGCGAATGATCTGCTACTTGGCAGATGCCATTCAACTTGAACAAATGTAAGGTAATGCACATAGGTTATAAAAACCCGAAGACCGATTACTCTCTCCTGGGAAGGAACATGACTGAGACCGATCTAGAGAAAGACTTAAGAGTCTAGATCAGCAATGATCTGAAACCGTCGAAGCACTGTGCAGAAGTCGAAAAGAGGGCCTCAAAAATATTAGGTTATATTAAAAGACAGTTCCAGTTTTGGAACAAGGAGACTAATGTTCCTTTATAATTCACTAGTCAGACATCAACTGGAATACTGTGCGCAGTTTTCGTCTCCATCCTCAGGAAGGATATAGAAAGGTTAGAAAGGGTACAAGCAAGTGCTACAAAATTGATCCCTTCGATGAGAATGCAAAACTACCAACGGAGATTGGAGCGCCTAAATCTGTTTACCTTTGAGACGAGGAGGTTGCGCGGTCAGCTTATTAAAGTCTTCAAGATGCTCAATAGAATAGACAGGGTAGATTACAGAAACTTATTCTCACTTAAACCCAACCGGGTTTTTGCTGAGTTTTTGATGGGTTGAAATTTTTTTTTAGAAAGGTTCGATAATTATGTAGTGCCTAATATATCTATTATTTTATTAATTTATTTATCTAATCTATAATATATCATATATTAAAAAGACTTCTTCATTTCGCAGAAAGTTCAGATATGAGAGATAATGATGACATATTAGAATTTGCTCCATTTTAATTTTAGATCTTTCCTTTATTTCTTAACGGCAGATCTCAGCTTTATTTAGACCTAACTCAAATTTAAATTTTTAAGATGCCAAACTCAGAGAGTTATAGAGGTGGAAGATCTAAAGCTAGCGAATGGGACGAGGTGACTTCATTAAGTGATCAGCCTACTAGAGTACTATGCAATTATTGCAAAGAAAGTATCACTCGAAAAATTGAGTGTGTGAAACATCATCTAGACTCTAGAGAAATGCAGTAAAAGAAAAGTGGAATGTTTTGAAAAATGAGGCAAGAGGTATGCCGATACTCGAATTTGGAGCATCAATTGAAACGGATTCACTTCCTCCAACTTTGGCTTCTGGCAACGATTATCCAAAGATTATAAGTGAAAATGTGCCTGACATGAGTGACAACAGTGCAGGTTCTCCATCCACATTTTGTCACTCAACACCAATAAAACATAAAAGGCAAACATCAATTACACCATTTGTGGTAAGAACGACTGTGGACCAAAAGAAAAAATTAGATTTACGAGTTGCAAGGTTCTTTTTTTCAGCTAACATACCCTTCAACGTTTTAGAAAATAAAGAATTTACAAAATTAATCAAAGGTCTAAGATAAGGATATGAACCACCAAACAGGAAAAGGTTGGCATCTGATCTGTTAATAAAAGTTAATGAAGAAGTAATCCATGAAATGAAGAATGACCTTAATCTTGATGATTGTCCCATTACCCTTATACAAGATAGCTGGAGTTCAGTAGGTAATGATCCTATTATTGCGCACAGTATTCATAATGGAAAAAAGCCATATCTGATTTCAGCAGTAGATGCTGGAAATACAAAAAAGAAAGCAGATATTGTGCTGGGTTTTTGGGTACCAACCCTGCTTAATACCAATCCGACAAGAAATAATGGGTTTAAACTGGAACTAAAGACCTTCAGGACCTCCGTCTGCGGCAATTTATTTTCCTATAAAAGTTAATATCTGGAACCAACTTCCCTCAGAGGTTGTTTCCAGCCAAAATGTAAATGTGTTTAAAAATAGGCTAGACAAAGTACTGAATACTCTCATGGTTTAAGAATAAAAACAACGTAACTCTGCAGGTGTTCGCTTGCACGGTTTCTCTGTGGGCATGCTAATTAATTATAGAGCTTTTTATATATTCTCCACTTTCCTGTAAAATTTCCTTGGCTACTTTTCCAGGGTCAAGGTATTTTTTTCAACCTTTTTCCGTACCTGCCTCTGGCAGGGAAGGAGCGGAGGGTGGGGAGAGAGCCTTATACTTTTCTATCCAGTTTTCTACTACTGCTAGGATAGTTGAAAGTCTCAGTCTCTCTCTCTCTCTCATTATATATTAGGGCGGCTCGTTTTTACACTTTTTTCGATATTTGATTGGGGGTAGTGCGGAAAAGTTGCGATTTGGAGAGAAAATAAAGTGTGTAAAAATTTTTTGATCTACGTCAATACCTTCCGGTGGCGGCGAGTCCTTAAAAATCGAAAAATAGGCCTAAAAACACAAAATTTTTATATAATTTTATATAATTTTTATATAATGTTCATTGTTCAATGACTGCTATTAATTTATTCAAGCCTATAATAGTGTTCTCAGGGTTGTTTGCACAGAAATATACCGGAATTAACATTTGTATAACATCTTGTTAAAACTTGCTTTAAATCAATATTTTGGATATTTTAACGGCTAAGACGCCACCGGAAGTTATTAACAGATTGTGCTGAAATTTTTATTGTTTATTTTGTAAGTCTTTAAAACCATTTTCCAATCTACCCCGTTAGGCCTATTTTCCGATTTTTAAGGACTCGCCGCCACCGGAAGGTATTGACGTAGATCAAAAAAATTTTACACACTTTATTTTCTCTCCAAATCGCAACTTTTCCGTACTACCCCCAATCAAATATCGAAAAAAGTGTAAAAACGAGCCGCCCTATTATATATATATGTTTTTTTTTTTTTTTTTAATACTTCCACTGATATAGTTAGTCTTCTGTTTGAAGATCCTTCAAGCTACTACTACTCAGCCTCTAGAGATATGCAGAAGACCTGGAAATCTGGAGCCATTGAAGGGGGAAAGATATTTCAAATTGCTCACCAAACTCTATAGGCACTTGGATCATTCGTGACATTTAGTTTATTCTGAACAGCATACTCGTGAAGCGATCCAACTGTTCACCGTACGTGCAAATGGATCTTTATACGGGAAGGGAAAAAGCTTTTTTCTGCGACGACCTCTTCCTTCCCTGAAAACGTTCACAGGTGGCCATGAAACGCTTTCATAATTTTTTCGGGTTTGTGTAGATGCATTATTCTGGTAAGTCTTGGTAGGCCTAAAAGCCAATAACTCATTTTGAAGCAAATTGAGTGGTGTTTATTTCAAGAAAATTGTTTCGTAACATTACAAGCATACAAAATGATGAAATAGTAAACAAGCTATCTGGGAACAGTGGCGCAAGTCGAGTGGAATGAACTCTGATTCCAAAACTGGGGCAGAGAAGTGGATTAGACTTCATGCCACTCAACGAGCTAAATTTCACGATGTAAAAGTGAAAATAAATGCGGTACATTTTAAATAAAGCACAACTACTAACGTTTTAATAATTCACGCGCATGAGCGAAAGTTAAGAGCCTCGCACACTGAACTCTGACGCGTAACTAATACGTGCGTGACATCCAGGGCCGACGAGAGCTGCCACGGGCCCCGGGGAAGGATTGGTATATGGGCCACCCTGTTTACTAAGTATTTTATGAATGTTTTTGGTGTACATAACAAGCAAACTGATTACACTTTACGTCCAAGTCACTATTCAAGATATACAGTATGAGTAAACAACTCGGAAGAAAATGACCATTTTATTTTTCGAATCAATTATATTAATTTTATCACCATACAATTTACAAATACAGTACCAGTCCATGCAGGCAAGACAATTGTTTACTGCAAGATTTCCATAATTAGAAGTGTACTTTCTTTGCCTTCTCTCTAGCAAAGTGGTAAATGATTCTGATGAAATTTAAAGTACGGGCTAACTGACTTTCAATTACAATGGTTCCCAGATCTGTCAGTCGGTCTTGGGCATTGGTGGACCGCAGATAATATTGTATCCGTTTCAGTTTGACTATGATAATCTCTATAAAATGCATGTCCATTAATTATACTTCCTCCGTTATTCAATCAATTACTTTATTAATATTTTTAAATTTTATCCCTCTTCTTACCGGGCCCCGGGGATTTATTCCGGCTTCCCTGGTGACATCCCCAAATTGAACGCGTGGTGTGGGGCTTCTAAGTCCTTTCTTCTTTCCAGAGGAAACGTTTACCGGCACAACCTATCTACACAAGCTTGAAAACTTCGTCATCCCTCAAGCTGAAGAAAAATTTGGACAATTTTTTCATGATGATAGCGCACTACCATCCTGCAGCAGTATTTTCTGCGCTGTTCTGAACTAGAAATTCCGTGACGACGTTGGATCAGACGAGCAAGCCCAATCGGTTGCCCCTCCCCCGACCTTCAAGACCGCCAACTCTGACGCCACTCATCTTTTCTTTTGGGAAACACGAAAAAGAGCTTGTTTATTCCGAAAAGATGGATAATTCAGAATCGCTGAAATTGAAGATTACAGCAGCCATCAAAGGAGTGTTACCCGAGATATTGAGCAGGGTGTGGGTTGAAATGGAGTATCGATTAAATGTTTGCAGAACCACCAACTGGGGACACGTAAAGGTTTACTAATAAAGTATTATGCTTTATTTCAAAAGTTTTGAGCTTCATGTTAAAACACACATTGTTTTCTCTTCTATATCATGAAACATACCTCGTTAAAACACAAAGCAGCACGCGTAAGCAAATAGGCATAAGTGATGTTGAAAGTAAGGGGATAGTCGTGTGGAACATTTTACGCTACAGAACTTCAAAACAGACCTTGCATTCCTTAGATATGAAGGTTATATTTCCTTTGAATAGTGTCATTAGTGTTTTGCTTACACTTGGCATGAAATTTTCTTTCTTTTCAAGTACCATGTCAAACTATTGAGTATGGAAGAGTTAACTTTCTCTCGAGGTCGATGTTTAATTTTCGGCAAATAATAATAAAAAGTTGTAATATTCTTCCACTCGAAATCCGCCAAACTGACGGCTTTCCCAACCAAATGTTTTCGGTCTGAAAGGAAACAGGTACGCAAAGGCGTCGTTAACATAATCCTTTTGTCGTCCATTTAGGAAATGTTATTTATTTATGCCTGCATTAATCAAACGTTAACGTTGTCAGACTACGCAATAAAACGAACTATACACTAAATTAGTTAAATCTAATTGTCCAGCGAGAGAGAGAGGGAATGCCATGACAATAAGTTTTGGGGAGATTCGATCAGTCGGCAAACATGATTCGTTGGAATTGGAATAGACAGTTTTGATTGATGGGTGGTGGGACCTTCTGAGTGAAAACTGACGGACCAAATCCTTGAATGAAAAGTTTGTAGACAGAAATACTATTTGGACATGCACTTACGAACACAAAAATATATTTCAACAAGAGAACACTTCTCACGACGAAACAAAAACAACGTGCGTGTGTGTGTAAAGAAAAAAAAAAAGAAAAAAAAAAGCTTGAATTAATATTTTTTAATCACCAAACATTTTTGTGGGGTCTTAATACCCATTTTCAATTTTAGTCATAACTTACAATGTTCACCTCAATAGCTGAACCATAATCATTTTAGAGTAGGTAGGTTTATTACTAAAAATGTAAACCGACTCCATAAGTCTTAGACCAGTTTCACAGGCGAGTTTACAAAAGATTTGTAAACTAACCTGCAAATCTGATCCAAGACTCGTGGAGCCAAAATAATTCTATACAATAATTCGAGAAAAATTCTTCGTCTAGTGTTTGTTCTGACGTCTAAATTTAAAGTTTCGATCGATGAGTTCGTACCTTCTAAGAAGTTCGATCGAAACAGATTAGTGCGAAAGCAGTTTCCCGTACTCCAAATACGAAACAATTTATTAAAAACTTAGCTTTGGGAGTATCTCCCTATTTTGTATAGGCAACTGGGCCTAAAGCTTACTGGCAGAAAAGTTTTACTTTTTACATTACTCCATCCACGTACAAATACACACGTCTTACGTAACATTTAAATTGCTAATGTTCCCCATCAGCGTGAAAATCTATTTCAAGTTAAGCTTCAGACTATATATAAACGGCTAACCTATCTTTATTCATACTAACTCGAGAGATTTTCTATCACAAACGCATTTAAATGAACTACAGACCATCAAATACTCGAAAAGATCCCCTTCAGGTTAATCCTGCATGGACGACCGTTTGGAAATGGTTAGGTTTCAAGCGCATAAATAACGTGACCCTAAAAAAACGTTTCGTCCATAGAAGGTTAATCGGAGTAAGCGTAGCTCTGATGAGAAAAAGATGGCAAATAAGCGTCTCAGAATGTAAAACAACTTTTATATCATGCTTACATTTATTTAAGTGTAAAACATTCATACCGGTATAGAAGTGGAGGTAAAGTATAATGCAAGCAAGATTCTCTCTCTCCCACCAGCCACTTCTGGCCGAAAACAGTTCTGAAAGTATAGGACAGTTGGAAAAAGTATCATGTAAGGAATGAATGTAGAGAACTACACCATGCGTACACTTACCTCGTATACCCACTCATTGGAAAATAATATTTTAGATAAGGACCTAGTTTTTAGGGATTGATGATTATTATTATTATTAATAATAATAATAAAAGGAAGTCAGCAGTCAGGTGATATATTTCATCAGTGGTCATCGTCTCCATTTCTTATCAGTGCCACCGAGTTCTTTGTTTTAATTAGGTTCAAACACTACTCAAACTAAGTTCAGTTTTATATCTTTACATAATTTCCAACATGTTCACGGTCGTATTCAAGACGACTGCCATCGGTAAACTATTCCATTTTTCGATGATGGGCGAAAAAGTTGTCCGCATTATATCGTGTCACGTTTGTAATGCCTAATTCAAAATGATGAACTCGTGATTTAATACGGTCAAAACGATTTAATATCTTTGAAACTTGAATTAGTTCGCCTCTCGATATCCACGTTTCAAGAGACTACAGTTTAATTTCTATAAACTATCTCGTTTCTATATCCGTACATATAAGCCCATGCCGAGACCAAAACTGAGTCACGTACTCCAAATGAAGTCTTACAATTTATATAATGCTAAAATTATTTTTTAATTTGTAGTCAAAGCTGTGTAAAATGAAACCTAATCCTTTATTTGCCTTGTGCAAGGCTATACACATTTTAACCTTCAAGTTCTTTGTGACGAACACCCTATAGCTCTCTCTCTTTTTTTTTTTTTTCTGATTATCACGCTCATTGGCGCTCAACTCCTTCCCGGGCATTTGCATTTTGACTCAACTGCACGACTCAAAGTGCGGATATCTTCACACTAGAGAAGTTTTGCTGCAGTAGAACTTTTGACTCAAAGAAAATTGGTATTGCAGGAAATTTTCGTGTAAGTCTTACCGGAAACAGTACATAAAATAATGTAAAACCATCAGTGGTAGTAGTATTTTAACTGGTAGTTTGAATTTTACCTAATTCTGAGACAAGTAAAAAAAAAAAAAGAAACTGATACTGCTACGTTTTATATGTCTACCCTTGAACATAGAGAAACTTTTGACATTAAGCCCTGTGTGTTACAAAATAAAAATGTTGGCTAGTACGAAGTGGCTTAAAACAGGGGAGGAGAAAAGAGTTCACCTGGGAACGGTAAACACCATAAACCATATATCTAAGTATTTAGTCTGTGACGTATTAGCAAGTACTGCTGGACAACACTAAACCTATTTACGGAAAACCAAAGCGGATCTGTTCCACGCCCCGGAGAGCTGAACTTCACTACGTGAAAATATTTTCCAGTAATAATTCTTTAAAAAATATCTATCTGTCCTTGAAAAGAATTTATACTAAGGATTATTAATAAAATTGTTCTTATTTTACCTACATCCAAATTATTGTAACTCACAACAAGCATTCAAATATTTCTGCACAAAGTAATTTCATTTGTGAAGGTAACTCGGGCTACGGTTTAAATAAGTTATCCACACACTGTCTGGCTTCAGAGGGATAAATAAATAGCGAGCAAGGCGCAATTCCCTGATGGATGTAGATTTGTCTACAACCTATAGGGAGATTCCACAATGCGTTAATTTAAATACTATACTGGCATACAATGCCGAAAAACCTAAATCTAGTCATTCAGAAGAACGGGTTAGGTAACATCAGGTATGTTTATGTTTGTTCTTCGACAGACCCAAGTAACGTTTTACAGTTAAAAAATGTACCTGTACCCAAGCCCCCGTTTCAAATATGATGTTAATGATTTCTCGTGTGGGAAATATGCAATACTCCCATAACATAACTGGTGTTTACATCTTAATTTTTATGAACGTAAAATGCCGAGTGATGTCCAATCCTTTGAATCGTGAAGATTTTGTAAGATTTGTCACCTATATCGAAGTTGCACAGTTACATTTTAAGTTGATTCTACTTTCACTTTAATAATTCTCTGGACAGGACTAAAACCTTTTCTGCAAAAGTAAATATCCAATACTCCCAGAATTTAATCCACCATTCTGACATTTTCACCTACGGCTACATTATTATTATTATTATTATTATTATTTTATTATTATTATTACTACTACTACTACAATTATTATTATTACAATGGAAGTACATTCATAAGCTCCACTAACTTACCTAATTTCCATAATGCAATTCGATTCCGGAGGTTGTCCACGAGTCACAAAAGAATGTCGGTCCAAATCACAGAAAAAAATGAACCAAAAAAATTGAGAGAAAAATTAAGAAAAAAAAAAAAAAAATTTTTTACTTTCTTTAAAAAAAAAAAAAAACTTTTGTTATTGTGATTCTTGTTTACATCATTTTTCTTCGTTTTAGATCATGTAATTCTGACAGTCTGCGATGGAATCACGCATTAATCACAAACAAGTTTTGCACCACACTTAGCGGACACGGTTGTCACAAATGTCTGAAATTTGTTGAGCATTTTTTTTTTTTTTTTACTTCTTTCAATAGGACAATGAGTGGTTGCCTTTTAAAATTTTTCACAAAAAAAAACTTTGACAAATGAGCAAATAAAAAGAAAAAAAAATTTCATTAACGTAATCGGCCGACAATTAAATACTAATTGAAAGGAACAAACATTTCAATATTAATAATAATAATAACGATAATATTGCTCAACAGCCTTTTCCATTCTATGCAATCAGATTAACAAGAAATCGTCAGAAACTATCGATTATTCCAAAAGACAGTGAAGTGCGAGTAATTATATATAATGTTAAACAGTAATACTGAACTCGTACTATGGTAATCCCTCATTCGATAAAGACGACTGAGCTTGCCAACTTATATATGTATATAAAAATGTAAACTAATATACTTTAAGTATGACGAAATTATAGCGGCATTTACGTGTCTACCTTTTAATTAAGAAGCCATAAAATAATAAAATTAATTTAAAGATATTATATATCTCAAACTTTGATAATACTAGTTTAAGATTTAATTGGAAAATATTAAACTTTCACACACAAACGTGTATATAACGATGTAATGTTTCAGACTAACAAAGACCCTAACTGTGTTTGTAATTGTGTATTGCGCATGTCCTCCGTGGTGGCGGAGGGGACCTACAATTTTACGTGGGGTGGATTCCGAACCATAAAAGCCTTAATTTTACTACCTTAAACTATACCCAATCTATCAACATATGCGTCTAATCGATTTTTTAGCATGTTTATAGGCGTGCTACTAATTACTTCTACCGGCAAACTATTCCACCTATTTACTATTGTATGCGTAAAAAAGTTTTTGCCAACTGTTATCTCGAACCTTCTACTTGTCAGCTTACACCACCGTTTTTTCTAGCACTACTATATTGTGATATTTCGAAAAAGCTCTCTCTATTTACGTTGTCGAACCCATTCATAATTTTAAAAACCTGGATTAGATCACCCCTTAGCCTCCTAGTCTCGAGTGTAGTAAATTTTAACTCCTTTAGCCTATCCTTGTACGACTTTGACCTAAGCGACGGAATCATCTTAGTTGCTCGTCTTTGAACTCTTCCGATTTTGTCTATATCTTTGCGCATATGCGGATTCCAAAATTGGATCGCGTACTCCAAATGGGGTCTAACTAATGATTTATAAAGAGGAACGCTATAAAACCTAACACTTTGTTCGCTTTATTGACCGCTGCTGTACTATTGACTATAACTCCTAAATCTTTTTCCTGCTCTACGCTTGCCAACTCCTTCCCTGACACTATACGCAAAATTACCATTACGCGAACCTATATGTAAAATTTTGCACTTATCGACGTTAAATCTTATTTACCATGTGACTTACCACTCTACGATTTTATTCTGTACTGACTAGGCCGACATCTAAATCGTCAATGTATACAAGAAAGAGCAAGGGGCCCAATACAGAACCCTGAGGAACGCCGCTAGCTACATTAGCCCGACGACGACTCCGCTCCATTAACGACCACCCTCTATTTCCTACCTCGCAACCACTTTTCTATCCAATTTATTACTACACCCCCGATTCCACGAGCCTTAGTTTTTTCAATGTGTTTCTGTGCGGTACGGTGTCAAACGCCTTTTGAAAATCTAAATACACTACTTCTACAGCCCGATGACTATCGTAAACTTCAACCACGCTTTGAAAAAATTCTAAAAGATTAGTTAAGCAAGATTTGTTTCACCTAAAACCGTGCTGCATATTTCTAATTAGTTATGCAATTCCAAGTGTTCAACTATACGATCCCTAATTATTGATTCCAGTAGCTTACCTACAACAGACGTTAAACTGATAGGCTACAAAGGTGCGGCGAGAAATTATAGGCCAATCTTAAAAATAGGTGTTACATTTGCTAACTTGAAATTATCTAGTACGTACCTCTCAGAAATAATGCATTAAAAATCTTTGTTAACGGCACAACGATGCTTTCTTTTAATTCTTTTAATTGTAGTTGTATGGGATATATGGAAATACGTGTGGATATACATATATACACACATACATACATATATATATACATACACACATACATACATACATATACATAAAATACTTTTTTTTTCATGGAACCTCCCCTAGAATATCAGAGAGGTCTATGGAGACTAATTTCGCCTGAAGTTCCCCAGCGTTTTGATTTGGTGAAAGGGGGGGTCAAATCTGTAGAATAATTTACCCCTTAAGGGGATTCCTCCCACCCAACTCATTTAAAAAAAAAAAATCCCATTAGTGGCAGGAGTCACCCTTTCCCCGAAATGTCAATAACGATCAACGTAGAGGGACGTTATCATCAATAAAACGAAAAATTGAGAACGAAACTAACGGAGCTGAATTAAATATTAAGGCGCAAAGTTCAAGAAAAGGCCGACAATGAACAAATGATCAATACACGAGCTTATCCATTAAAGAATAAAGTAAAAAAAACTCTCTCTCTCTCTCTCTCTCTCTCACGATCTAATTCAAGGTCCTACGTGCTCAATATATCATCAAACAGGAAAAGATCGCCATAAACATTAATGCATAATATTTACTTAAAATTACACAATTCATACTATTTTTTCTTAATTATTAACGGATGTCAGTAATTGAAGAACTTTTTTTTTTTTTTTTTTTTTTTTGGTCTGTCGTTCACACTCAATATGAGGGTTTGAAAAGAAAGGGGACTTTTTCAAAGCAATTTTTTCCATTTTTTCCTCTTCGATTATCCTTTTGTTAGTGTCCCCTTTTATTATTTCAGACAATAGTTATATATATATATATAATATATATATATATATATATATATATATATATATATATATATATATATATATATATATATAAAGAGAGAGAGAGGGGGGGGGGACTTTAAGAAGTTTCAAATCACAAAACTGATGATATTTCAAACTAAACTTTGTTATTAAAGCGTTGGAGTCTCTTTTCAAAGGGAGAAACACAATGTAATGCGCGAGACGAGCTCCAGATCCAATCATAAATCGACCCGAGTAAACACTTAGTTCGAAGGCCTTCTAAGGGCTATTACATCATAATCTGGCTCATTAACACAACGTAATTTGACATCACAGGTGAAACACGGGTGATTAGCGGTTTTACACCTCACAACGCTCTCCGAACACCTTTCCCAACATTTGCAAACACTGTCTGCTATTCTGTACCTTCTTCGACCGGACATTATTCGTCTATCGTTAAATTTAAATTCGAGCAAAGTCTGAAAGTGGAAGTTTTGGAAACGAAAACAGGTTCCAGACTTCGTTTTCAGAGGGAAAAAATATTTAGACATTCCCATTTCAGAATTTAGAAAAAAAAAGAGAGTCCCTTTTTCGATAAGGCACCGACTGATGTCCTGCAACTGAAAGTGGGGCGATGCAAACACAATCTGCTTCGGTTGACGCGCACGATAAACATTTTAAATAACAAAATTGTGGTCGTGGTTATTGTTTTGTTCGTCAAAAAAGTTGAGGGAGAATTAAGAAGGGGCCAACACACTCCTTTAACGAATGTCGTCCTCGACATCAACGGCAATGCAAGGTTACGACGACACAAACATCGACAGACTGGGTCTCATTCAGCAGCGGAGTCGCTATTGATTGGCAGCGCCCCCTCCCTCTCTCTCTAGTCTTCGCAAGACACGCGCAGGACTCACACTAACTCACTCAATCCCAAAACACTCATGCACTCGCACGCAATCACGTTCACATATCTCCACACAACCCTCCCCTCCCTTTTCCCCTCATCTGAATTCTCATTTGAACTTAATCAGAGTTTGAACCTTCAATGCCTAAAAGGGGACTAATTTATATTTTATATATATATATATATATATATATATATATATATATATATATATATGTATATATGTGTGTGTGTGTGTGTGTGGGGTTAGCATCACTGACGACGAATCCATCGGCCCCGGGTTCGATTTCCGGTGACGGCAGGCGGCAGCGCGCGCAGCTAACCCAGCTGTTCATCCTTCCACATAATATGAATTAATTGGTAGATAAATGGGTACCTTGCGTAGCCCATTGGTTAAGACGCTGGGCTGCTGATCGGGAGGTAGCGAGATTGAGTCCGGGCAAGGACTTTGTAATTTCTGACTACCCGTGGTGGGTTGTGGTTCAGATTCCGTTATGCTGGGTTAACAAGCTTGACCTTCGTCAGAATGAACAATTCGGGCGGAAGCAAAACCAGACAGAGAGACAGAGACAGACACAGCAACCCAAAAGAAGAAAAAATCATTAATAAAAAGGGACGTCAAAACGTATTTGAAATTATGTGATTTCACGTTACGCGCGTGATGACGAAGCACTTCACTGAGTTACGTCTAAAGACGCTACGTGTATAAACTGTGATGTAACGGCACGAGAATGTGCCCATTTGGGCTATCATCATCTTGAACGAGGCCCGATCATGAACAAGGAAATAGCCCAATCTCATTATTATTATTATTATTATTATTATAATCTCATTCGTACTTATGCTGAATGCGAATAATTTATCCATGAAATACATTGTATATTACAACAAATAGAAATCTGTACATAAATTTATGTGTACATGAAAATAATACTATAATAAGTAGAGTAATCAATGTTCCGTGCGATGATTCCTCATTTCACGAAGATCAAACTTGTTGCCCCTCCTCTTAAGTTGACCTGGTGAAGTAAAGAGAGTTGGTTTCTTGCGCTCTCCACCTCACACGTTAAATAAACTATCGAAATTCACTTCCATATTGCGTAACTTACCGCAAAAACTACATATATGATACATACTGTTCAATCCTTACAACCCTTACTCGTGAGGAAAAGGTCTCCACCTTTTCCTCACGAGTGTAACTCGCTTCCATATTAGCTATTGCTCGTTATTCTACCTGCAACAAAAAAAGGTCCCAAAACAAGACATCAATTTGAACATTTGTTTTAGTTCTAATGTATTACTTTCGTAAATTTAATTTAAAATAAATTTTCCTGCGAAATCGGACATATGGGACACCCTGTACATAAAAGCAGTGTGTGGAAATACAAACCATCATATTATTCATCCATTAAACCAATTGCATAATCATCGGATTCATATTAGGTGCTAAAACCAACCGAGAACGAACCAACCCTATATTCAGGTTCCTAAAACGGCACGAGCCGAGTATCTGCTCGTGTATTCGTATAAAGTATTTTACAAAGAAGCTCCTACGTTAATTTTGTGAGTCATCAAACGTCCAAGTGAACTTGGAGATCCCTCTAATGTGAAGGAACTGATGTTTGGAATAATCTTTGGTACTTTTGCATTATCCTCCCAACACTTAATTTTTTTTTTATAATGGAAGGAAAATAAAGTACATTATCAAAACACTTTTCTAACGCCTGCGGCGGGCTGTTTTTAACCTAACCTAACCTAACCTAATCCCAACACTAATTTTTTTTTATAATGGAAGGAAAATAAAGTACCAAAACCAAACCAACATTATATAAAAAAAAATTAGTGTTGGGAGGATAATGCAAAAGAACCTAATCTTTAAACAAATTTAAAAGGGAACCCTTCATAGAAATTTTCCGATCCAATTACAAAAAAACATTTTTTGGGATGGATAATACCGTTCCCTCTTCATCTTTCTCCCCATAAATTCTATTTCGTTCATTTCTCCTAAAACCATCAAAGAATATCAGTTTCATGCGTAAATTACTGCTAAGTGCTTTCTTTAACTTAAGAACACCTTCAAAACGAACTCTGTGGGGTTGTTCATCAAATATTTGTTTACGTTTTTAACCCTTCATCGGGGAGTGTGACGTTATTGATCTTGGTCTGGTTAACGCCAGATGATTTTATTCAGTTTCAGAAAGACCTCTGCGCAGTGAAGGATTAAGCAAACGTCTCTTAACGCTTTACTACACAGAGGTCTTTTCGAGACCGAAAAAAATCGTCTGGCGTTAGCCAGAACAATCAGTAAAGTCACACTGCGGGACAAAGGGTTAAGATTCAAATCCGTAATAATCAATATATACCACTAACTTATTATTTCAAGTGATCCCAATTATTGTATTTAAATGTCACAACCTTATATATAATGTATTTAAGTAATTTTGGCCATGGAAGGCCATACTGCTTCATATTTGACAATTCTTTAGATACAGTATATGTAAAATCCTGCCTTTACTGCAAATATTATACGTGTATATTCTCCGTACTATCTTTTGAACAACAATCATTATTATTACTGAGGAAACATTCACCACTTGCGGATTAGCTTAATAACTATCTGATGATAATTTAATATTAATGTATTAAAATTCACTCCTACTCGCGGTATTTTGCAGTACTTTCAACAATATCGTCCTTTATGGTACTCCAAACATAGGAATACAAACAGAGTACGAGGCAACTCGTCTATTAATGTCATTAATAACGGGCTCTTAAGTGGTTAAGCGCCTCTGACTAAACGACAAAGAAATAGTGATGAGGTGATGTCACACACTCACTAAAATTATCTATCCAATCAACTCGAACTGGGCTACACCACGCTACACAACACAAACAACGGAGACACAAACCATACTTCGAGGACTGAGCACTATCAAATGAAAGCGACTGAAGGTGTATTATTACAATAAATAAATGTCTCGGTTACGCTGAAATATATAAGTCAAATAAAGGAGGGCGGCAATAAAAATTAAACTTTGTTTCTTCAGCAAATATATTTTAAATCACGGTCAAATGAACGTGCAATTTCCACTGACGGGATATTGTAAATAAATAAAATAAATAATTTAAATAAATTAATGTAAATTCGGCGTTCGGTTAATGAGCTTAGTTCAACGCACCCATTAATTTTATTTATTTTCATTATATATTAGTACATAATTCCACGCACTGTTAGGCCTCCTACCTACAAAAACCATAAACAGACCAACTTTAAAGACAAAATTTGGCCGAACTTCACAAACTTATTTCTAACTAACTTTAAAAAAAAAAAAAAAAATAGCAACTATTTTGACCCCAATAACATAAATTTTGAAAAAGGAAAACTCAGTCGAAATTATGAAAGGCAAGATTAAAAAAAAAAAAAAAAGACATCAATCCACAAACTAAAATAAAGCAAGCTCATCTATAAAACAAAGTGAAATGACCTCATTAACACCATCTTGCATCGACACTAAAGCAACAGGTTACTTCGTTTCCTTGTATGACGTATTATAACTGTCCGATGAAGTATCAACCTACCTACCTACCATTATTATAAAGGCTCGAGCTTGCACAATGTCAGTGCATTCGAATTCAAGCGTAACACTTTCACGAAGGAAGAAATTAAAAACACTACTGGTACTTAAGATGAAAGATGTCACAAGACTGTTTTAAAGAGTTAACGAAATGCTCAATAATAAAGCTTTAGAAAAGTAGAACTCACTTCCTGCAGAACTTGATCCCCCTTTTTCGTGGAGAGGTTCAAATACCGTTCCTGCGACTGGTAAAACTTCTGCGTTTGCTTATCGAACTTCTTCCTCCTCTCTTTGGCGCCTCCAATCGCGTCCTTTCGAAATGCTTCCAAAGGACCGATTATTTGCTCCTGTGCTCGGTCCAACTGCGGGAAAATTACCATGCGAAATTTCATTGATTGCTAGTGAAATTTTCAGTGCAAATACGAAATGTTCAAGTAGGGTTGGCAAAAACCCGGGGTTGGGGATTATTAGTGTGATATAAACAAACACTTGAAAACACGTCTAAAACTATATGTTAGCATTTCATATACAGTAAAAATGTTTTTAGTTTACCTACTCTTCAATACAATTTTCTTTGTATTTGTTGCCAAATTTCATTTTAAGTTACTAAATGGCATAATACGTGGTGTCCCCCAAAACAACTTTCACCATTTTAAAGCTCGGTAAATTTTTATTTTGAAGTTACATGAATGAAAGTTACAATATATTGTTTAAAGTGAAGCTAAGTTTTAGTCCAATGATAATTCGACGCGGTCATTTAGGAATCATGTTCAAAATGAGCTTCATGACGAATAAAATAACATTCATGAATACGGTACGTTTATCATAATGCAAATTAACATCTTCCGCTTCATCAATGTTTATGCGTTGCATTTTCTCTAATTATATTCTTTACATTTTCTATTGTCCGTGGTTTAGCTCTAAACATCTCGTCCTTAACCCTTTACAGACGAAAGGTACGAAGTGGTAACGTTTCAAATACACGCATTTATAACTTAACACTACAAAAAAAAATTCCGGCAATAAAGGGTTAACCCGTAACATCACGGGCTCTCGCTTCTGACCATTTCTGCGCAGCCCCGTATGTATATACACGGGTTGAAACTTTAAACCGAGACCTCTTTGCGTAGCCCGTGTTTTTGGCTCGACTCGTAACTGGGCGCTCGCGCAGTTAACGAGTTAAGGCAGTCCCATAAAAAAAAATCTAGGGATGAGATATCTGGGGATCTTGGTGGCCATGGAAAGTGTGATTGGTGTAAGATGAAACGGGCGGGAAATTGTTCTCCTAACCCAAATGGAGGTACAAAAGAAGGTTCCCAGGGGTACGCGGCATCCTTCTTTGGAACCAACTTTCGCGTGGAAAAGTACTCTCAAAAGACGGTGTAGTGGCTACAGCATCTTTTGAGCAATTTTGAGTAGAGGGATGGTACGGGGCACTTGCCGAAGTCATTGAGGGGTACGCAGCCGAAAAAAGGTTGGGAACCCTGTGGACCTAACCAGTCCATAACAGTTGTCGTACTGTGGCTCGTGGCCCCATTTTGTTGGAAAACCACTGTCAGTTACGCGTTGGCGGCGTAATTCTGGCAAAAAAGTTTGAAACCCGTTCATTATTCAAGTATGGATCACTAGTTACTGTAACAGCATTGCTTTCCTAATTTTCATAGTAGTAAGGGCCGATGATGCGATCCCGACCCAAAGTACACCATACAGTTACTGTGAAGCATTGTGAAGTGGTTTCTCAAAATGAAAATCTATAAGTCGAATTCCCCAAAATCTAAAGTTTTGCTCGTTAACAAATCCTACAACATAAATGTAACACTGATCACTGAACAAAATGTTTTCGATACTCATCAGAACATTAATCAAGCGCATGATATTGCTTTAAATAGCGCTGAACGTATCTATGAATATTTTGAACGTGATTCATAAATGACTGGGTTGAATAATCGCTAAAATAACTCTCTCATTTTAAACAATGTACTGTAACTTACTTTCATGTTTTTTCAGAAAAAAAACTTTGAGGAACACCCTGTAGTAAGCAGTTTGTTGTACACGTGTTAAGTTATTTATACTACCTGCCTGATGAAATACTAGATATTTGCCTCCATATTTTAACGTGAATGTAGACCAATAGCCTACTCGTGGGGCTTTGGTGCCCTCTACATTTAGTTAAGTTTAGAAATAAAATTAAATGTAGTTCGACCCAAAGTACATTTCCTTCTTCACCTCATGACCTCATCCGCCATGTTTGTTTACTGATACTTATTCGATTAGTTTAATGTTTAAGTATCTAGTTCATTACACTCGGCAAATAGTCAGAATATTATTTATAAAACATTGTGGGTTTATTGCTTAGTCATAAGTCGTAATATTTTGTGTCGATCACACGAATAAGTTTATGAAATTACAAGCTTCAAAGTTTTATTTTTCAAACAAGAATTACTATTTTTTTCGAATAAATTTAATGTTAAAAATAAATTAATAAAAGGTAAAAAGTAACAAAATGCTCTTGATTTTACTAAATTGAATAACTTTTATCATTAATAATAAAATAAATACGGTACATTGGTTTTACAATTTACAATGACATAAATAATTGTGAATGTGGACTATTTATTTTAGCCCTTAAGCTTCAGGCTTTACTGAGCTTACTAAAAATAAAGCTTATTATTATTGAAAATGAAAATGAAAATGAAAAGCTTTATTATAGTCCATATGACAAATAATATTAATACAACGACACTCATATACTAAGGATAGAAATATATACAGTTGATTAGAAAAAATACAGTAATGTCGAAGTTTAGTGGAGCTACAGACAGACGTTTTCGTACCAAGAATTCCATAGCTTAGAGGACAAACGACAGGACTCATGGATAAATAATCGGCTTGGTTGATTTTTTTAATTATTTGCATTAGACTGTATTCAGCACGTCTTGTTACCTCCGGGAAGCTCGGGACATTGCGGGTAGCGGGTAGCAATTATTAATAACAAATAAATTATGAACAAGTATTATTAATAGTTAAAGTATGTATTAATGTTAAATTATCATTATCGATACGACAAATGGAAGGGCATTATTGAAGGTATTATACCAATACCATACAAAGAAATCAATATTATACACGAGAGATAAGACCTGAACAATCATAAGTAATGTGTATTTAATCCTGAATTACACGCGTGAAATGATTAAACAATAGTAATGTACATTAATCCTAGATTTTTATTTGTATGCCATTATTAATCGGGATTCCAACTTGGTTTTAAACGAATTTACATTCACTATTTTTTATATCAGTATTTAAATCATTCCATAGTTTCAACCCAATAAAAATGGGTAGTTTTTGAGATGACAATCTAAATTGAGGTACAACATGCTTTGATCTATTTCTGGTCTGATACGAGTGGATTTCTTGAATTACCAAATATCTATTTACCCATTGTAAGTTAATGATTTTGTTCTTACACTCTTAAATAAAAATAAAACGTGCCAGTTTGATTACATTATTGAGCTTTAGTAGTTTTAGCTCTTTAAATAATGCACGAGAGTAATCAAGAAACTCAGCATCATATAATAACCTTATTGCTCTTTTTTTGGATGACAAAGATACCGTTTAAAGCGTTGTTAGCGGAGTTTCCCCAAACAAGGGTGCAGTACAGTATATAAGGAAGAACAAGTGTATGATAGAGCCAATAAAACCTGTTTAGGGACTATAATTCTAAGTTTAAACATTATAGCAACGTTCTTTGAAATCTTTTTCGTGATATAATTTACAGGATCACTCCATTGCAAATTCTCATTTAGCATTACACCAAGAAATTTTGTTACAGTAGGCCTACACTCCTTATACATTTCTTTTATTAGTAAAAATCATGAAATTTGTTTTACTGGTATTTAGGAAGAGTTTATTGGCGGTCAACCATTTCATTACACTGATGAATTCCGATTTAAATATATTCTTAAGCTGAATTAACATCTTTGCAAGAAAAAGAGACAGTTGTATCATCTGCAAGCATTATGAGGTTCAGTATATCAAATAAAAATAACAGTGGACCCAGAACTGAGTCCTGTGGCACACCATGTTTGACAAGTGCTTCAGTTGAGCAAACCTTTATTTACTGATCAATACAAAATGATATCTACTGGACAAAACTTTTAAAACAAATCACCGATAAAGCCGTAACAACATAATTTACTAAGTAGAATATTATGGTCTATTACATCAAACGCCTTACTCAAATCCATAAAATATTGATATTATTTCTTTGTTCTCTTTAGCTATATTTGCATTTTCCATAAGATTTAAAATAGCCATTTCCCTTGTTTTATTATTACGAAAGCCATATATTGATTTGGAGATAAAAAATTGTAGGATTCTAAATATTGCTGCATTCTACTTTTACAAATTTTTTCAAAAACTTTGCTGAACACAGATAATGAACACACCGGCCTATAATTAGTTGCTAGTGTAGGATCACCCGCTTTAAAAAAGGATGTTATACAACCAATTTTTAGCACTAATGGGAATATTCCTTTGGAAATACTTTGATAATTTTAGCCAAAGTTACAGATATCTTATCTTTAACAAGTTTCAATATAGGTACAAGAAAGTTTTTCATAACTAAGACAAAAAATATGAAGAAAAATTTTTTTTTTTTTTTTTGATAATGTCGATTTATTCCGACATTTTTTAGATGAATATTTGTAATGCCAATCCAGTGGTAACGCGAAAGGCTTGTCTTTAATAAGTTATTCGGATCTAAATTGGTAACGTTTCGCAATTCTAATCCTGAATAATGCAAATACTTCCAACAAAATTCTCTTCATTTTACTGAAATTCTGATTGGACCTAAAATGATAAAATGCCATGTCAAATCGCCCTATTTAAAAGCCTATAAATGAAAGCTATGTGGTTGAACTTCAGTAACTTATAGGAGAAAGATCGAACGTAGGTATACGGGTCTTTACCAGCACTAACTAATGCATGGAACTAGAGACTGACACACTTCAACTTTAAACTAGATTTCAAAGAAATTACTACTAATTCTACGAACAAATTCGAGTGAAAGACTCTTCCCCGAGCCAATAAATGGGATTATTTTCAATTAATACTATTTAATAAAATTTAAAACAAAACACTTTCGTTTCTAACAAAGGCAACATTTTAAGTAATACCTTTTAAACAAATTGAAGAAAAAAAAAGCTAATATTCTGGCTTACCATCCTTTGCCTTTCTTCTTCGACAAATTTAATGATTTGAGCGAAAGCGTTGAACGATTGACTGATAATGATTTCATCCTCTGTTGAATTAGCTTTATTTGGCTCTTCCGCAAACGATCGCAATCGTGACATCAAATTCTTCTGCGCAACCGACAAGTCTGAAACAATAAATAAATATAAATAAAGGGGGGAGAAATCCGGGACCAAATCCTGCGAAATCATTATTTTCCATAAGTGAAGCATAAACTTTCGTGACTTTTTGTGAAGTGACCTTAGACACGGCTGCGCCACAAAACTGAACATGGTTGATATTTTTCGTCCATAACCGACAAACGTCATTTACTATATCAAACTAACTTCTACGTACAGTACATTCGTCACTATATTACAGTGCCCGCGAAAAGTATCCGATCACTCAAGAAAATACAATATTTTCCCTTAATATTCAGAGACACGTAATTCACTTTCTATTTGTTCTAGCGACATCTGGTAACTTTGAGGTTGCTCGCTAATATGAGAGCTATCCAACGCATTCTCAAATTAGTGTTCTGGTAGCCTTCGTTGCGGGTGGCTGTGTCTCAAATTTGTCAGATTTCACTGTTTGTGTAAATTTCTTGATATTTTTTTTTTTTTACAGAAAGTGGTGTAAATAAAATTTATATATAATGTGTGCTAAAAAACAACTTAAGAGTGATTGTCGAGGTGCTATTGTTGCTTTGCATGCATGTGGGAAATCACAGAGACAGATAGCTAAGGAATTAACATATCCCAAAGTACCGTTAATTTATGGGTTTCACGGGCTAAGAACAATGGTGGCCTAACCACGCCAGTCCCTAAAAAACGATCTGGCAGACCGAGAAAAACAAATTCGCGAACAGACAAACTTATGAAACGTTTAGTATTGAAAAACCCAACAATAACTGCGAAAGAAATAAAATTTAATATGAATAATTTGTTATCTGGTGTTTCTGAACGAACTATCCAGGAGCGGCTCCAAAAAGAACTCGGATTACTATCTCGCCATGCTGCTAAGAAACCGTTCATTAATGAAAAAATGCGTAAAAACGTGTCGCATTTGTAAAAAATACATTCATTGGACTGTTGATGACTGGAAGAAGGTTTTATTTAGCGATGAGTCGACATTTTTGACATTCAGAAGTTGTCCAAAAAAGGTTCGCCGGCCTATTGGCTCAAATAGGATGGACCCTAAATACACCCTAAAGACAATGAAACACCCTCCAAGTGTGATGGTTTGGGGTTGTTTCGGTTACTATGGGCGTGGAAACTTATATTTTCTTCCGAAGAACACAACTATGAATGGTGCACGGTATTTAGCAATGCTACAGGATAAACTTCTAATGGCAATGGCAATCCAAAGGACAAAAACATACATGCATGATGGTGCACCATGTCACAGGGCCAAAATAGTGACAAAATGGATTACTGACAATAAATTTGATATTTTGGATTGGCCTGGTAATAGTCCAGATCTCAATCCGATAGAAAATCTGTGGCTAATAATAAAAATAAGGTTGAATGCCACGACACTGGCTCAGTCGAAAAATTACAAGAGGCCATCAAAAAGGTATGGTGCAAGGAAATATCAGTGGAAGTTTGTCAAAACTTGATTAAATCCATGCCAAAACGTCTAGAACAAGTCATCCAAACCAAAGGACAGATGACAAAATACTAATATAAGGTTAGTATACATTTAAACATTGTTTTTTATGTAAAAAATACAAATTTCAAGGGTGATCGGATACTTTTCGCGGGCACTGTAGATTTAGGATGTAGAATCTGGTTTCCCTTAATTCCCTACACTGTTTTCTTCTTTGTCGGCAGCATTTTTCCACGCCTAAGTGGGGTCGCTGTTTCTAATCCGCCTTCGCCACTCATTTCTGTCCAACGCCACATCCGCCGCCAGATTTCGCTCGCTCATATCACCTTCCACACACACACTTCATCTCATCCTCGGCCTTCCCCTTCTTCTTCCAGATGGTTCCATCTTCATAACTCGTCGCCCATATTCCTCCTCTCCGCATGACGTGTCCAAACCATCTAAGCCTTCTCTCTTGAGCTTTCTTTGACACTTCTATTACTTTCGTCGTTCCACGAATAAATTGATTTCTAATTTTATCTCTTCTCGTAACCCCACCACACATCCATCTCAATATCCTACACTGTATGGCCTCAAATCTTAAACCAAAGTTTTTTCCCTCATCGGCCTATCGGAATCGCGTGACCTCACAACTTTGAGTGACCGCCAATTATACTAATACTCATTCATAATTAGAGACGAACGCTTAACAAATCATCAGTTAGTGTCAGACAAATGAACTCTATAAAATCTAACAAGTACCAACAAAGGTTTATATCAGTTTCCTATTAAAATGTTCCATTTTCTTTTTTCTCACAGAAAGAAAATGGTATAGAAGGGGAACATTAGTAATCTCTCAAACACGAAAATAGTTGTGCGTGTGTGTATAACTGTATACACACATACACACTTTTTTTGTGTTTGATATATATATATATATATATATATATATATATATATATATATATATATATATATATATATATATGTTTCATGGAAATCAGATAACACTAGGTGGTTGTTTTAAATTTGTTAGTTATTTCCTACGTCACCAGTTTTGGCCAATCAGGATCTTTGTAACAAATTTCGACTATCAAAAAGCTAGTCCCCATGAAATATATACAGTATATAACAGTGAAATTCCAAATACCCTTCATGCAGATGGACCTCTAAACTCTCGACATTCAAAATAGGTCAAACTGCGTGGCCGTTTTCTCACTTGTTTCATCACTTTTGACAAGGGTCAATCGGAGCCAAGGTCAAAAGAGAGTAACTACAACAGATGAAAGAATGGACTACATTCGTTCATGTTTCATTAACTAAGGCAGAAATATGCCTAAACACACAAACTAATGTCATACTTTATCGGTGGATAAGTTTCAATCATGTTATACTCCAAACAGATTAGAATTTAACGTCATTAGGCCTACAAGATGGCTATCAACGTAGGAACAATTATATTTGGATTCATTTCTAAGCAATTTTACCACACACACACACACAAAAAAAAAATATTAGTCACCAGTTCGCGAATGGCGACCGAGAATTGATGTTTGGCGAGTGAAAATCTTGTCGACGCTATTTATCGCGTTAAATCTGGATTTTTTTTTTTTTTAATTGCAATGTGACCTGGTTTTATTTATATATTTATATATATATATATATATATATATATATATAGAAACGACGTAAGTATAGAGGAGTGTTCTGCACACGAGGAAGAGAAATAACAAACAAATGAAAAATAAGGCACCCGCCCGGGAATCGAACCCAGGATCTTCCAATTGCCGGTCAGTGCACGTCTGACCGGCAATTGGAAGATCCTGGGTTCGATTCCCGGGCGGGTGCCTTATTTTTCATTTGTTTATTTCTCTTCCTCGTGTGCAGAACACTCCTCTATACTTACGTCGTTTCTATACGTTAATATACTGCGCGGTCATTGCAGTTATATATATATATATATATATATATATATATATATATATATATATATATATATATTCGAAGAAAAGCTTCAGTAATAAAAACACCTGGAATAATTATACTTCAATTTTTTTTTAAATTTCCAAAAAAAATTTGAACAGAATAAAATAGGCTCTTCCGAAATAAACTTGCTGCCTCATGAACTTCATAGGCCTACATCTTAATTATGTTAATTAAATGTTGAACCTGAAGGGCTCTTTAGAACTCATAATTAACGAAATCAATATTTTTATATTTTTCTTACAGTTCCAAACTATCATTTCTAAATTTAAGAATAATTTAACGTTTGTATATTTTAAGTCTTTCAATGAAATGGTGCAAATTACACCATACTTTCCTTCAACCTTGAAGTCGTCAACAAGTTTTATGTAGAACAGTTATTTTTTGTTTCCTTTGAAAGCTACACGAACATGTAACTGAAATAATCATAAATTATTATTATTATTAAAAAAAAGGCGGCTTCAACTTAACTGTAATTTCAAACTTCACAAAGTTTAGATACACGATATGGATTAAAAAGTAAATTTGTTACTAAAAATAAATTTCTATTTTAGGTTGTGATTACTTTATCCAAACAAGGTTATAATACATTTCCAGACTTTACAAAATTATAGATAAAAATAAACGTTCAAGACCAATTAATCGGTCAAGTGGCCGATCAGGACGATTACCGATATCATCGATATTTTCTTTTTAGAATTCTAAAAGTAAAACAACCGACTATTTATTTATTTATTTTTTTATTTTTTTAAGAGTGCCTTGAGTTGGAGAGTAGGCCCTGTTTTTGGCACTACCATTTAAGGAATGAAACTATCGTCTGAGACCTGATCAAATTTGACTCAACACACGAACACGAATTGGCATTTACGCTTAATTATTCAGTTATATGAATATTCAACAAAAAGGCATTAAAAAAACTATTGTTTTAGGGCTGACCTAAATAAGGTCATAAATTCACGATATACCGTATCCAAACATACGCCTACGCCCGCCTATCACATTACTAAAAACTAACACAAACCCATTCACTTTTAACATTCGCGTTACTAATGGTGAAATTGGACCCTACGTCACTATGCTAATTTCTGAACTTAAAAAAAAAAAACTAACTTCACAAACGCCTTAGTTACGCTATTGAAGAAATTATTATTACATAACATACATGTAAGTCTCGTTACACTCATACAACACATACAATCTATATTTAAAAAGGACCGACCGTGAAAGAATTTCGCTTTTACAAACAGCTGATAACGCATGAAACGGAGAAATTAATGAAATCAGCGTTATCATTCCCTTATCTTAACTGCTCTTCCTCCAGTATCCTTTGAGGCCCAAGTCGTTTTCACTCGAGAGTCCAAAGGAAACAGACATCGAGAGAATTTAACCTAGGCCTATATTTCTAAGTATCTACATTAAATACGTTATATGAAGAGCTAAAATACAAAAGTAAAAGAAAATTTCATATTAAATTTAAATAGTTAACACTACTGAAAAATCAGCGCGTCTTATTTCAGTACATAGAGCGAACTACTGTAATCGAATGAATAAAATTTACTAATAACACGCTCAATATTTTCGTGAGAATATCAAATACAAACTAGAAGTTATTAATAAATTTCACTTACTTTACTTACTATAGTGCTCTATCTGTACTGCTAAAATAAGTCAGCTGCGCTAATGGTTTAGTACTGCGAGCATTTTAAAATTGGGGTGTAATGTTGCCTGTTCTTGCGCATGCGTTCTTTCAGATTTTTCTTTGATATTAATACAACATAGGACTCCTCTCTTCTCCAAATTTTTAAATATAAAAAACTGTTTTATTTAAATAATCCATATTATGTTAACAAAAGCAGCGAGCTTATCCTATTATTACGTAGAAATTTAGTAACTGAAGATGAGGACGTCCAGCGTGTCTAGCTTCTCATATAACTAATACTGGCTAGGACTTACGCTACAATTTACTGGAGATTTGTGTAATTTTCTTATGTATATAGATCTATGAAGGTTCGACTCATTTGTAATAATTAAAATTCACAAAGATTTTACCTATAAAAGTTTACATACCACTACGTGTCTAATCACATTGGAATAACAAAGAGGATCGACGCAAATTAACTTTTCAAACTATTTCAAATATTAACTGTAACCAATGGTTTTTTCTTAATTTTTGTTTCGGGTATACGTTAAAAGAAGAAAAACGGAAATACTTCAAAGTAATACGATATATCTGAAGTTATTTCTACGTAACACTAAGAAAAGTACCATTAACAATGATAATAAACACGCAGTAAAACCAGCATTTATTAACATACCGCAATAAAAGTACGTAAGCGTTAATGCAGGAATGTATGTACAGGGTGATTTAAAAGTCAGGTTACATAGGGATATACTGTATTATGTAATGATATAGGGGAAGTCACATTACACGTTCGATATGGCCACCGTTAACGGCAATGCTCTTGCGCAGCCAGCTAGGAATATCACATCAATGCGCTCCTCCTTCGATAACATCTCATAACTCATTTACCTGCATAGAAACAGAAAAGCCCTATGTAACCTGACTTTTGAATCACCCTGTATAATAATTGGTTTCTCTAATGAGTACACCCAAAATGCGATCGCATTCCGTGTGTTGTAATTGTTAGTACGCGGTGTAACAACTAAATAATAACTGAATATAAAAAGATGAATGCGCGTACTCGATGCAAATGACCATTTGATATTTTGATGTACGTATACGCTCAAGATCAGTAATAGAACTACTGAAGTATACGGCGTATACCCTCGAATATACCACTGGCCTGGCCGTAAAATTAAGCGACCATACAAAACCGAAATAAACTCAGTCGACGAACATAGTCTAGAAAGGACTATAAATGTAGCCTTAAATTTTAATTGCCATTTATCTCACTTGATCAGTAAAGTTATTAAGATTTACGTGGGACCAAAGAAGAATAAGAGGTTCCTTCAGGTGGGTGGGGGGGGGGGAGCCGGAGCCAATTAAGGAAAACAATCAATTTCACCAGTAACGTAATGATACCCCAATGTGAGTTACATGGAGCACCTTTAAATGGGGCGAAGTGAGTATCGTCATTCCTCACCAATATGACAACCCATTAATTAGGATGATTTTAGTAGTTATTTAAAACTTTAGACAATTTCTAAATTAGGCTTAATAGAGCGACTGCACGGCCTTCCCATTTACTTATCCAAATGAATAGTTTAAGGTTAAGGTTCTCGTATAAAACACTAAATTATATGTATAAAAAAGTATATATTAAGATGTTAATGGTGTTAGTTGATAAGTTCTTCTGTATAGCAACTATACAAAACAGTTTCTTCGCAGACATTAAATCACGGAATATACACGAGGGTTGTTCAAAATGTAAGTTTACAAGGTTTTTGAAGAAACTTTTATTACAAGGAAAGTAATTATTACAAGTATTTCAACAACAACTTATTACTACTTTTCTACATTATCACCAAACAGATTCAAACATTTGTCGTAGCGTGGGACAAGCTTTCCGATGCCGGTCGAGTAAAATGTAGGGACCTTTGTTTTTAACCAGTTTCGTACTGCCGCTTCTGCATCAGGATCGTTTTGAAATTGTTTACCTCCGAGGCGTTTCTTTAGGGCTGGAAACAAATGGAAGTAGCTTGGTGCAAAGTCAGGACTATGGGGGGTATGATCCATGACTTCCCAGTGGAACGATTCCAAAAGTTGGCACGTTTGATTTGCAATGTAAGGGCGTGCCTTGTCACGCAAGAACACCAAACCTGCAGTAAGCAACCAGGGACGTTTTCTTCTGACAGCGGTGCGGAGTCGCTGTTAAGTTTCACAATAATAAGTGGCATTTATTATTGACCCTTTCTGCGTGAATTCAACATGCAAAACGCCTTGATGGTCACAAAAAAATTGTTGCCATCACCTAACCAGCTGATGGTACAATCTTGAACTTTTTAGTTCGTGTGACAATATTGCCACACATGCCTAACAAAATACTGTACTACCAACATTATTGTACTATGCATAATGCACCGGTAATTAACCTTGTAAACTTACTTTTTGAACAACCCTCGTAGAATACGCCTTGTATGTTAACGGTTAAATTTCAATAAATTCGTGTTGTAAAGTAAGCAACAAAATTTAGCAATTATCTTCTTCATAGACCAAAAACTTTGGCCCAGTTTGTCTAAATAGATGAACGAGCTACAGTGCGATACCGTTTATTTCTTCAACCAGCAGACTACACGACTCTGTATAAATTCTGCTTCTACTTCAATGAATTGCTAATTGGGTGGCAATTTGTCAGTTGAATTACAGTCTTTGATTCCGATTAAATAATAATAATAATAATAATATAGGTCACGTCGTGACCAGTGTCGTAACATAGGTCACGTCGTGACCAGTGTCGTAACACCGCTTCCCGTCGATCAGTGAAGTTGATGTGAAACCATCCTCTGCGTCCAGATTATGTAGCTATCCGTGGTTCGGATCTCACCGTAAAAGATGTACGTTCCCTCCGTCAATGACCTTAGATGTTGCGAAGGAGGTTAAACAACCCTATTCATCATTCATTCATTCATATTATTATAAATTATTATTATAATATGCACGTCGTTTGCATTATATATACACACCGGTATATATGTCGTTTGCACTAAAATATATTCATTTTATATCGTTTCCTTACAAGTGTCAAATGAAAGATACTTTCATTTCTATATTAGGAAAGGTTAGGTTGGTTCAACTCACAGGTAGATTTATACTGTATTAGATCCTAAAAGAAACAGCGTAATCGAAATGTGTGTTGACAAATTAAACGATAGCAAACGAACATTTTTGCTACCTAAGTTAAAATTTGCCGCAGACGCTATGTCACCACATATATAAAAAGATTTTATTTATTTCGCGCTTGAATAATTTACACGAGCATGTATAAGAAGAAGCGGGTCTACCTCAACGTTCATACAATAACATCTTAAGCATTTATGCGTCCAATATGATCTGGTAGGCCTATGCACCCATACACCAAAACCTCTACCCATAACCAGATACTGAATGTGAACGAGGACTGGCTAAACCCTACCGCTTCATTTCCTATAATTATATGAAATCAACCTATTTCGTGGCCATAAAACGGCTCCTAAGATTATTCAAGGTGGAAGAGCAGACGCCATTCGGGGCGACGCAGGACTGCTGACGCCGAATCCTCCCTTCCATTCTCTGATTAACCTCGCAATCTAAACCTCCAGAGGATTAAATGAACGAGACACGCACTAACGAGAGTGGGTGTGACCCCAAAATATTTCGCTCAAAACCAAAACTTTTCTACATTAAATTTTCTCGTTCAAGTTAGGATTTAAAAACCAGTTCAAATTCATTCTAGTTGTCCCGCATTAGACCATTTCCACACCAATAAAAATAAAGTATCTACGCTTTCAAGTAAACCATATACAAATATTTTATTAGTAACTCTCAATAGATAGATTTTTTTTTTTTAAATAAATGAAGCAACATCAATAAGTCCAACACCGGAAGAGGAATATATTTATGATATTTGAACTAACTGAATTCCATCAGACCTACTACTGATGATCCACACTTGCTGGCTAGCGAGAGAAAGGCCTACCAAATTCATTACTGGATCGATCTTCAGTTTATGAAAACTCATTCTGGGCGAACGTTCGAACTGAGGAACAGCCAAACAGCGATAACTCTTTATCGTGTTTCTTTATCAATTCATTTCAACGTCATGAACTCGCAATATCCTGATTTTCTAACAACTATTTTAATAAAAATTAATTCCATCAGACAAGACTTAGTTTATTACCTAAATATATACAAACCACACACACACACACACACGTCAAAATATACAAAATACCATAATTCTCAAACGTTTTTCCATGGTGTTCCCTTAACGGTGTTTGCATTTCTCTTTAAACCCTTCTCTGACAAAACTCTGGGGCCCCAAGTCATCATACTGTTTAGATGAACTGATAATTCTCAAGTGTGAACTCGAAATTATACTGAGGAATACAGCCTATACACAGTATGCAAGTCGAGAAGAGACTAGAATGTTTCAGTGTGTGTTTACCTTCGCGCACAAGACTACTTCAGCATTAAAAGTACGCGCGGTTATACAAGAATATTGTTATACAAGAATATTGCATCGGACAATACTGAACTATAGTGCGAAATACCTCGCCTGGTCAATGCACGTTCAAACTTTGCTTTTACAGGTTGTTTAAGAAGTAAATAGTATTTGCAATTCAAACATGAGAGATCTTCGCGTCCGGTTTTTGAGAACCGTTACCCAAAAACAAATACGGTACAATAAATATGAAGATTTTAATTTCAACAATAGTTAATTTATATTGCGAACGGGTGCAATTAAGCTTTTACTTATTTTGCACACAAAATTAAAGCGCTCTCACACACACAAATAATTATATATATAACACAGGTCAACAAAAAAACATTTTTTTTTCGTTGCCAAGGAAATTCGTACGAATTTAGGGTATTTTGGGGTTGCTGAATTCCAAAATGAAAGTAGTTTTTCCGATTTGGCTCTAGTTCTTGAGATAATGAATACCCTCAATTAATAGGAAACGTAACCATAACGCGTGCATATGGGAAACTACCGGAACATTCTAGATGGTGAGACCGAATAAAATGCCATTATGTATTTCATGTGTTTACTTTTGTATGATTTGAGACAATTTCAATGCGATTTGTAAGTAGGCTCCGCCTGAACATTAAATTTTGTGCATTTTTACGTGTTTCAATGGGGTACCAATTATCTCATAAATTAGAGCCAATCTAGCAAAACCGATGTCATATTCGGAATCAGCACCACAAAGTTACCCCAAAATCACTCTAATATGATTGGCAAAAAAATGAGTGTTGACCAGTGTAATCTACTATAAACATAAAAAATATAAGAATGGGGTGTAACCTCAAATGTAAAATATTTTGCTATACAATATTAACGTTTCCTTATTTTCCTCAAAATATCTGAATCCAACAAAGATTTACGGTAAAAAATATCTCTACTCAAAACTTCAACGATAAAACGAAATAAAACCACTTTACAATAACATCCTTAAAAAAAAAAAATTGTCGCCTTTGAATTTCTCTGAAGGAATCACGTGACGAGATGCGTTTCTTCGGTCAGGTGGATTTCCGGCGCTAGCTTTGTAACACGACCGTTATCAACCTCCGACACGTTACACGTTCAAATAACCTCCGAAGCAATTCGACGTTTGATCAAATCCGGAAAATACAAATTCATGCACGCTTAAAAGTAATATGTAAATGTGCATAAGCAATTTTGAAAGCATTATATACAAACCAAAATCCACGACATTCCCTTTATAATACGATAATCACACTGTCACACGTGATGGACAAAATGCTAAAGATGACACACTTTGGAAACTAACTTCCATCAAAAAATTGAAAGACCGAACACACACACACACACATTGGTTTTGCTTCTTCTGACGAAGGTCAAGCTTGTCACTCCACCTTTTATATATACGGTATATATATATATATATATATATATATATATATGCTGCAAACCCACAAGGAAAAAGAAAACCGATTCCAAGGCCTTTCGTGTATTCAAAGCTACACTTCGTCAGGTGTAGCTTTGAATACACGAAAGGCCTTGGAATCGTTTTTCTTTTTCCTTGTGGGTTTGCAGCATTCATTCATTTCACGTGTTTTATTGTGAAATTCATCCCATATATATATATATATAATAATATATATATATATATATTATATATATATATATATATATAATATATATATATATATATATATTATATATATATATATATATATATATATATTTATTATGTTAACATTAAGTAATAAGCAGAAGAAAGGCTTCACTGTTTCTATACATCACCGCTCCGCCCATAAGAGCAGCTCGCAGTATCATTGTCCAGTACATAGAGCAGATTCCCAATCGTTTCTGGTTCAAGGCATCTCAATTTCTCTTTTCGCGGCACTGTAGAGGATTTTCGTCTTCCACTGTTCAGTATCCAGTTCCTCCCCCATCCCCTCTCCCCAACCTCCAACACTACGAAACTTCAAAACTAAGCCAATACGGGTTCTCTATGGAGGTAATGACGAATGTTTTATTTTGTTTGAAATATCTATCCATACCTTCACCAACTTTGGAATTTCCAATTATTTATTGCAGTAATTTTTATGAAATTTCGCGGCACCCCAGTTCAGAAATTGCCTCAAGAGGGTCAACGTACGAACGAGGCTGCTTCCGTACGTGGTTCATCATTACCACTGGAAGCGACAAAGCTCCGTGCTATCATAATCCAATTAACGGTCATATTCATAATAATTTCCGTACTTGTGTCGTTAGTTTGCAGTGCAGACACTTCTGGCTGTATAGGTCTGGAGGCACGATTCATCCATCAAGAGCAAGAGGCACCGCGAATTATTTTTGCATTTCAGGCAACGTAAAACCACCTACTCACTCATTATTTTATATATACTGTGTGTGTGTGTGTGTGTGTGTGTGTGTGTGTGTGTGTGTGTAATAAAATAAAAGCTTGTTACCTTCAAGGAAAGAACTAGAAGTGTATCTTTACCTGCGCCTCATTATAGAGGAACTACGGTATACTATTAAATTCCAAAGCCAGAGACTTAATATAAAAAACCCTCGTCGTTGCAATATCGCGATTAAGAGGTGTTCAAGGATTCGATTACTTAAAAAAAGAGAGGAAGAAAAAGTATGCAATCCATGGTGACGAACTTGCAGACAAGGCAACAACGTAGCGCACCTTCGGTTTCACCTAGGCCCTAGGGTCTATATAATATATACCGAGGTAGAAGAGCCAGCCAACCGATGCAAACTACATTTAAAGTGTTGAAAGAACTTAAATCATGAAGTTACCATATTATTACGTATCCGACGTTTGATTGTTCATCATTACTCATCGACAACAGTGATTCAAAACTTGTGAATTAGCGACAGCAATATTGCATTTTCATTAAAATTTCAACACCAACGACAAATTCTACTGCAAAACTGCTTTGTAAGAATTGAAGCAGGATCTCGTAAATGTCCATGTTGCGTGATACATTCAAAATGTGCGACATTTACAATGCTAATACAACCATGCTATTCACCGGCTTAAAAATGCTTCGGTAATAAATTTAACTACAAGGAACACAGACATTGTTGCAGTCACAATCGAGCGATTATAACTGGTAAAACATCAACTTCTCATCTTTACATCAATACTGAAATTTTCGCCATTTACAGTCCCGTTGCAATAATGATAATTCAAACATTGTTTTAAATGCTACGCACAGCTATCTATAAATCATCAACACTGCGTGCCACCCTAGTGTGTGTGTGTGTGTGTGTGTGTGTGTATACTCACTGCTTCCAAGCTGATGATAATAAATGACTCCTTTTTCTCTCAACACTTTTTCTAAATGAACTTTCATTTTCTCAATAACAAAGTGCGGCTATATATATATATATATATATATATATATATATATATATTATACAGTATATACAGGGTAAGGTATACAATAGTTATAAAGAAGCCAAGCGGAAATATGAGTTATGCAATATCCTGCCACACAGCTAACAAATAACACTATACACAGTCACTTCAAAAAAGACCTGACGAAAGACTCTATGACCGTTACTGATATTTATCGACAATAAACATCGTGTTTTTACAACATGGGTTTTTTTTTTTAATCGACTGTACAGTTTGGGAAAGAAATTCATCGAAAGAAATAAGTAGTTTGAACATGTAACTCAACTTCTAAGTTACTGAAATTAATATTCACCGAAATTATTTAAATGGAAGCCAATAATGAGGAAAATAATAAATTTGTACCCGTTTTCATTCTATTAAAGCTGATGAGGAAGCTAATGAAAGGTTCGCTGGAGCGGTCTCCGCTTTTGGAATTTAATAAAAAAATTAAAATAAATTTGACCTTCTAAAAATTAAACGTTTTCAATTTTTTACTTTTTATAACAAAATTAAATGTTACATAATAAATACGTCGTAACATTACTGTTATTATTTATTATTAATAATGTAACACGATGAAAAAGTGTAGCAATTACGAGTGTCTTCTTATCGATCTCGTATGATTAGGACTCGCTTAGTTAAGTATGGAGGAAAAAAAGGAAGTTAATCTCGCTGTAATTTTGTACCTCCTCGTCAGTCTAAAAATATTCTAAAAGCGTTCTCACTTTTGACACAAAAATGATCAACCGAAGTAGGGGGTAACTCCCCCTTCCCCCAGAAGGGGGATGAGAAACGGGGAGGGATCAAATTTGGTCATCGTGTTTCGCCATCCATTGTGGTTACCTACACAATATGACAAACGCCTCTCTCTCCCCGTTACTCATATTATCATATAATGCCTCGGTAGAAGCACTTCCTATAAATCTGTATACTCGTATACTTCGCTGAATTTGCATCAAATAAGACTTAAACGTCGTACTGAACGTATCCAATTAACATTCTTCCATTACAATTCACTGCTTCCACACGTACAGATGATGAGCTTTAGTTTCTACCTCGAGTGTAGAATTAATGTTGTTGAGTTTCCTTTGAAAACGACTACAGAACCATCCCTATACACAGTACTTAAGTACTGTAATTATTGTTTTTATTTAATAATTTCATTAGTTAGTTACAGTATAAGCTACAATTTATTGTAGCTTAAAACGTACAGTAAAAACGTACCGAGCTGCTTTTTTTTTTTTATGAACGTCACATCTTTACAAATAAGGACCACAAATGATAAACTGTAGGCTACAGAAGCCTACACAAGAGACTTGGGAGAATTAGAATGTTTAATTATTATGAACAGACTTTCTACATAAAATAGATTATGGCACCAATCACAATATGCAAAGTAATAATATTATAAATTAAAAACATGATACTACCCAAAAATAATAATAATAAGCACGTTACATGATCCGCCATTCTGAATAATAAATATTACCATAAGTAAAAAGGTAACATTCGTGTCCCATATCCCCCATGGAATTAAGAGGTAGAGGCCCCGAACCTGGGCTACCTTAGCCCGAGTCAATTAAAGGGAGGTGTGGCCGGCCCGCCGCTTCGGCGTGATGTAAGATACAGAAAAGACAACCGCCCAGCTCTTGAGGCAGCACAGGGGCTCGAACCCACGACTCGGCGATGTCTTTAACCGATCGAGCCACGAGATGCTCAATGCCTTAGGTAATTGTTAAATAATACTTCAGTTATGATACCCTCGAGCGAGCGATATATTACGACAGCAATAATCAAATTAATGCCAATGATAAAGTTGAGAATAATCAATGACGACACGCTTTTGAATTTTATGTTGCTAAAGTAACAATGTTATTTTGTCTCTTAGCCTAATGCGACTTAAGAAATCAACATTTAGATGAAGGATAAGTTTTAGTGTAACGATACGCCAATATTGACTCTGGTATTAAATAATTTGAATATAAAAGGATCAATGTTTAAATTTCAAAGGTTTACGCAAAGGCGACTACAACCATCAATCTTAACGACCCGTTTGTTACCAGTCTTTTCAGTTTCATAGTAGTTAGGTCAATTTCTAGGTTTGTTCTCAATACTGAAACTTTTATCGAGAACAAAACTATGTAGGGTATTACGTGTCGCGGCAAGCTTGAAAATCCAGTTACGACTACTTGGCTTGAAGAAACCTCATAACCCAATTGCTCGATTCATTTCTCCCTTAGGTAATAAAAGGGACCAGGGCCTATAAAACGCAATTGCGTAGTTTGAGTTCGTTTTTTCTTCTTTTTTTTATGTGAACAGCGAAATTAGGGTTAATTTATCGAAGCAGGGTTCGCCCATGTTGGACGGTATTCACTTTTATAATAAATCATTTCCTCCTACTTCATGATGCTTGCTGACAAAAGAAGGCTTATAAACAAGAGTCTATTAAGCTGCATAACTATAGGATTTCCCATGCGACCTACACCTTACAACAAAAGGCAAGGTCTAAAATGATTTTGGAGCTGATCTTAAGATATAATGGTCTAATTAAAATAGGCCTAGTTAACAACAGCTATGACAAAACTTATTCTATAAATACTAATTAAGCAGTTCAATGCAATTACAAACGTATGCTAATTAAGTTTGGAAATTGTGTGTATAAATAATACGGGATGAATGCAAGTGGTTGCGCATGAGAAGTCTGTCCCCTGTACGCATTAACTTCGGAGGAACCGCCCAAATTTTTATGCACTAAACTTCCGATAAGTGAAATTCTCAATTATTAATCAAATTTATTTGAGCTGAGTCAACCGCACGCAATGTACAATTTCACAGTCAAAACTACATGTAATCTTTGTTACGGAGAGGCAACACGGATAAAAAGTAACTGTAACCCGCAGGCCCCTTACCGACAAGTATATAGGTCGTTCGTATATAACAGCTTTGGCAACAGCCTGCAGCATATTTACGCACTATAGCCTACTAAGGTTACGGGGCTATATACCTATATAGGATTATAGCTACAATGAACATATCGACTTCATTAATGACGTACAGATACGGCACATACTGATAGACCTATATACGATAAATGTAACTTTTTTTTCAACATTATAATTTGTGAATTACTGCGAGAAACCGCCATAATTTTGTGCACAATAGACCTAAATGTGTCATCACAATAAAGCTTAGAATCCATTAACTTTTATTCAGCAATATTTAGCCTAGTTCGCCGTTTTACTTATAAAAAATGGTTAAGGAAATAACATGAGAGTCAATTAAACCTTTTCCTTAAGTATAAAAGCGTCTGGGGGAGGGCCGGAGGGGGATGGCAGATGAAGTCATATGATTTGATTAAGTATTTAGGGCTCGACGAAGTTAGGCTTGTGAAATAGCTTGTGATGTGGTCCTTCTCGCTCAAGTAATAGTTACGTGGGGTGGTCGAACAAGTAAATATGAAATAATGACTCATTCTTATTTCAACTTCATACAACGCAGTAAATTTAAATTTAATAAACAAAAAAAAAAAAAAAGGACGAGGAAAAAATTCTGTATGAATGTAGGAAAAACAACCTATCTTATATGGCATCTCTCTAAATTATAAAGGATAAACCTTGACCCAGTTAAGGAAAATTATACCCCTCACTAAAGAGATAAAGGCACTTGGTAAATGAATACACAGTGTGATGGTACGTTTAATAACTATACAAAGTTTCCCTAAAAATGTACGTTTGCCAGGATTACGCTGGAGTCAATCAATCATCATCACTATAACGCAAATTTCAAGGAATTGAACAAACTAAGATATTACTACCAATTTACAATATTTATAAGCAAGGCCCTGGAGGGAACACATTTTTCCGTAATAGAAATAATAGTAAGGTAACCATAAACAATTTTTATCAGTAGCTGAATATATTTGAATTGCCTCTTAGCAAATATGCATCACTGAACTTGATGTCCTTAAAGGCACGACACTGTACAATAATTTCTATGATCGAAACGCTAATTACAAAAACATCAATTTTATAATTAAATGAGAAGGTAGGTTAGGTCGTCCCTCGCAGGAGGAATCTGGTTTACACAGAAACTTGAGTCACACGCTGCAAGCTCAGAGCACGCGTTCTGCACCAGTTGTACATATGAAAGCCCGTGTGCGCAACTGGGTTGCGCGTACACCACAAACAATATAGGTGAATTATGGGTCGAGGGAAAGCAGATAAGTGAGGCTTTGTGCAGAAGTATAAAGTGACGTCACAATCAACATTTATTATTACCGCCAAAAGTCATCATTCATTTGTTAGAACATAAGTAATGGATGATTTAACCAAAATACAGAAAGTTTATCTCCAGCAGGGGTTACTTTGGTCCGTTAAAGTCGCTAATTACGGCAACTAACCCGTCAGGAGCGAACGACAATGGAAATTTATATATTCTTGTACCCCGTCATACTCCAAATAATATTAAGTAAGTAGGAAAGACAAATGTTTCGAAGTAGGCCTAAGCCGCGAGATTCTGGAAGGAATTAGCTAACTATAAATAATGTATCAGTAGTATCGTACCATATTTTGTTTATACCGAACACGCGTAGGAAAAGTAAAAGTTCATGTTACTGAGGGTAATCCACTTCTCAGTGTTTCAAATAAATACAAAAAATTTTAACCTGCATTCAAATGTGTTCAGACCCTAAAATTTAAAATTTTATGAGACCATTTAAATCAGAATCGTAACAAACACTCTCTCCATCAGATATATATATATATATGAGAGAGAGAGAGAGAGAGAGAGAGAGAGAGAGAGAGAGAGAGCCTTTAGTGTCTATTACCACTTACCAGTAACGTCCGAATCTTGCTAACAAAACGTGAATCATTGGCAGAGTTTTTACCTTTATTTTACCCCCACATTGCTCTTTCACAATTACAAATAACGAGGATGTAAAACTATCCTCCTAACATTTCTTTGCGATGCCATCACGAGAGAGAAGACGAGATGAATGGAGTTGTGTGTGTGTGTGTGTGTGTGTGTGTGTGTGTGTGTGTGTGTGAGACAAGGACAAGAGGAAGCCTCAAAAATCTTTCGGTCCATCTTTCCCTTACTCTCTGCTCCCCCCCGCCAGAGGGGGGGAAACAAAAATTTTGAAAAAATACCTTGACCCTGGAAAAATAGCCAAGGAAATTTTACAGGAAAGAGGAAAATATATATAAGCTAGCTCTACAATTACGCAATGCACACATTTACACTAAGTAGCACCACTGTATACATTATACACTAACCAATAATATACTTGTGCCGATCGCACATCAACCAGAAACAGAAACCACATTTTCCACACCATGCCCTCACCCGTCACGTGCATCCAGCCAACCAAAAGAAAAAAAAAAATTGTCCACAGAAATGCAATTCTACTTCATTTAATCCATGCCATGCTTTTTTTTTAGAAATTGTTTCTGATATATATATATATATATATATATATATGCCCTTAGTGTGTCTTACCAGTAATAAGTTCGAATCTTGCTAACAAAACGTGAATCATTGGCAGGGTTTTTACCTTTATTTCTCCCCACATTGCTCTTTCACAATTACGAATAACGAGGATGTAAAACTATCCTCCTACATTTGTTTGCGATGCCATTCACGATAAAGACGGGATGAATGGAGTCTCGAGCTTTGGAGAAACATGAATATGGTACATTTACAACAACGAATTCAATGAATGACATTACCATTATTGCAAAAGTCAACTTTTTATGCGATCCTGAATGCTTTGTTTCAAATTTTATTTCCTATAATTTTTTTTTAAACTTACACAATTTACATAAATCCTGTACGTTTCTAAAAGTACTGTTAGCAGCAAAATATATATATATATATATAGGAAGAGGAAACAATAATCCAAATTTCCTGAATTTCTACATTTCTACACCTCATTTGGCATAATACATGTACTGTAGTCGTACACGACACAACGATCAGATTTCAAACGTTAACGGTACACAAATTTGTACACATTTGTTTCCTGGATCTACAACACGTGTTAAAAAACTCCCCCCTTTACCTATTCACAAAACAATAAGCCTACGAATATGAACTCAGAATTAGTCAAAAGAAATAGTTTCATGGATTCCGAATGTTAATAACAACATTGCGTAATTTTATTTGCGATAACGACTGACCATTGGTTGTATTCGATGAGATAAGAGTAAAAAGCAGTTTCCTCACAAATTACTCCTAAAAAAAAAAGTGTTTACAAATCACAAACAAATGTAGAGCTCCCCTCGTAACTCAGCCATATATAGATCGGTTATATAATCTTCCTCTGCCGTGAACGTACTTTGCAGTCTGCTCTCAGCGCGATGTTCACGAAGATATTTCCCAAATAAGGCAATTGGCCCTCCAAGGACTATATTGACGTTTTTGCAAGTTCAAATGCGCCCACAGCACGCATTTCTGGACGCAAAGATGAAAATTCAAAAACTCTACAACACTAATCGCCCAACAAACTGATATAGTCCAGGATCCACTTAAAGGTTAAGTAAAAAAAAACGTTATAAGCCTACCAATATATATATATATATATATAAAATAATTTATGGATGGTGACTTGCAGCATCTATGGTGCTTAAGGTATGAGGGCACTATAAAATAGGCCTGTATGTATCATAATAAAGGCAGATTGTAGAAGCCATACAGCAAGTGCTGTGGAAGAAACCTACCCTGCAGTATCGCTCACAGATGGTAAATGTGATATTACATACTTTTACATTTTCCAAACCTATTATGAACCATGATTTTGGTACTTTAAATCGGCTTCAATTTCAGAACTGCGAGAAGAATTAGGCCATCAAAGACCATTAAATAAAAAAGTAAACTTCATATAGGCAAAATCTGTGATATATGAAACTCGCATTCCTAAAGACAACAAATGAGGTAAAGTATGGGAAGTGATTCTAAAGTAATTGAAAGGGTCTTCGGTATGTATACCACAAACCATTTACATTTCCTCAAAACCTTTATCTAAGGCTTTGTTTAAAAAAAGTTAATTTATATAAATTTACGCGACTGAAAACAATCCAAGAAGAACTCTTCCAACGAAGAATAAAACGTCTCATGAGCCTAAAACTATGCAAAGAAGTATGTTAGAACAATTCAGATACTTTTTAAGTGTTTTCAGTTCGAAGTGAAGCCCTATTAAGATCTAGAAATGTACTTATTTATACTGGTGGTCGGAATGAAAACAATCTTTGTCTATCGATTCCGGATTCGTTTATTTACGAGTTTCATTACAGAAGAATGACGATCTGTCCCGCCTGAAAAACCCTTTCAATAGGACAGACGGACACACACACACACACACACACAACGTATGAACTCCCCAAATTCGTTGTCACTCCTATACTCATATGCATCGGGCCTAGCTTTGCATGGTCACTTCAGAGGATTAAAGAGAAGCACAACCATGTCATGCAATTATGTAAGGTACGATATAGTATTGTCTAATTTCATTCTTTTTTCCCCTACTTACATTTAGCCTAGGCCTACATGACAAACTCTACACCACCAATCAATCTAAACGTCAACACACTGATAGAACATTTGAAGTTATATAAATAAAGCTACACAAACGTATGTAAGGCCATATTATAACCTAACCTATTGAGGCTACGTACGTGATATGGGCTACACAACTACAGGCCTTGCTGTTCGATTCTGTATAATTACAGTAATAAAACTAAATAAGACTCAAAGTTGAAGCAAAAGGAAAGTTCATAATATATGCTACCACCAACTGTAATCACATCGTTAATAATAATAATAATAATAATAATAATAATAATAATAATAATAATAATAAAATAATATCCGGTTAACATGTTTCTGCTACATGTAACGTAATTCTAACGATAAAAGCTATTTATAAACAAAGAAATGTTACGCTACAAGTGTTTGAAAACATGCCTGCCATCTGAGAAAGAGCATCATACGTAGCCAAGTGTTTTCGATAAGCATACCAGAGTATTTGTAGGGACAATCGTATAGGCCTAGACTAAATTTATTACATATCATCATCACTGACAAAAAATATACAAAGAAAATATATTAACGTTCAGCTGTATTACAGTATCATTAAATTTGAAAGTTTCAAGAATCATGACCAACGACTGACTGGCCAATTATTACATTTCATAAATGGGTCTATACTAGTCCACACGGTATCTCACTACGATATTATGCTTACAGCACTGCATCTTATATGTATAGGCTATAAAGTTTAATAAACAACTGGCAATACTTACAGAAGCCATACAGCCTATTTACGAAGCTCATTTCAGTCTACTAAATTAGACCCCTAATCGAAGGAAGGAAAAGAAAAGGTCTAATAGAGATCCAACATAAAATTGATGGATCGAATGAAATTGTAATGGTGCAACCCAGAAACTATTCTGAATGACTGGTGACAATACCACCCTGAGTTGTACGTCATGAATAAACGAGGTACGCTAATGGAAAGCCTAAAACATCCGAAGGTATGGCACGCGAACAAAGATTATAACAGAATTTAACCCAAGCAATGGCTAAACTGGCTGGTACAATCAATGGTTAAAAAGGATAAAAACACATGCTTTGGCAACCAAGAACGAAAGTGCTGCGATCAAGATGACTTGTTTGGCCTTCCATTCATCAAGATAAAAGACGAAGACATTTCCGTTTCCGGTTTTCGCATCGTTTTCCCCGAGGATAACCTAGTGGTAAAACGCGAGATGTTAATCTGAAGATCGTGGGTTCAAGACTAGGTTGATACTTTAAATTTCAGGTACTTCTGGAGGTCTTACTCGGTTGGTTAGTGGTTCGGCTCCCACGAAAAGTCGTACGACTTTGGATGTTACGAAGGCGCTTAACCCAAAACGTTATAATTGTTACCGCACATGAGGCAGCCATCTGAGTTTCAGTCAGATCTGCTGCTAACAACAACAACAACAACAACCACCTCTCAGAAGAGAAGTCTGGGAATACATATGGCAATGTCATGTTACTAAAATTTACGGGACCCACAACTTTAAATTTAGGAAATAACATTACTAACTTTTCGAACACTAAAATGAAGCCTATTATTAAGGTTATGAGGGCTGGGATAACCCTCCAGCTACTCGTCCAAAGTGAGCTTAAGTTCCAATGTCCAACATACGACGACTTGGCTCGTTTACAAATTAAAGTACAGTACTTTTATTTCTTAGGCTTTACTTTATTAAAGTAAACAAGATTCAAATACAGTGATGGAAAACTATTAGAATAGATTAAAAAAAAAGAGGGAGGGAAGGAAAGGCGTTGGGGGTATAAATTTTGTCGACGTAATCAAGGAAGTGTTGATAAGAGCCGATTCTGTTATTATTACTCCAGGTTTTCAATTAAAGTTTAACCCCTTATTTGTTCAACAAATCTACTCTACAGGAAAGTGCCATTTGAAAAATATTACTATCTTCATTTTTTACATCACTTCCTAATCCCAATTACTGATATTATTAAAGTCAAGAAACAAAACTAAATATAATTATTTTAATAAGCTAATTTACAACTAAGAAACGCGATATTTCAGTCACCACAATCAATACAAATAAGCGTAAATGAATATGAAATTTAGGTTCATGAAATTAAATTAGCCTACAGGAATTAAGCGAGCTGCCAGTCTAGGGTCTACTTGTAAATACATAAACATAGCTTTGGCATAGGTCTCGTCCCGGCATTACGACGATAATTGGAGTTCCGCAAGCTATTTAACTGAAGAGGAACCCTTAAACGGCTATGGCATGATGTTCGCGTTTTTCAAAAGCCTATCTTTCGTCTAGAATGGGTTTGCCATTATTCGACTTTATCGAAAAAATATAAAAAAATGTTTTATCTCCAAATATTTACCCCTAATTAATACGAATTATTTCAATGCATTTACAGTTCAAACAAAAAAATTATCCAAAACTCAAGTTGAAGAGTTCATAAAGGTTTAAAGTGGTTCTCCCCTATCTCATACGGCATGGACCTATAGGCCCACGAAAAATATATATGCTTAATTAAGGCCTAGTATAAGAAATGTGGTCCAGTAACTTTGCTGTCACTGCATAACGAACTAAACAGTGAAATTGGAAAGTGCAAGATTTACAAGACGCCCCCACCACCACCTACTTAAGTTTATACACAACAGTAAGCCTACCCTTCGACTTAGGATTCAGGTTGGGTTAATAATAGAATAAAAGTTCTAAAAGGGAATCGTAAAAAGGAAAGAACCAAAACTGAAAGTAAAAAGAAGAAACGGGACTCGTTTCGGTCACTTTAGTGGTTACGTTGGCGAGAAAAATTGAAAAAGTGAAAGTTGGTGCAAAGGTGGAGAAACCTGCTAACACTTCCTTATAACGGTAAACCAAGAATTATCGTGGGAGTTTATACTGTTACGGAGAAAAGTATTATTTATACCAGCCTGAAGGCATTAAAAATAACTTCTATCACCACTTCGAAAGCTGAATGTAGATCTAACGCTACGGAGTTGACGAAATGTAAAGACATTACTCTAATTCATACGCCTTCACCTCAGTCAAATTGGGCAAAAAAGGAATAAAATTAAACTAAAATTTATCACTTATTTTAAGTCGCATGTCTTTACAAACTTATTCCTTACATACTTCTTATAACAAAACTAAAAGAGCAGACATCCATAAATGTTTCTATTAATTAACTATCGCTGGTAAGCCAAGGCAATATACCAATTTCTGAATTTATGAAGTTACATGCATTAAGGACAACGAGAAACTTAGGCTAGTAGACCTATAGGACTACCCTAATACCTTTCATATTATACTGCGGCCGTATAGATCAATCACATTAATGAAGTCAGAGAGTCAAAATAAGAATGTATATAGAACATTAACTAGCCTAAGCGCTTAAACTAAAAATAAAACGCCTCTAAGGGTACAGCATAATGAGAAAGACACCTTAATAAAAAAGAGAACAGTTTTCATCCAGTATTATTTCTAAAATACACTTTCCTTTAGTAACCCTTAACAACAAGAGTATCCTCATAGTCCTTCATAGGATGTAGTACGCCCCGCTAAAAAGTAAAAAACATTTCTTTATCAGGACGGAAGTTATAATAAAGTGTATTATATTTAGTTTAACTTAAATTCTTAAAATGCAAGTTCAATGACCGCGAAGCGGGAAAGAAGTAACTTTATAACTGTGCTCACTGATCCTGGGGTTGTCACACCTGTCATCATCTCTGTGGACACCTTAAAGGTCAACCGAAAACAGGCAGAATGAAAAGGGAGAGGGGAGGGTCGTAGGAAAGTTGGGGAAAGCGTGAGAAAGTGGAGTGGGGCTGGCGAGAGTTTGGAGGGGAGTGAAATGGCGCCACCCGAGCTTCACTATCTTCTCCTGTCTACAGGAATACTGGAAAGAAAACGCTACGAGATAAGCCGCAAATAAAGAGAGCCCCGAGCGACTAGGCATAAATCACTGCAAGTCCATGATTTAACATATACTATACAAGAAATTTTTCTAATTTTCAAGTATTAGTTCGTTTATGTATCCTAAATCAATTAATACTTCTTATTCATGATTTACATATTACTTTAGCATAACTACAGGGTGTCCCAAAAAAAAATATATACTCTTTATATAGCATCATATATTTTATAATTTAAAAAAAAACCAAACAATATATTGTTATAGCAATTGCCAATGAAAGGTAAATTAGTAATCTAAGTGATTAAAATGTTATAGAGAGTTGTTTGCATATAAAATTTAATTAACTACGCCAAGTGCTCAAAATGTTTTCCGGCGGCATGAATGCACTTTTGAATGCGTTGACTAACTGATTCGCAGACATGGACTAATGTGGATGCTGTGATAGTCCCGCACTTTTCCCTAATTGCATCCTTAAGGTATTCGAGTGTTGCGGGTCTTGTACCATAAACTGCATCCTTCAGGTAGCCCCACAAGTAAAAATCAAGTGGAGTCAAGTCCGGTGAACGTGCAGGATACTCAACGCTTCCTCTTCGTCCTATCCAACGGTTAGGCAACGTTTCATCGAGGTACCTTCTGACATCACAATGATAATGAGGGGGGGCTCCATCTTGTTGAAAGTAAAAGTCGTCGTTTCCAAACAACTTCCGAACTGCAGGTATAATTTCTGTCCGCAGCATGTCGAGATATGCGGCACCGGTAACTGTCCCATTAAAGAAAAATGGTCCAACCAAACCCCTGGATGATAAACCACACCATGCTGTTTGGTAAATTAACATGTTTATCCACATAAACGTATGGATTATCAAGTGACCAGTACCTGCAGTTGTGTCGATTTACTGTGCCATTCAGCTTGAAGGTAGCTTCATCAGACCACACGATTTTGTTGTATTGAAAGTGCATTCATGCCGCCGGAGAACATTTTGAGCACTTGGCGTAGTTAATTAAATTTTATATGCAAACAACTCGCTATAACATTTTGATCACTTAGATTACTAATTTACCTTTCATTGGCAATTGCTATAACAATATATTGTTTTTTTTTTTTTTAATTATAAAATATATGATGCTATAAAGAGTACATAGTTTTTTTGGGGACACCATATATATATATATATATATATATATATATATATATATATATATATATATATATATATATATATATATATATATATAAAGTGATACATTTTATCTTGAATCTGAGAGCCCAATAAGCCTACAGAGTTTAAGGCCAAATTAAATAAAAGAATATGTTTGGGGCATTCACAGGTCCAACGTGAAGCAACGTAAAACTTAAAAAACTGCAAAGCAATTCTTAAACAAATTACCATAAAGTGACACTAACATCCTAATTAGGAATACAATAGTAACAAAAAAACAGAGGCCTTTCTCTGCAAATGTTAAAAATATCATCCGCTAATTAAATCTCACAAAACGCCTTCGACCTAAACTAAAAGTTAATAGCGTATTTCTGTAATTACTAATCGACTTAACCTAAAATGTTGCGATTTAGTGTTAAATATCTAACTATGAAGTTATGCCTTTTAACGGCAATTTTCTCTTCTTTGCAAGAATGCGGCTAGATAATAGCGTACGTATACAGGGTGTCCATAAATTACATTTACAAATTCCTTTCCATTTCAATTGAATTTGTGAATATATATATTATATATATATATATATATATAATATATATATATATACATCGTAGCAGTTCCGTGCGTTGGTTTCTCTTCACACGAAGATCAAGCTGGTGGCCCCGTCTCTAGGCCTGGCTTGGTGGAGGAGTGAGTTGCTCTCTTGCGCTCTACATCGCACATAGCCAGGTACACCCGGCTCATCTGGTACTATCCTGAACCACGCATCGTTTTCTTTTTTGAAGACTTCAACTTTGACCCTTGTGGCGTTCCTGAGGTCCTTTGGAAGGTAGTTAAAAAATCTTGGTCCCTCCTGACAACCAAGCTATTTTCGTTGTGTTGAAGAGGTCCTTTGTCGGGTCTTTAATTTGGGAACACTACACAGTCTGCCTTTCCTATTTTCCAGTGTTGTTTGGATGTTAATTGTGTTTAGTTTGAAGTTTGGTACCAGTTTTTCGATAATTTTCCATATGTAGATGATGATGTACCCCTCTCTTCTTTCCAGGGAGTACAGATTTAGTTTATGTAGTCTTTCCCAGTAGTTGAGTCTTTGAATTTCTTCGTTTATTAATTTCTTCCTTTTTATATGGGAACGTCAAGACTGAGCAGTATTCAAGTTTTGGTATGATTGGTATTTCGAGCATGGGAATTCTGATTTTGTGTCTCGAATTTCGCCACATCGGTCATTATAACCGCTGCAGAGCACTGAGACTTCTCAGATGATACCCACTACTGGTAGAGACGGGAAGTTTGATAGGACTCACGGAAGTCAAAACCTACGAGCAGCTAATTTAGTGTTAAGGATGGCTAATTTTCAAGTACATCGTGTTCATATATTGCGATAGAAGGAGCGATTTCCTTTTACACGTAAATACAGAGGCATGCTGGTATATGCCTTCAGAGGACTGGGGTTCTCAGATTGATGAAAACTCTCGACAATCAAAATCTCCGAATAGACATTCATCTTCAGAGAAGCTACTTAGCTGGAATAGAATTTGTTTTAAATATCGTGTAATTGGATTTCGTTAAGAAAAAAATACACATGTACACTGTCGTGGGGAGTTCTTTGATTGAGGAGTGCTGGCCAGCTGGAGGTGACTCTGGATCAGTGCTCACTTGTCTATAGTAATTCTTACGCGAAAGACGCAATATAAATTGCGATCTGATAAATCTTTCCTCAAAAAGGTGGAAGGGGGGGGATAATTTTCTTGATGTACATTTTCATGGAAATTCTTAAATTCGGGTGTGGTAACCGGCTGGAGGTGCCTCTGGATCAGTGTCCCTTATCTAAGTTATTCCAATGCGAAAGATGGCAATGTAAATAGTAAATTTCTAAAAGAAAGTCTCAGCACGATGGCTTCGGCACTCAACGGAGAAGTAATGAAATGACCTTTTGTACATATGATAAATAAAAACTTAAAAAATACATAGTGTAGACTAGATATAGTAGTTTAGTGTTTCAGCTTATCCTACCCTTTCCTTTCCACTGTCCTCTAATATGTAACTGGTTACACGAGATAAGTGTACGCATGGTGTGAATGAACTCTTAAGCTCTTCTCTTCATTATATTTTTTCCAACAAATCATCTTTCACCACTATTTTTCGTCAGCAGTGGCTGGTGGAGGAGGGAGAGACGAGAGAGAGCCTTGTCTGTTCTATACTTCACTATTTCTACTATTCCTGTGTGAAACTTTCACACGTATATAAATGTAAGCATGGTATGAATTTTGTTTTCTTTATTGTCATTTGCTTTTCTATTTTCTCTACTCCGTTAGCCTAAAATGGATGCCTGAGTCTTTGTTAGTCTTACTCACACGTGCGCGCGCACATATACAAAATATATATATATATATATATATATATATATATATATATATATATATATATATATATATATAATATTATATATATTATATCTCACTGACGCCCCACCTAACCAAAATATTTGAAAGAATAGTCGGAGAAAATCTAGGACTTCTTGAAGACACTGAAAAGATTCGACGAAAATAAGCATGGGTTCCAATCAGGAAGATCATGCCTATCACAACTTATAGAGCACTATAACAATATCCTAGATGCATTTGAAGGCAATGAAAACTATGATGTTAAATACACGGATTTTGCTAGTGTTAGACAAGTGCGATCGTGGTATAATAGCACATAAAATGAAACATATGGGAATAACATGCAAAGTTGGAAAATGGATCTACAACTTCCTCAAAGAACGTCTACAGGTCGTCAAAATTCAAGGTGTATCATTATCAGAATTACGCAGCTCAGTACCACAAGGTACAGTACTGGTCCTACTCCTGTTAATTATCATGCTAACATACATAGACAGTGGAGTAAGCAGCAACAGTATAGTAACATCCTTTGCGGACGATACAAAGATTAGCAGAAAAATCAGCGATGCAAATGAAGTGGAGACCTTGCAGAGGGACACGAACAAAATATACAAATGGTCAAAAGACAACAATATGACATTCAACACCGAGAAATTTCAGCTCTTGAGATATTGTAGAAATGAGGAACTTGACTACATATGCTCTAGAATCAAGATAGACAGGAAATTCAGATAAGCACGAAAGCGGTCGACTTGGGAGTAATAATAACCGATGATGCCAAATTCGAGACACAAAATCAGATAGCGATAAACAAAGCAGAGAGAGCGACGAGACAGATACTAAGAACGTTCAAAAGGAGGGACAAGACAGTCATGATTCCCCTTGCTGAGAACACTGATCATACCAAAACTTGAATACTGCTCAGTTTTGACGTCTCCATATAAAAGTTAGAAATCAATAAACTAGAAGAAATGCACACACATTTCATAGTCAAGATTGATGGCTGCAAAGAACTCAACTACTGGGAAAGACTACGTAAACTAAAACTGCACTCTCTGGAAAGGAGAGAGAGATACACCATAATCTACATATGGAAAATGATCGAAAAACTGGTACCAAACCTCGGACTAAACCCAATTACCATCCAAACAACGCTGAAAAATAGGAAAGGCCGAATGTGTAGTGTTCCAAAATTAAAGGCCGGATAAGGGACCTCCTCAACACTGAAGGAAAATAGCTTGGTTGTCAGGGAGCCAAGACTTTTTAACCAGCTTCCAAAGGACCTAAGAAACGTTACAGGGGTAAAAGGTAAAGTCTTCAAGAGAAGACTACATGCCTGGCTCAGGATGGTACCAAATGAGCCGGGTGGAGGAGCGCAAGAGCATCTCTCTCCTCCACCAAGCCAGGCCTAAAGGCGGGGCTACCAGCTTGACCTTCGTGTGATGAGAGACCAACACACGGAACCTAAGCGGTGTGTGTGTGTGTGTGTGTATATATATATATATATAGATATGTAGAAACGACGTAAATAAGGAGCGTCTCTGCACACGGGGAAGAGAAATAACGAATAAATGAAAAATGAGGCGAACCGCCCGGGAATCGAACCCAGGGCCTTCCAATTGCCGGTTGGAAGGCCCTGGGTTCGATTCCCGGGCGGTTCGCCTCATTTTTCATTTATTCGTTATTTCTCTTCCCCGTGTGCAGAGACGCTCCTTATTTACGTCGTTTCTATTCATTTATATACTGCGTGGTCATTGCAGTTAAATGCATATATATATATATATATATATATATATATATATATATTAGTGATGTAGCGGATGTCATTTTTTCACATCCGCGGATGCGGATGTTTGATTTCGACATCCGCGGATGCGGATGTCTACATTTTCGTTATTTTTTAGGATATATTCGAGATTTGTTGTGTTTAACGTATATAATAAGTTATTATATAGAGAGAGCTGTAGCTACAATGTAGTATAATTGATTAATTGTACAATAATTGCTGTACTTTTCTCTGAACATATAAAATAATATCAAGCATCTAACTAATATAGAAATCAATTAGTGAATTCGTCTGCAAATAAATTCGTTATATTTTGTTGAGTTTCAGCCACAATTAGAAACCATAATTGTGTTACCAGGATGCGGGACGTGAACCCAACTCAAATGCACCCCACCGACCTCTTTCCCCAACCTCCACCCTTATAGAAAGAGATCTTTAATTAGCTTGATAACTATTTATATTAAGTTTAAAGTTTTATTAGGCATATTTATAAATGAGTAATTAAAATAAAGTAAACTAAGATGTTCATCGTTTAATGTTCAACTTAATTATAGGAAGGTTATGCTTAAGGAACATTAATTTTCTGCCTTTTCTGCTGCCAGTCTGTTTCTCTTTTCATCATATATTAATCCAGCACTGCTAAATAATCTCTCGCTCGGTACGTTTGTTGGAGGACAGGCTAAATGTTTCCTTGCAAGTTTACTCAAGTATGGATAGATATTCTGCGTATTTTTCCACCAACTAATAGGATTGTCACATGCAGCCAGGCATTTTTCTTGGTGATAGCTCTCGATCATTTTTACTACATCTTTTGACATCGCGTAGGTCTCGTCATTGCTGCTTGACTCAAGAAACTGAGAGAGAGATTATGTGATAGATTTGCTTGTTGAAGGTGTTGGTTGTCACTGAAACTTTTATTCTTTTGGTGGGTGGCGAAGCGACAGATTCAAGAGATTGAAGCTTTTCAACTGCTTTGCCAAGTGATGATTTAACTCGTTCTAATGTACTAGGTGAAAATAACTTAGCTTTGTAACGTGGATCTAAGTAGGTTGCAAGAGAGTAACTTCATACAAGAGCAGCCTCTCGTCTTGTCGCTTGCATCACTTTTGCGCACAATGAACTAGTTCTATTAATATAGTAGAATTTGATAATTTCCGCTTATTAATGACATTTTATCTCAACGTTCCACATCCGCACGACATCCGCAGTCCAAAGTGCGGATGCGAGTGTGAGAAAATGTGCGGATGTGACCTACATCACATATATATATATATATATATATATATATATATATATATATATATATATATATATATATATATATATATATATATATAATGTAACTTCTTACAACGAACATTTCATTACTGAAGGCATAAAACAAAATGTACTACAGTGTTACATCTTCAAAATAATTCAGGGTCAATTGGTTTAAATGGCACTTAGAAACAGAATTCCTTCTCATCAAAAATGTCGGGAAGAGTACTTTAATAGTGAGATAAATATTTTACATACTGTACTTAAAGAACGTGACAGCCCCAGGAAACAATGAAGCCTAAAGCCTGCCTATAAAATTTACTTTCAATCAGGATTGGCAAAAACCCCAAAACCCAAAACCCAACTATCCAGCAAAAAAACAGTTGGGTTTTTGCTGGGTTTTTGCCAACCCTGCTTTCAAAATAGGAGTAAGATTAAAAATGGCTGGGGGATAGTTTTAATACGCCTCGGCCTTTCCAGGCCTACCGTTTAAAACCAAAGATCGACTCAACAAAACTAAATTCCAACAACTTTTAAGATGATTACAAACACCATCAGAGAAGCAACAAATCATCTTATAAATGCAAAAACTTCACTTTTTTCTACTTGAAGGTCAAAATATGAAAATAAAAACCCACTCTAATAGACAGAGTTTATTTCCACAATCTGTTGTGGAAATAAACTCTGTCTATTAGAGTGGGTTTTTATTTTCAAATCATCTTATATTATTTATAGACAAATTGATCCCAGAAGACTCGGTCTAAAAATTCTTATAGTTGGCTCTTTTTCCTATTGAAAAAAGTTCTACGCAAATTTACATTAATTAAATTCACTAAAATAAAGAATCGTTGACCAGAGTTTATGAAGGCATTGAGCCAACCACAGCACTTATTCCACTGACTATTTCCTCGTGAAGCTCATTGAAGCGGTACAAAAATTCCAGTCTACTTTATTGAAAATGTTAACAGAGTATTCATTTCAAGAAAGAAGCTTATTTAGGCTTCACAAAAAAATAACATACGGCATTACACTAGTCAAGTATTGTTCCTACTTGGCTTAAATTGGTACTCCTGTTTATAAACTCCTTTTTTTTAAATGCAACAATTGAAGCCGATATCTACAAAAACACAGTTTCGAAACATCTGAGGGGACAAAAATCGTGTCAAGCCATATTAATACTGAATAATCCCTTAAAAAAAATAGCCCCTAAACGTCTCGTCTCATAATTAGAAACAATTTTTGCGGATAAGATCAGTGAGTCAGTCGCAAAGTAACCATTTATAAGAAATAGAATTAACACTTATTTTGCAACCGTCAAACTGCAGGAAAACAATTACATGTCACCCGCACGATCTACGACATTTAAAACGCAATGAGGCCAACGTAGCGTATCCATTAAGTACGTACTTGGGCATGGTTCTGATTAATCATTTAATCAATGTTTTGAATTTAATCATTAATTAATAAAAAAATATTTTTAGAAAATGATGGGAAATGATTAATTTTCCTCATAATTTTAGCACCATTTTACCTTAAATTTTGTAATGTATCATTTGAATTTGGCACCTTTTTGCATGTATAAACTGTCTAATCCAACCATGCCTGATTTCTTGAACTAAAGCAAACCAAATGTTTGAGCATGATGATGTTTTCTTCGGTCTTCTCTCACGCAACAGAAACAATAAAGCTCTTTCTTAATCTTTTCAGAAGTATTTAATTTTTAATAATTTTTAATCAGTTAATCATTGCTTAATTAGAAAATTTCATCATTCATCATTTTTTTTCCAAAAAATTATTAATTAACCATGCCCTAGTACGTACGTCTTTCTGATTGTTTAAGGAATCTCTCACATTATTTACGAGAAAAGCGATGACGAAGGGATTCTAATTTAGTCGCGAGAACTTAAGATTAATTTCCACTCGCAAAAATAACGGCTTCAAAGCCTTCTATTTTGCTCTCTCAAATACAAATTTATTTCCTTTACTCTGAAACAGAGAATTTTTCCCATGGAGCAAAATGCATTCACCGGAAAGCTAGTTTATTCCGCAGTTAAATTAGGCATGCCAGTTACTATAACGTCTTCTGCTGTAATAAATTTTATAAAGATTTCAAATGGTAGCACAGTCCTACGTCAATATTCGGAAGATGCACGGCCTCCGAATTCAGATTTTTTATTCATACTAGTCGTTAGTACACATGATTTGATGAATTTTAGAAAAAACTAGACCTTGTGCTTTTAAAAAAAATAAGGGATATCGATTTTTTTCACTTTAACGATTTTTTTTTTTACATTTTCCGAGTCACGAAACTTTATCCACCGCAAAGGTTAGTTATTTTTCCGTCGATTTAGTGAAGGTTAGGTTTCCTAATCTTCACGTAACCTAACCTAACCTGCAAAGGACCTGGCGCAGTTCGAACACCACAATACATTTTTCTGGTAGTATTTGATGTGCTTTGTTCAAATCTGACCATTTTTTGTGCAAATGAACCAAAACGAAGTTATGAAACATTCAATTTCATAAGTTGTGTTCATTTGCTCAAGAAATGAAGGTCAGATTTGAATAAAGTACATCAAATACAACCAGAAAAATGTATTGTGGTGTTTATTATTGTAAAACCTAACCTAACCTATTACACCAGTACACATTTGAAAACTTGTCGATCGATTTTCACAAACTAGTTGGTGATTCTATATAATTTGAGTGCGCTGATCTCAAAAATATAGTTAGTTTTTCCCTATCACGTATGATTTTCTTACTACATGGTGTGTCATAAATCCCCCATTTATCCCCAAATGTGAACCATCTTATCGAGACCAACATTGGATTGCACATGCTAAACCATAAATTTTGTTGTTATAGACTATAGTAACGCTTACATAATAATGTAGGGTAAACATATATAACAACCAGTCCCGTTCCCAGCAAAATACTCTCTCCCCTCCCATCAATGGGTGGTTAACATTTGGGGACAGATGAGGTTATTACAACACCCCTTGTAGCACGAAATCTTTAGGTGATAGAGTAAAACCTAATTAAAGCAGAATTAAATAGCTCCTAGCTCTTGGACAAGCATATTGCTTGTTTATGAAAGAATAAAAAAATAACTGAAAGAAACAAAATATATTTACCTTCTTTACTTGCAAACATGTGTCGGATGCCAATAAATTGTTCTCTTGCAATCTAGACCCCAAAAGTTCTGCAGAGTCCTTAGGCAGATTCAAATCCCTGACTAAGTCATTTAGTTCGGCTTGGGTTAATGGTTTAGGAGGATCTCGGTCAGCTGTTGGCTGTTCATAAGCATCATCATTGTCTGGATTTGGAGCCGAATCTGAATTGTATTGATCCAGACTCTCGGGTGGGTTGGGAATAGGAACTTCTGGACCATGGGGTACCGGCCTTATTGCAGATGGAAGACTTGGGTATTGAAGGCTCTCTTTATTCTTTGCATTATAACCTTTAACATTGCAAGAACAGAAGTAGCAGTCGTCGGTATGGTTTCTAGGCTCGCGCCATACCATAGGGATCCAAAATGGCAAACTTTTCTTTTTACCTTTGCTCCAATTCCTTAGTGCCGCAACACACGTAAGACAAACCTTGTGTGGAGCCCAACTTTTGTCTTGATCTCCTAATTTAATTCCAAAATAAGCATGATAAGCTCTCTTAATGAAGGTCGTTACATTTGTCCTTTGTTTTACAACAACATAACGACCACAAATATAACAAAATATGTCTGGACTATGGGTACATCCTCTAGAAGCCATTATTAAAATTTTAAAGACGTAATGTTAGAATTATCTATCTGAAAAATATGAAAAAAAACGAAATTAATTAAAGATAAAAAAGGTAAAAAATTACAAAACGCCCCAAAATTGTTTTGCTAATAACTTTAAAACTGTGGGTGATAGAAAAAAACTGATAGCATTTTTCAATTCAGCGCAGCGAACTGCTTCAGAATCACAACTCAAAATAAAGAAATCGATTTTCATGCAGACCGGTGTTACTCGTTTACATACCATATTTTTGAGGGTACAAACAGGGAAACACTGTAATTACATTCCCGTTTATTCTTCGGGTTTTTTTAATGACGATTCAGGATATGTTATTGTTGTAACCGGATGTGACTGGGTCCTTTTATTGTGGCGGTGGATAAAGTTTCCCGATTTCTCGGAAAAAAAAAAAAAAAAAATGCAGGAGTCTTGTGGTCTGTTTTTTTTTTTTTGTTACCAGCTTCTCAAAACCAGTTTCTCGGAAAATTTAAAAAAAATCGATATCCCTTATTTTTTAAAAGCACAAGGTCTAGTTTTTTAAAATTCATCAAATCATATGTACTAACGACTGGTATGAATAAAAAATCTGAATTCGGAGGTCGTGCATCTCCCAGTGTCCCAGTCCTATTTGTTGATAATCAAATAGGACGAACAGATCAGTAATGTGCGCCACATTACACATATTTAGATTTAGCTTATCATTATTCCAGAAAATAGTACTTTCATTCAAAACCGTGCAAAGGATGCGCAGGGCCGTCCTTAAAGGACAATGGGGCCTTAAGCACTTTTGACAAGCAGGGGCCATTTTCCCGTTAGTCAGAAAAACATTCGCAGACTATGAACATGCTATATTTAATAATGGTGATAACTGATAAGCAAGCAGTGTAGTGCATAGTAGTGTACCCTACATTAGCGACCTCCACAATATATTTTACCCAATTTTGAAAAAATAGCTTTCTAAATACGTGATAAATTGCTGAAACTTATATTTTTTTTTTCTTTAATCTAGAAACAATATTTTCTAGTTTATCTGTTTTTTTGTCTTATTACTTTTTAGAAAGGTCTATTTCTACCAAGAGCCTAAAGCATGTGCTTATAGTGCTTTAGGGTTAAGGTAGCCCCGAGGATGACCAACTGAAAGTGCATGCTGACAATAGCAGAATACCACAAAAAATGGCACTTTCCCTTGCCGTTGGGACTACAGTAGCTTTTGTAAAAGTTAGGCTATCAAGAAGAATACTGTACTATCATGCTAGTCTAGTGTAACAAACACTGATAGAGGTCTAAGCAGTCTCAAAGACTATGACAATATACTGTTGACCTAGATAAGCTAATTAATCTTAATCTACAATTACAATCGTCCTACAAGTTTTACGGTTCTTTAGTTCTTTAGCTCTTGCACAAACTTCAACTATCGTTTATTGTCGGTAAGCAAATGCAAGAACGACTATATACGCTTAAGGCCTATTTAAAAGAATGAACGAACTAGTTGGGACTGTAAGCGATACTGATATAATCCGATTAAGTTCCCAGTACTTTCCAAGGGATTTCTGTCATTTCCTCATTAAAAATTGACTTATACCCGCAACTGTTCATATTCTTTTAAGGGGACCTCACGAAACTCGCTAGCTTGATGATTGCCCAACTTCCTTCAAACCAGTTTTCTGTCGTAGGTACTACATGGATGACACGTTTCTGATATTCAACCATCTTTCTCATGCTAACCAATTTTTAAATTATTTAAACTCCAAACACCCCAGAATTAAATTTACGAAAGACGTAGAGAACTATTCGCAATAACATTCCTAAATATCAATATTCATGGAACCAACAATAATTTCACAGTTTCACAAGAAAACTTTCACTAGTTTGTGCGCACGTTTTTTGAAGGGACATTCTTTCTGGTTTCAAAGTTAATTCTATCGAGACGCTTTATGATCGTGCTTTTAACCCTTAACCACTATCTTAATTTCTTGGTCACACAATTTAAATGAGTGGGGTCCTTCCTGACCCCGCGATAGTGGTTGAGGGTTAAGGTTTGGCTCGGGCCTGTTTTTCCTTACATTCAGAGATGAATTTTTTAACTGGTTATTTTAGTTCTAACTCTCATCCTAATGACTCGATTTTGAAACATATTCGCAACCATTTGAATTACCATTTTAAACCCCCAACTCCATATCCCCACCGTTCAAAACGACAAGACATATATATACATATGCCCTTTTATGGTTCTATCAGCCTCCGGACTGAAAAAAATTTAAACAGTACTTCCTTAATTTTATCCACGTCGTAGCCAATGTCGTAACACCGCTTCCCGTTAATCGGCAAGTTAAGCGACATTGGGTCTGGGTAGTAATTGGATGGGAGACCGTCCTCCGTGTCCAGATTATGTAGCGACCCGTGGTTCGGATCCCACGTAAAGCTGTAGGTCCCCTCAGTCATATGACCTTAGATGTTGTGAAGGAGGTTAAACAACCCCAATCATTATTTTATATATATATATATATATATATAATATATATATAATATATATATACCGGTGTGTGTGTGTGTGTATATATAACCTTGGTTTTCGCCCGATTTGTACCTTCTGACGAAGGTCAAGCTTGTCACGTTCACCTTAGACCTACAGTTTAACGTGGAATCCGAACCACGCCCACACCAGCAGCACAGCGTCTTAACCACTAAGCTACCCAGGGTACCCATTTATCTACCAACCAATTTTTTTTTGTGGAAGGATGAACAGCTGGGTTTTGCTGCGCGCCACCTACCGTCATCGGGTCTCGATCCCGGAGCCGATGGATTCGTAGTCAGCGACACTAACCACACCACCGCGGGGCATATATATATATATATATATATATATATATATATATATATATATACTGTATATATTAGGCCTTTTCTTCTGCAATTCCACCAAATAAGATTTTCTTCAAGGCCATTCTCATGATTAGATCGGCTGCACAGCCACATAAACAGTTACATTTGTAGGGACTTCAAGGTCCACTACGGTTCTTTGATATCAAACGACTGGACCATGGTCACATTTAATAAATGCGCTTAATAAATTAGCCATTTTTTAGAATTAGGAAAAAATACAGGAAAAAATATGCAGGGCCTGAGGTCAATAATAGTCAGTCTGTTTAAATAGCTGGGCGACATTTGTTGTACCGTAGCTAATAGCCTACCAATGCCATACGGCAAACTCTTCTTTTATGACAGCCTACTAAATAATATGGTGTTCTATACTGATGATAGCGTAGGCTAAGCATTGAAGGCAAACAGGCCCATCCCTGCGCAAGACCCGCTTCTTTTCTTTGCGATACGATAAATGTGAAGATTCCGTTAGATACGCGCCGTCGTAATTGTGAAACTTCGAAAAACATACGGTTACGTCGTGGCCAGTGTCGCTACACTGCTTCCCTCGATCAGCGAAGTTAGGCGACGATGGGTCTGAAGAGTAGTTGGATGGGGGACCGTCCTCTACGTCGAGATATGTAGCGACCCGCAGTTCGGATCCCAAGTAAAGTCGCGAGTCTCCTCCGTCCTATGCCCTTAGATGTTACGGAGAGGTTAAACCTCATCATTACATACGAAAACGTACGGTACATTATCCATCCAAGAAAATACAATAGGCCCCCCAAGTACCTTTGCTACCATTTTACAGCTTAAGACTTTACACACACCCTGAAAGAGGTGAAATTATAAAAGGTGACAAGTTATCGCACCATGCATACAAAAGTACGTCTATCAGCATTTACGCTGTTAGAGAACTTTATCTTTTAAATATCCCGACGAGATTTGATGCACATTAGACATCCGTTACTCGTTGGAGGATCTAATCTGCATAATTCGTTCTTTCCGTTACGACAAATTACCTACCAAGAACTTAAGAATGGGGAGAAAATGACACACAGAGAACAACGCCTTCAACCTAATTCACTACCGATTAAAAAAAAAAAAAAGTGACTGATTTGATATAGTGGCAAATATTACGCTTTCAGTTCAAGTACGATAATTATTTATTAACGGTCCTGTAATTCAGCATTTAACATCCTACTTTTGTTCAAATTCTATTATTAAAAATAGGTCAACGGAGCGAAGGTGAAGCTCAATTATTTCATTCTGCTTCTACATAATCGAGAAGGAAATAAATACACCGTAGTTCAATTTACATTTTTGAATAAAGAAAAAAGTAAGCAATTATGAAGTTACTTTATTGGTAGTTATTTTCAAGTTGAATAAATTATTTACCTATCCTACATTATATATATATATATATATATACATTTAACTGCAATGACCGCGCAGTATATTAACGTATAGAAACGACGTAAGTATAGAGGAGTGTTCTGCACACGAGGAAGAGAAATAACAAACAAATGAAAAATAAGGCACCCGCCCGGGAATCGAACCCAGGATCTTCCGATTGCCGGTCAGACGTGCTAACCACTACACTACGGAGCCACGATAGTCAGAAGTTGTAATTCTCCTACATAGGGCAGAAACCAATGCCCTCTCAAGGCATTGGTTTCTGCCCTATGTAGGAGAATTACAACTTCTGACTATCGTGGCTCCGTAGTGTAGTGGTTAGCACGTCTGACCGGCAATCGGAAGATCCTGGGTTCGATTCCCGGCGGGTGCCTTTTTTTCATTTGTTTGTTATTTCTCTTCCTCGTGTGCAGAACACTCCTCTATACTTACGTCGTTTCTATACGTTAATATACTGCGCGGTCATTGCAGTTAAATGTACATATTCACGATTTGCGAGGGTGCCCTCTCAAGGCATTGGTTTCTGCCCTATGTAGGAGAATTACAACTTCTGACTATCGTGGCTCCGTAGTGTAGTGGTTAGCACGTCTGACCGGCAATCGGAAGATCCTGGGTTCGATTCCCGGGCGGGTGCCTTATTTTTCATTTGTTTGTTATTTCTCTTCCTCGTGTGCAGAACACTCCTCTATACTTACGTCGTTTCTATACATATATATATATATATATATATAAACAAAAATGCCCCGCATCAGGAATCGAACTAAGAACGTCCTAAGTAGGAATTGAGAACTCGTGTTCGAATCCTGGCGGGGGCATTTTTGGTTAGTTCAAAAACCACAAACAAAATAGAATTGGATACAAAATGCAAAAATATTTTCCTTCCCTAATTGGTCGGCCTTTGGAAGGAATGAAACATGGCAATTCATAAGTGAGCGATGTACAAGCCCCGTATAGCGGACACTTCTGTAGGAGTAACAAACATCTTTGGACATCATTTTATAAGTATAAGGGATAGTCTAACCTCTAACTACAAAAGATGAAAAAAAACACGGAACAGTGTAATGGTAGGGGCCTTATTAATGAACTAATTATTATGTGTACATTACTAATTAGGTAAATTAACATGCTTATATGTCTTTAATAATAAACGAACCAAAGAACTAAATACGTTTCAAGTTGTAATGAGCTTATTTTCTCGTCAAACTTCGGCCTATTTCAAACTTCTTCAATGTATAGAAATCTTCCAAATTTCCCGATACCATAAGTTTGAACTGAATTTCAGCCTAAGAACGAAACAGGATGACCCATAAAAGGGTAGACTTATCCGACCTCTACCTAGTCTTAAGACACGTGGTACGTTTGATTATAGAGATCAAAACGTGAAACCCATCGAAACACCAAAGGCCTTGCCTTAGGCAAAAACGCCGTTAAATTAGGAAACATTCTTAGGCTAATTATCCGAAAGGATGAAGCTTTCAAAAATTATAATCACCCCCAGGCTTTAGACTTTAATTGTACGGAAATGGGCTAGTGTCTTTTTTAACTTAATAACTATATTTAATAGGCCTATCGTTTAACGCTGGACTACTCATAATGGCATTTGATCGAGAACACCAAATAATCCACAAGTTATTGCGGGTTACATTAAGTCAGGTTATGTTACGTTAGCGTTTTTAGTCTCTTCGACGAAATGGGTATAAGTACTTTAATACAGGTTCAAATATCTATAAAACGAACAACATATAAACATAATGGGAAATTGCGGAAATAGTAGTAGAATAATGAAAATCAGTGTTGCTACAATCATCATTACTAAGCCAAACGTTTTGAAAACGGTTTTAATCGCTTAGAATATAGAACACAATTACAAATAAAAACGAGACTAAAATCATAAAACGGTAAAAACTTAAAATTTACTAAACACGAAGTAGCTTAATGGAAGAATCGTTACAATTAAGAGAATGTTTATTAAGTTTGTAAATCAAAAGTGTGTATCACCAAACGGTTCAACTTGAAATGAGAACAAACTCAAATTTTCAAAGATGCGAGAGAGATTGGGTAGTTAGTTGGTTGTGTTGGCTACGAGTCTGAATGACTGAATGAGGGTGGGGGGTCTATGATAAGGTTTGTTAGTTGCGACAGAAATACCCAAGTGATCATCAACTTTCGTTTTCATGTGGCGATCTATCTTTCCCACAGTGGTCAAACTCATAAAAATAAATTATACTGTATTTGGATATTTTATCCTGAAATTTAAAAGTTTTCGATAGTCAGGTTAGGCTTAAAAATAGTATGCAGGTTCATTTGTGAAAACAATTGTTTAGTGATTTTGAGTATCTTATTTCGGGAAATGGTTAAATTATATTCCATATTATATAGGTCAGTGCTGTGGCCCGCTAACACTAGCATAAAATTTAGAGCCGCTAACGCTAATTTTGTCACTAATTTTTTCTGAAACCACTCCAACTTATATACGTATGTTCTACCTTCCGTAATTTACTTGCATATATTAGCACACATCTTGATATAATTGGTTGCTAAGGTGCAAAAATGTGACGTTATAGTCTACGAAAATGAAAACATTTTTATGTAGGAATCGAATTCCTTTCGTATATATTAATACGGAAAAACCAACCAACGGAAGAATAAATCCTATTCAATTTATACTAGTTTGGAAAAATTAGTGATTAGCAGTTAGCGATTGACTTTCTCTAAAAACTTGGCGCCGCTACCTGTTTCGCTAACAATTTTGAAAATTAACGGCACTAACAGCATCGCTAATAAAAAGTTAGCGGCAACAATCCCAGCACTGTATATGGTGATGAAAAATATAGAACATGCTTCTCTACGGTAATCTTTTTTGGCCTGAGGCGTGATTAATTTATTACCTTCAAGAATATTGTATCATTTTATCGGATTTATATCCTGCTAATAAAGCTTATCATAACATATTTAAAGTACGTCCAACGAACGAGCTGATTAAATTTATTGGCTATTTATTTTGTTTAAAAAAATATAAAATAAAAAAATCACGCAAAAATTCAAGTTAGGAATGAAGTGAAAAATAAGCTGAGCAGAGATAATAACTTGGCTCGAAATGTGATAGTCAAGTTCAAAGCTCAACAGGCCGTATGACGAAAATTTCACGCCGAGTGCAAAGTGATGATAATATCTACAAAGGATATACTGTTATTTGCTTCTAAACCACAAATAAACTAAGTACAAGGTTGTTTAGAATATAATGAAGGAACTGCATCACATGATATTGCGATCGAAAAATTAAGGGTCCCCATCCATCGCTACTCTGTCTGTTAATATTTTCTTATTAATCAAGATGATACTATTAATAATTTCTAGATCTAAAAGGCAAGAAAACAGTTTTACCAAACCCCTGGTTGTCATTATATTTTGGGATCTGAAAAATTCATCCACATTAATGTCAGTGGCTTCATTTAGCGAAATGTTTGTAAATAATGATTTAACATTAAAACTAGACAATACATTACGGTTAAGTTGAAGGTTTGTACAAATTTCTTTAAGAAAAGCTATTGGAGACTGTAAATTCATTTATGCATAAAATATACGATACCTGTATGAGAACCTACAGTAAATAAATAATTGTTAATGGATTCGGATATTACATTATTCAATCTAAAATTTCGTAATAATCTATTAAGTTTATCTTGCTGTTTAAACATTAATTTAATATCATCATCGATTATTGGTATAAATTTTGTCCTATCCTCCAAAATTACATTAATTTTCTCTATATAATCCTTCTTGTTCATAATTACAACTCCATTGCTTTTATCTGGTCGTTATTACAATAGAGGGATCCAAACTACGTTCCTCGGGGCAACATAATTCTTCTTTACTAATTTCCGTTTACTCGTAATTGTGCTCTATAATCTAAACAATTATAACTTTACAATGTAGAGGTACCACTGAGACTGAAAACAATTTGCGAAAAGTTGCGATTAATAAAGATGATTGTACAGAGTGGCCATAAAGTCCCTTTGCAGTGAAATTACAGCATATCTGTATATCGCCCTTGTTTTTTATGAAAAGGGACTTTGTGGACACCCTGTAAAAACACTGGTGTTCCTTTTCATATATATGGTAATTCATAAGTTCTGTCCGAAAGGCATATATTTTATAGTTATCTTTAGGAGAGGACTTTTGAATCACCCCTATATATATATATATATATATATATATATATATATATATATATATATATATTAGTCCATTATCATCCATGTAGGCCAAGCTCCTAAATCAAGCACTTACACATAGGCTAGTCCATTCACGCTCCCATTACAACTCTTAAATAATTTTCAAACAAAAGATTCTCAACAAAATTGTTTTGGTCAGTGAAATTTTATCGGTTACTTTAAGCTCAAGAACCACTAGATTTTAAATGCTGCTTTATAAATATTGCCCACCGACTTTGGATGCGAAGCTCAAAATATTGATGGCTGTGTTATTTTGTAAATTTATTGACTGACTGGCTGGCTTTTTCTAGACTTCAAAAGCGTAAATGAAATTTCACAAATTCATGATCTAACTATTTGTCGACTTTGGCAAACAATTCCCGATATGGAAATATACAGCCATTTTTAGACTTCCTTTCTAAAAGGTGCATAACGGTCACCACACACTTAAGAGTGCGGTAGGCTAAGGCGAAAAAATGCGAGACTTCAATGCTAAGGTTTCGCCTTTGGTTTTGCGAAATGGCAGAAAACTAATAAATTAATTTTATAGTATCAGCAATTTATTTACAATGGGTACCATACTTTCTAACGTCATTACCAGGTCATAAGCCATCAGAGAAAATTGACGGGTACCTACTCTCACATAGGCTCATTGTCAAGGCGTATTTTCTGATTCTGGAGAAAACTAACCGCATTGACCTACTTTATATGATGCATATTAATAAGACTTATCATATAAAGATAGATATGGTCCGACTAAGCTATGCCAATCTAGATACATGTCTATATACGAATAGGACCTATACTGTGGAGCTGTGGTTTGTAAAACTTTTAATTGCTCAATCAAATAAAAAGTCTTAATTTATAAAATAATTATTATAATTTCTGCTGTTACAATAATACAATGAGCAACTGTCAATTAGAGTATTTATTTGACTTAATTTGAGGATTAGGCTTTAAAAAACCTAGGCTCTCGGTTTAATTACGAGTTAAAATAAAAAATGCAATACCTATACAAGTCATGATTAAATTATGATTAATATATACTTGTATATACGAGAGTTGTTCAAAAAGTAAGTTTACAAGGTGTTTTGAAGAAACTGTTTTATTACAAATATTTCAACAACTTGTTACTTTTCTATACAGGGTGTACATAAAGTCAGGATCTATTTTTGTGAAGCACTTGGAAATTATATGGAATTGAATCATAAAATGATAAAGTGGTAACATTTATTAAATTATAATTAAGAGTAGGATTCGACGTGACGCCTATCAGTATCCCTGCACAGCTCAAATCGTTCCGCAGCATTTCTAAACACATTCTGGAGCATTTGCGGGGTTATGTTATCTGCAGCAGTTCGTATACGTAAGTTTTCAAGACTCGTAATCTTCGTCTGATAGACGTGCGATTTGATAAAGCCCCATGCAAAGAAATCTAAAGGGGTTAAATCTGGTGATCTCGCTGGCCAAGGTCTGTTGCTTCCGCGTCCGATCCAGCGATTTGGAAAAGGTCCATTTAGATAATCCTGAACAATTTTGGCATAGTGACAAGCAGTGTTGGGCACTAAAGCGTTAATCCGATAACAGTTAATTAACGAAGTTAACTTTTTTTAACGGAAGTTAATTTCCATTTATCGTTATCGGACGTTAACTTCCGATAACTCGATATTTAGTCCGTTAACACGTTAACTGCGAGGAGTCATTCACGGAAGATCACCGCTCCGCGAATGAATTCAAACCGCCATAACTTCAGTCTGCCAATTCCGTCCTCTGCCGCAGTGGAACGGCTATTCTCTCTCGGCAATGGATTATCGTTAACTTCCGTTAACTTTGTAGTAAAATTATCGGATTATCGTTATCGGAGTTAAAAATTAAAAAATTGGAGTTAACGGATTATCGTTATCGAAGTTAACTTTTTGGTTAACGGTGCCCACCACTGGTGACAAGGAGCACCATCATGTTGATAGACGACGGTACTAACAATCCTATCCCCGTCGTCTATCAACATGAAGGTGCTCCTTGTCACTATGCCAAAATTGTTCAGTATTATCTAAATGGACGTTTTCCAAATCGCTGGATCGGACGCGAAAGCAACAGACCTTGGCCAGCGAGATCACCAGATTTAACCCCTTTAGATTTCTTTGCATGGGGCTTTATCAAATTGCACGTCTATCAGACGAAGATTACGAGTCTTGAAAACTTATGTACACGTATACAAACTGCTGCAGATAACATAACCCCGCAAATGCTCCAGAATGTGTTTAGAAATGCTGCGGAACGATTTGAGCTGTGCAGAGATACTGATGGGCGTCACGTCGAATCCTACTCTTAATTATTTAATAAATGTTACTACTTTATCATTTCATGATTCAATTCCATATAATTTCCAAGTGCTTCACAAAAATAGATCCTGACTTTATGTACACCCTGTATATAGTAATCTGAGTTCTGATTTGTTGTTGGCTGGGGCACTTGCTTATTGAATGAAATATGGACAAAGCATCTCCTCAAAAACTTGCACAAATGTTGGCACCAGTTAACATTTGTCAAAAACATTGCCTTTGCACTGAGTAACGAGCAATAAGGTTATTATCTGATGCCGATTTCCTTGATCACTCTAGTGCATTATTTAAAGAGCTAAACCTACTAAAGCTCAATGATATAACCAAACTTGCACAGTTTATTTTTATTTACAAGTGTAAGAGCAAAATCATTAATTTGCAATGGGTAAATAGATATTTTGTAACTCATCAAGAAATCCACTCGTATCAGACCAGAAATAGAGCAAAGCTTGTTATACCTCAATTTAGATTGTCTTCATCTCAAAAACTACCCATTTTCATTGGATTGAAACTATGGAATGACTTGCATGCTGATATAAAAAATATTGCAAATGTAAATTTGTTTAAAACAAAGTTGAAATCCCGATTAATAATGGGATACTAACAAAAATCTTGGATTAATGTCCACTAATAACGTTTAAGATTGAAATACCAGTTTTAACTATTAATAATACTTATTTATTTATTTATTATTATTAATTTATAACAGCTAGCCACTTATTTTTAATAAGAGCCCAGTAAAGCCTAAAGCTTAAGGGCCAAATTAAATAAAAAATAAATAGTCGAGCTTCACAATTATTCATGTCACTGTAAAAATTGTAAAGTGTAAAAATACTGGGAAAAAAAAAAAAAAAAAAAGTTAGGTGAAGAATACCTTTATTGATCATATGAGTGATAGCCACATTTGAAGTGCAAAAAAGAGGCACCACAAACTAGGGGTAACCCAGTTGGTTACCAGTGTTTTAATATGTCCCATTTTTTTCATAAGTTAATGAAAAAGTCTTGAAAGTTAGTGAGTGCTCATTCAAATTTCCACACACCACTATATCCTGCGCATAGTATGTAATTTTTTTGTAATAAATTATTAGTAAGTGTATAAAGGAAAGTAAATTTAAGAAAAAATATTGAAAAAGTGGGTTGATTTTTGCCAATGCTGACTATAACTCAGTTTTTCCCACAAGAAGTTAAGTTTGTAAGTTAATGAGGTGTTTTCAAACATCCTCATCAACTTACAAGTAATACCGTACCTATATCATTGTTTCATATAATTTAGGTGACTACTAAGTAACATTGTCCTTATAACTAATATTCTTCATTTGGCATTTTTTTTTTTGTAAATCCTTTATAATTTATAATCTTTTCTTTTGCTTGGTAATGGACAGCAATTCTGTGAATGTTTTTGCTGAACTTTTTCTTTTTATGAGACTATTAGTTTTGGTTTGGTTTGAAGCACTTTCTAAATCCAAGGGCATAGTTGGCTTTGGATGCACATTGTACATATACTGTATGTACTAGTTACTTATACAAGTAATAAAAGTTTGGTTTTTGTTCCCCTTAAATACTTGCTTTCTTAAGTTATGCAATTAACATTATAGTTATTTCTTGTATTTTCTGAATAAATTGGGTAGAAAAAGTTGTACTTCTCTTAAATCCTCCCAACATAAGCAGATGTGTGATTAAGTTAATAAAAAAGGCAGACAGGTTACATCCCCAGAGATCACAGAGGTGAGAAAACATTTTCAAATTATTAAGAAAAAAGATTGTGGAAATCCCAGCCAAGTGAAATTGTAACCCTACTCACCCTGATTCTCTCTTTTCTAAGTAGTAAGGGTGCTGGAATTAATCAATGATGACATTATATGAATAAAGGTCACTCTTGGTGATTCTCACTGCTGGCCCACTTTCTTTTCCCAGCAACTAGCTGCCACTAATGGTCAGTCTTTGAGTAATACTTAGGGTACTGGCATCACACCCCCATTTCAACACTAATAAAGTAAATAGACCATAGCCATACCCAACCCAACTAAGTATTAATATAGTAGGCTGACCATGCAGTTAGTTCTTCAGCCAGAAGCTAAAATTTGAAAACTCAAAAGGTAGTTTAGAGACAGGTTATGTTAGTAATCATGGTATGAATAGAGATGTGTCCAAGGAGTTCAGGATTGTCATTCTTTACCTATTGCACAGATAAAATCATGAAATGAGTGATCTTAGATAATCTTACGATATCTGCACAAAACTTAAAGAATGGCAATCCTGAACTCCTTAGACACATCTTTCATACCATTCAAGAAAGTCTCAAAAAGGACCAAAACTGCCAGCAAGGTGTCCAGCCTGAAAACTATTGTCAACAGCATGAAGAAAAAACAGATTGAATTTTGTAAGAAATATGAAAATTGGACACCAGAACAATGTAAAGAAGTTATGTTTAGCAACAAATCTACCTTCAAAACATTTTCATCTAGGCCTGGAATTGTTAGAAGACCAGCAGGAAGTAGCAGGATGTACCCCAAACATGACTCCAGATTCCTGGGATCTTGGGAGCATTGCTCCAGTAAATTTGACCATGAGAAAAAGTAAATTTGGGTTTGGGTTTTGTTCATCCGCTAGATGTTATGCAATTTTTTTGCGTATACGTTCTTGTACAAACCAATTTTTTTAAATTACAAATTTAGTTATTTTAAGTTTAGTTGGTAATTCCATATTTAACAATTATTTTTATTTTTTGTTAAGCTTCAATGTTTTGATAATTAAAATTTTATTAAAACATTTTTTTTTTTAATATAAAATTATCAGGATTGGACTATGTTCCATTGATCTCAGCCAGGTTTGATAAATTGGCCAGATAATTACTTGTGCGGTTTTAAGTAATCCACCATGACTAGAATTGAAAAGTTTAGTTAAGTTTAAACTTACTTTTACTCACTTTTACCATACTATATTTACTCACTTTTACTTATTTTGTATTTTTTCAGGTAGTCAATAATCAATAATGGATCCTAATATTGATGAAGTTGGAGAGAAAAGTGAGGGTGTTAAAAGGGGTTACTTTTGTGGTCAATGCAAGAACAAATATTCAAAGAAGCAAAACTGGGAGGAACATTTTATTCCCAAAAAAATATTTGTTACAATACAAGGGCCCAGAGTTTGGGCCCACAGCTTAGATATTGCAGTAAAGAAATACCAGGATGAAGTGCAGCAAAGAGATACGGCAAAGCAGTCATTTAGTTTGTTTACAAAATGTGCTTCTTCAACTGCTAATCTAGAAAATTAAACTTTTTCACTAGATGTTTCACAGACTGAAGAAAGTGCTTCTCCTCCACGTAAGAAACAAAAGGTAAGTGAGGAATCTGCGCATCAGACTAGGGTCATTCTCTGTCAGATCAACCAGTGCCTAACACCCTCATCTCTCAGATTTTGCTGAAATTTGGTTTATAGGGAGTTTGTGGGCCCTGAATCCATTTCTGAAATTATAAGGTCAATCCAACCAACGGTTCAAGAGATATATGACCTCGGGAAATTTGAGGTCACTTGCGAGGTCACTAAAATTTGGCGACCCATAACTTGGGTAATAATGGTCACAATTATATAAAAGTGTATATATTTAGAATCAGAAAATGACAAGGAATCCAAATATGCAAGTTTTAGAACTCTAGGTTGAAAAATAAAAAAGTTACACTGTAACCAAAATTTGAGGTCACGATTTGACCTCTGGGGTATCAAATGAGAATTTTTTTTTTTAAATGTAAAAAATGAAGGCATAGGCATTGGCTATTAGAATCAGCAAAAAAAAGTTTGTTTATGTTAGTATTTTTCATGTAACTAACATATAAGTGAACACCATATTCATAAGTTGTGCGTCAATTCTACCTATTTTTTCACACTTAAGCTCATAATTTGACCTATAGAAATTAAAATTACATTTTTTATAGATATAAAAACAAAGGCAAAAAATGTAAAATTGTATTTCACTGCTAATCTACACTGGCAATAATAGTTATAATAGTGAAAGGGGAAGACCTACTTAGAGGATTCATGTGCTAGCCTAATACAATTTTTGCATGCTCGATGCTCTCATCAATTTCTTTTTGTGGAAAAATGTATTGAATTCTGCTGCCTCCTCTTAGGGTAGGACAACTCATTACAGTTAATATATGATGTCTGGCACTGCACATGAATCCTTGTTTGATGGATAATAATATGCACTTGATCCTGATGACCCAGAGGGATGTAGAAAGTTCACAGTGAAATCATCAAACTCTTCACAATATTCCTCCCAATTCCATACCAAACTTGCATGTCATAAATGCAGCCAACATACTCTCCTGGTTTGACACATTTTAGTTTACCAAGCATTGCAGGTTCATTAGTAAAATGACTTTCCTTATTCTTTTCTTTTCTCCAATGCCACTTGAAATGGGATACACCATCAGTTCTTCCTTGTTTAGGGGAACAAATCTATGATATTTCTGAGTTCCAGGAATAGCCCTACTATCCTTGAATCGATGTTCCAACCGTTCTTCTGCATCTTTCAAATCAGCTGTAGTTACAAAGAAAAAATTTATCTTCTTGCTCAAGTTTTCTTCACAAAACTGAAACATGTGTTCTGGTGTAAGAATTTGCCTCTCTGTAGTTCTCTGCAAACTGGCACGAGCAGTAGCTCTTTTCACTGTTCCTCCAATCCCATCACATGCATTTTTGCCATGGGATGTAGCAAAGAAGTGCCATTCACAAGACAGACCAAAATCCTCTTCATGGTAACAGAGATTTGTGAAGTTGTATCTGTTTTATATGGCCAGCACATCCATCTGAGAAATAGTGCACCTTCTTCAAATTGTAGGCATCTGAATTTAACATATGTCATAAGCTTCAATATGAATGAGTAAACCATTATAGTATTGTGTTTTAGTGATGCAGATAAGAAACAGACACTAAAATGGCTAAGTTCCTGGTCTGCAGATGATCTATAATAGATGACAAAAGGGTGAACTGTACACTGTGAATTGTCCCAGTGAAACCCTTGGGCAGCATCCTGGACAATGAAAGAAATTCTCAGAGAAATCACCTACTATAACTACCTCGCTCTGAGGTGGTAGTGTTTCTTTCAACTGCTTGAAGTACTGTGATTGTTGCTGAGCAACAAAGTGATGACGAACCATGCGGGATTTTTCATGCTTAGGGATGATAAGTATTCATGAAGTGGCTCCACCTTATCAACCATTGTACAATGGTCAACAGTCACCCATTGCTTGTAAGATATTTCATTTGGAGCTGATTTCACACTGTCAAGTAACTCAAGAAAATCCAGGACACCCTCTCTCTTGGGCAATCATTGCAAAGTTGCATCATGCAAGTCTCTCTTTCTGTACTGCAGACACTGTAATCCATAAGATCCTTGTATGAAAGACCTCTTTCTCCCAATGCAGCCAGCTGCAATTTTGGATTTTGATGGTATGTGCAGACACAGACAGAATGAGTCCCACACTACCGGCAAGCACACAATATGATGGCCGTAATTTTGCAAATGTGGAAAATCCTATTTTGGGATTTTCATCATTTTTATATAGTTCAAACATCTCTCTTAAATTCCCGAGGACCAATCGTTTTTGCACCTTCATTGCACCTTCAGCACTGATAACTTTCACGCAATCCTTTTGGCCAGGACACATACGACTAACCTCTTCTGACTCATAGAATCTTCTAACTATATCTTTGTGTTCTTCAGATATCACTTTCCTTTGCTCATTAGTGGAATCTTCGGAAGGATTCCATGTTCTGATTTAAGTGAACGGCTTCTTTTCACCATGTATGTTGTAGTTTGAAAGAAACTAGCTGTTTTTTCAATTGTGTATGGTGAGAGTGTCAATATTTGTAGTTTGTGATGGTGACATTTGCTCTCCAGGAATGACTGTTTCAATTCATTCATTAATTTGTCTAGATGTTTTTCAGATTTAGTTTCAGGTTTTGAAGTATCACTTACCTCCTCGGTAATTTGAACACCATAACTGAGTTCTAGCCTCTCCTTCAGTGTTTCTGAGCAGATGATAGCTTACCACGCCTTGCGCTTTTTCTGGCTTAATGACAGCCCTTCTGAAAAGAACAGAAAAAAAGGTTTCACACACCTGAATATTAGTAATTAAATATTAATTATAGTACCTTAAATGCTATATAATTGGCTATATAGTAGATCAAACAGACCTTGTAGTAAAGTATAAGTTATTATATTAATTTATTACTTACTTTTTTTAACTGGTGTTTGGTCCAGAAATGCTAGAACTGGTTCAACTGAAGTTGAAGGATTTTCCTTTATCAAGCAATCACTGTCATTGTCCAGATCTTGAATTGAAGAGATGTTACTCAAGCCACTGATAGTAGATGATTCATTTGAATCCTGCTCAGACTCGTTGTTTTCAGTGGTACTAAGTATAGTGGGGTTTTTCATTATCAGTGTCCAGCAGTTCACACACAACAAGGAGTCTTTTTTCACTCTTCCAGCACATTTTTCAACAAGTACATCAGTCACTTTTCTAAGATTGATTGTTATGCGTTTCTTGTGTTTTTGAATAGGGTCCTGGCAGTATTTCAAGTGCCGAACCATTGTATTTTGATCTGTAAAGATATAGGATTTACAATTAGGTAATATATATTTTTTAGAAAATATATAGCTATACACACTTAATATTTTAGGCCTTGATAGTCTCTGAGGCTCATTAAAACACCATACCCACCAGCCACCCACAGTGCTGGCTGGAACTGTACTAACCTGTAGACAAGGAATTTTGCAACTGTGTTGATTCTGCACTTAGACAAGTAGCAACATGTTTCAACAGGTTTGTTTAGGCTACATGTGAGCTTAGTCTTCCCCTTTCACTATTATAACTATTATTGCCAGTGTAGATTAGCAGTGAAATACAATTTTTATTAAATTCTTGGAGCTTGAGGTCAAATTGATAGCTAAGATATAAAAATTCCTTGAAATGACAAGCAATATATAAATATGGTGTTCACTTATAAGTTAGTTACATGAAAAGTACCAACATAAACAAACTTTTTATGATTGTTTCTATTAGTCAAGAACTCTGACTTTGTTTTTTATATCTATAAAAAATGTAATTTTAATTTCTATAGGTCAAATTATGAGCTTAAGTGTGAAAAAATAGGTAGAATTGACGCACAACTTATGAATATGGTGTTCACTTATATGTTAGTTACATGAAAAATACTAACATAAACAAACTTTTTTTTGCTGATTCTAATAGCCAATGCCTATGCCTTCATTTTTTACATTTAAAAAAAAAATTCTCATTTGATACCCCAGAGGTCAAATCGTGACCTCAAATTTTGGTTACAGTGTAACTTTTTTATTTTTCAACCTAGAGTTCTAAAACTTGCATATTTGGATTCCTTGTCGTTTTGTGATTCTAAATATATATACTTTTATATAATTATGACAATTATTACCCAAGTTATGGCTCGCCAAATGTTAGTAACCTCGTGAGTGACCTCAAATTGCCCAAGGTCATATCTCTTGAACCGTTGCTCGGATTGACCTTATAATTTCAGAAATGGATTCAGGGCTCACAAACTCCCTATAAACCAAATTTCAGCAAAATATGAGAGATGAGGGTGTTAATTTCAATTTTTTTTGGTTGATCTGACAGAGAATGACCCACTAACAAAACTGCTTTAGAGGAATTTGAAAATTCCCAAATCCAGAAGACATTGAATGCAATTTTGCGCCTAACAAAAGAAACTCACCAAGCTGTTGTGGTTAATAAAGAGAAGAGTCAAAATATGCCTTCAAGTTCAAGTGTTGCATCCAAATCTAATAAAGCAAAAAGCAACAAATTTGACATTTCCATAGCCCATTTAAGCAAGTGTAAATCAATACAAGAAATCCTGAACAATGATTTGATCAAATCTACATTCAAATTGGTGGAAAAGAAGGATCTAGGGCATGCTGATGATTCATTTTCAGTACCAAGTGATATAATGGAAAACATTGCAAATAGTGACACTATTGTAGATATAGCTGTTGAGGATGAAGATGATGATAATCAAGAAGATATTGATGATGCTTCTGATGATAAAATGTTTACATTATATTGCATAGCTTGCACAGACCCCAAAGCATGTGCTTCAGACAAACATTCTAACATAAAAGGTTACTTCAATGTTAAAGATTTAACCTATGTATGCAAACAAGGAGAAAATCAAGAGAGATGGTTTAGAAATCTGAAAACCCACCTGAAGAGACATTTAATTAAACTTCAGCATCATCAAAGAGCTGCTGTTTATGAAGTGATGAAAACATCTTCTCGGAACACTACTAAACGCATAGAAGACTTATGTGGCAACATCTTATACTACATAATGAAAACAAACACTGCATGGGCTCTATATCCAGTACTTCTAGCTGTATTACATAGGTCAGGTTGTGAGGTTGGAAATTTGAATCATAGCACACATGCGTGCGAGACAATTTGTGAGCTATTAGATAATCAACTTAAACAAACTGTAAAGTGGTTCTTAGAACAAACTTCAGTAACAATAACAGCTGACATTGGAACAATTTTGGGATTAAGCATGCTAGTTGTATTAGTTATGAGTGAAGAAGATAAGACTGTAAAACTTGCTGGGATAAATTTAGTATGCAGCAAATCAGGAGTTTATTTGGCCAATGAAATTTTTGATGGGTTGAAGTCTCCTAATCACTTGAAACTATCTGAAGAAGCAATTAAATCCAAGGTATCTGGAATGGTTGGAGATGGGGCTTTTTGTAAGGACAATGAGCCATTTAAAAACGAAATGAAAAAGTTGTTTGGAGAAAATTTCAAATTTCGATGGGACTTAATGCATCTTGTGAACAGAGCCCACGTTGATGCATTGAAGAAAATTTGTAAACTAAGTGAGCTTTTAGACTTTATTCAGAATCACTCTTCAAATCTGAGATCAGGCCTTGACTATACCAATATGGTTCTTGACAATATCATTGGTTTTAAGAGACCAAAACTCAAATCTGATACTCGCATGGTTAATTACGAATTTGATCAATTTGACAGATTTGTGGAAAATTGTGTGTTTTTTGATCATCCACAAGAGAAAGAAATTAGTGCCAAGTTCTATGTACAGTATTGATTTCCTATGTAACAAAGATTATGTTGCAAGTAGCTCAAAAAACCACAGTTAGTGCAGAATTTGTAGAAAATATATTTTATAAAGAAGGAGGGAAAACTGTTATGTTAAGAGTGATGGAAACAATTTCCAAATTAGCTAATGGAGGAAATGCAAATGATGTAGTTTCTGAATTTAAGCACGATACCACAGGGCAGCAAAAGGAACTAACAGCTGAGGATTACATCATAAATGAAGTTTACAAATACATCAAGAAACGTTCTGATTACTACCAGGTTGCTGAAGTTGCTAGACCATCCAGAACCAGATCTGAAAGTAGTTTTACAAAAGACTCAGTGATAAATTGGCTGACAGAATATATAGAACAGCTGTGGAAAGGAATCAGAGAGAGATTAAAGCATTTTGATAAAGATGGATCAACTGCCTGGAGTGAAGCACCAGCTGAAGGGACATTCTCCATTCTTGGTTACATTGTTGAACACAAAGGATCCATTAAGCCATCTCATTTGACTAAGCTGTGCAGAATTGTGAAGGAGGGTCCAGCTCCAGGCACTAGATCTGCTGTAATGATCACAGAAAGCCATTGATCAGTGGCCAAGCATACATGGTGGTAAATTCACAACAAATGCCTACATGCAAGGTCTAACATCATCCACTGTTGCTGCTGCAATGAATAAATAAACTTAAGGTGAGTTATAAACTGTACATTATTGTATTATTATGTTTAGCTAAGACAATTTGTAATTGGTATGTCATCAATTCAAGAGTTTACTATCATTAACCTATCTAGTGGTGTTAGGGGAAAAAAAGTAAATTCAGAGCTGTGCTCCAGTAAATTTTTTCAAATCTGGAGTCATGACCCCAAATACACTGTAAAAACTTTAAAGCACCCTCCCTGTGTTATGGTTTGGGGGGTTTTTCTGCTTATCATTGAGGTGGTTTGTATTTCTTGCCACATAACAGTTCAATGAATGCAAAAATGTACATAAATGTACTGAACCACCATTTACTGACATTCATGAACATTCACTCTAGTGCAGTGGTTCTTAACCGGGGGGGCGCGCCCCCCTAGAAACAGGAATTTCTCTAATTGTATTTGTTATTCTCTTAACGAGAGCATGGGCTAATATTGAGAAGTTATTGAGAATGTTATTTTGATTGAAGGGGGGCGTGGAGGGAAGGACCAATTCCTAGAGGGGGCATGGTAGTAAAAAGGTTAAGAACCACTGCTCTAGTGCATGGTTTCAACATGATGGGGTCCCATGTCACAGGACTAAAAGTGTCTCTGTGGCTTAAAAACAAAGTAGTGAAAGTGTTAGACTGGCCTGGTAATAGCCAAGACCTGAATCTATAGAGAATAGGCCTATGTGGACAATCATCAAAAATAAGCTTCAAGATAGAGAGACCAGTTCACTTCCAAAATTGGAAGCCCTGAAGTCACTGTGGTGCACAGAAATAAACATTTTAGGGATGGGTGGCAGATACTTTTCACTGGCACTGTATATCCTATACAGGGTGGTTCAAAAGTCCCTATCTATTTTGATGAAATAATGATATTTCTATTTTATTTTTTATAGCCCATAGATTATGATGGATGTACAAAAATGTGTGATGGTAGTAACACACATATCCAAGGGAAGTGTGAAGAAATTCAAGAAAAATTCAAAAGATTTCACGAACCAAGACCTATAGACAAAGTAATTTACGAGCTAGTCAATAAATTTAAAAGAACACGATCTGTTCATCCAGGTACGGTACTGTACCTCTCAAGAAAATGTAAAATTGGTAAGAGATGCCTTTGAAACAAATCCTAGAATGTCAATTCGCACAGCATCACAGAGACTGAGTAGACCAAAAATGACTGTTCAAAGGATTTTAAAATCAACATTAAAAAAGAAAAGTTACCATATTAAAGTGCTATATAAGTTATACAAAGAACATTATCTAAGATGAGCCACCACCATGTGCACAGAATTGACTGAAAAAAATCCATACTGAAAACTTCTAAAACCACATTCTCTTCAGTAATGAGGCAACATTCCACACATGTGGAAAGGTTAATCAACATAATTGCCATATCTGGGCTTGTGTAAAGCCAACTGAGCTCTACAAATGGAAGAGATATTCTCCTAAAGTTAATGTCTGGTTGGGTATGACAAGATCAAAGATTTGTGAACCTTTTTTCTTTGCAGAAGCTACAGTAACAGGCAGGGCTATGGAGCTGGAGCTGGAGCCAGGAGCTGGAGCTTGAAGCAATTTTGGTGAGTGAAGCTGGAGCTGTAGCTGATAAAAAATGTGTCAGCTCCGGAAGATTTCACAAAATATTTGGACAGAATAGATAGATCAAATGCAAAACATCTCAAAGTAGAATTAAAGAATCCTCCACAGATGAAAATAACCAAATTCAAGCAAGAATTCTATGCTGAATTAAAGGAAGTAGAAAAATACAACCGCTCCTCTAAACTGACAGTTGACGATGTCATACCCTTATATCCAAAGATTATAAGGAATGTAGCTAGTATTGTATCAGCTCTACCACCCACACAAGTCAGTGTAGAATGCCTCTTTTCAGCACTGAGAATAGTGAAATCTGATTTAAGAGCATCAATGAAGGATGACTTAGCAGAAGCCATTTTATTTCTGAGGACAGGCATGTAATGAAGATGTATAAAAAGTAATAAAAATTATTTTAATTTTTTTAAAAGGCTACATTTTCAAATAAACATTCTATAATACAAACGAATAAGGTTTTTTTTTTGTCTTTTTGTAAAACATTTTTTTTTGTCATGAAAGGTGTAGGTAATATTATTATTAATAAATGATAAAAAAAAGCCACAAAGGCATAGCTATAGGGCCTAGTCATTAGAATTTAGATTAATAGCTGCAGCAGGCTTTAGTCTAAATTTTAAAAAGTAGCCTGATGAATCATGTGATGGTGATGAAATGTTTTGTGTGGCTGCCTGCTATGGCCTATGAGTAGCAAGGTACAATTTCAAGAGATTTATCAATCATTAATATATGGTGAGAGGAGCTGGAGCCGGAGCTGGGCATAAAAAAATGTTGGAGCCGGAGTTGGAGCCAGAAATTTGAAAATGCTGTAGCCGGAGCCAGAGCTTAAGATTTTGGTGCCAGCTCCACAGCCCTGGTAACAGGGCCAATTTATCTTGACATGCTTCAGCAGTTTCTTGAACCCAGCTTTGTTCAGATGGCATTCTCAACACTGTTGTCTTTCAACAAGATGGAGAGCTCCATGTCACTATCCAAATATCATTCAAGCGCACCTTGATGAGCTCTTACCAAGTACCTCAATTGGACATGGTGGAAACAGGCCCTGGGCAGCATGATTGCCAGATTTATCATCATTAGACTTCTTTGTGTGGGGCTTTATAAAGTCAGAGATTTACCAAATGAGAGTTACAGACCTACAGGATCTGCGAACCCACATTGTCATGGCAGTCACTAAAATAACCTCAGAGATGCTTGAGAATGTGTTTCGCAATGTAGTGGACAGATTTGAGATTTGCCGACACTTATGGTGCTCACATCAAATCCTAGACCTACGTTTGATAAATATACATCTAATTATGTTACTACATTTTTATCCTAAAATACCATTGTTTCAGCAAAATAAATAAGGATTTTTCAACCACCCTGTATAATAATCCCCCCAGTGTATATGGTGAAAGCTAAAATTCAATGTATGGCAGAATTATTTTTAGGATTCTCATGCAAAATTGCTAACCAAACTTGACCTACATCCAATGATGGATAGAGATTTCACACTTCCTTCACAAATTCTTCAAACAAATCCTCCCTCCAGCACTATGGAAAATTAAACATGCCTATTTTACAGTTTATATTAGCTATAAGTCATATTTCAATACAAAAAAAAAAAATTTACATTATACTGTATAACTGAATCAGAGGTGGGATATATGAGGCATTGCGTGGAAGAAGGGCGACCTAGCCAAAATCAAATCTTTGAGAAAAATGCATTTTAAGTTGGAGCTTAATATATTATATTAAGCTACTGAAAATCAGCAATAATTTATTTTTGCCAAAAATGGCTAGGTCGCCCTTCTTCCACGCAACGCCTCAATTATATACTGTACAGTGGAAAAATAACAATGAAAGCATATGTCGAGAAACTTGTCAAAATTTTCTACAAGCCAACATCAACAAAAAAATTATAAGGAGATTACATCTTTGCCCAGTCTCTTGACTATCATGAACCCAGAAACGTGAAAAGGTGCTGGGTGGTTCGACAATACAGATACTTGGGGACTACGGCCTACGCAGCCACCTCAGCATAAGGAAAATCACAAGCTGAGTCAGATAGCAGGAAATGCTCAAAACAGGAATATGTGGTTAATCTTCTCTAAAAGTTCTGTGAATAAATGAATTCAAACAAAGAATGGTAGGCCTCCCTAAACAAACTATGCCCAAAATGGCCTACTTCAACAGTAAGTACACCCAAAGGCCTCGAATAAGTGAGGATGACAGTTACCAATAGGTGACTAGCCTACTACCACCATAACTGGGCCATGTGGCCTACATCAACCACAATAGGCATGTAATTTTAACCCAGTTTTCTGGTGTAAGCTTATATAACCACAAAAAATAATGTTACTAATTTAGGTTTGATTCTCAATCTCAGAAATGAATGATACTGGTTGTCGTAATAACTTTTTATAAGTTTTTACTAAATCATGAAGAATTGTAAATAAGAAGCAAATTGTGTGGGGACTAGTTTTCTTTACATAGAAAATTATGGCAAACCCTTCTGCTTGTTCCTCAATGCAAAATAATTTGCAGACCTTCTTGTACACAGTGAAATAAGAAGTAATTTGCAGTGTAGCTGTAATCTAAAATATTAATTTCAGACTTGGAAGAGTCAATTTTTAGATAAACCCTATAATTAGATGGAGAATTTGCATCACTTTTCCTATTTTCTTTAGGATTTGGAATCGTTTCCTTCCTCTTTTTTAAAATCCAAGTTACTTCTGCTAAACTTCTCTTACTGGACCAATCATACACCTAATAACTACGAAATGGCAGTGTTTTTGCTTTTGTTTGCTCAACAAAATTAAGTTATACTTCTAGAAATCTAATCTAACCCATCATATGTTTCATGGCTAGAAAAATGTTAGTTACAAAAGTAAGGAAGTAATCTGAAGGTTATTTAATTTTTATGTTAGGCTTCACTTAGAATAGTGCATTCAAGCTTGGTCCCTTCACCACAGGCATGAAGGTGTGTAACATAGGGCAACCAAGATTATCCCTGGCTTAAGAAGAATGGAATAGCTACAGTGAGAGAGTAAAGGAATTAGGAATATTTATTTTTGAGAGGAGATATAATCCAGATACTCAAAATATTTCCAGGTTTGGACAATTTAGCTGTAACTTTTTCTTATTAGAGTCTGATGGAAGAACTCAAGAGCATAAGAAAATTAAAAAACACTCGGACTGAATCTATGAAAATACCTTTTTAGTCAGAGTACTTAGTAGTTTTTGGAATAACTTGCCAAATGATGTAGTAAATGGTAGCTCCTTAAGTTTTAAGAAAAAATTGGATGCTTTCAGGACTGAAAAAGACAGTTTATAAATTGTATAAAGTTTAGCTGGTTATGTAGGCTACTGGTACCAATTTTGGTGGTTCTGTAAATAGTTTTATATTAATTAGCTGACTTGAGACTGACATTTGCCAATAAATTATAAAATACAGCTTTAAATCACTTATGACCTGGATAACCTTGATAGACCCAGGTGGGTTCATGTTGTGAAGTTTCTCACAAACCTTCCCCCCCTGATTTTTAATTCCCCCTTTTGGGGTTATGGAGTTTTTCACAAAAACCCCACCCTCATTTTCAAGTCCTATCTGGTTCTTCTCAAGTTTCTCTCTCCCCACAGGAGTCTAGTTAGTAAGCCTGTTAATTGTAAAAATACTAACTATGCTAGCCTGTATTTGATCTTGGAAGCCTATTAAAAGGTTATGAAACCCAAATAGATTGCCAGATAGACAGGCTGAGATTAATACAGACGTGTCCTGTTGGAAGCCAAGGGGGTTTGGAAAGCCTTTAAAGGTATGATGTTAAGTGCTCTAGCTTGTAATCCTTGGCCAGTGTACAATAGGAATAGACTTGTTCATAAATCCTTATTCCTAGTTATTGTGGTGTTGTCATTTGTATTTCATCATCATTATTAGTATTAATTAAAGTAGACATATATATAGGTTGTTGAAACTGTGACTGAGTATAGATAGGTGTAATAAATCCAGCCAGGTTAGAATCAGACATCAGACCTTTACTTATTGCCTGGTTTGCAGTGCATGTGGGAGCCCTGGAGTTTCCTTTAGCCAAATCCAGTCATCTGTGATCCTGTCATGTAACTAGCTAGAGAACTGATTATCATTATTATAGGTCACCAGTCACATTATTCCAGAGTTAGGTTTTTGCCCATGTTTGTTTGGCACTGATTATAGGTTGATTAACTCATGCGAGATAGGTTTGCCATAATTGTCAATGTTTGTAGTTATTTTTTATGTTAGTTATTTATTATTTATGTGCTTTGATTTCATGAGTAAATTATGTTTTCCAGTGATTAATTATGAAGTCATGATTCCAGTTAATGTTTGTTGATTAATTGCCTGTTATGTTATTATTGTGATTAATGGTGCCTGGTGCATGTAACTAATAATCTTGTGTTGTCTAGGCAACCAGTTGGGATTCAACTCACATGGTCCAGATTCATCAGGCTTGGATTGTGGATCCAATCCAGTGGGAGCTACGTAGTCCATTGAAGTTGTGTCAAACACTGTTGGCCACTGGGATCTGCCCTGGTATCAGGCTGGTGACCCTAACCCTACTATCTAGCCAGTGTATAAAGAAATTGAAACTCAGGTCATAAGGAGGGGGTCAAGTTTGGAGGGTAGCTAGGCTGGGACAGGGGTTAACATTCTGTGCAAGTCATTTCCGGTACTTGTCTCCCACTTGCTTTCTATCCTTTCCGCCAAATCTCACTAAGTGTTATTGATTTTCCAGAGGTTTTGTTAATTGTGATTCATTGTCAGTCCTTTTGTTATGTTTATACAGGGTGATCGAAAAGTCTCTCGGCAGTAGTAATAAGATATTTACTTTATTGAAATTTTACATAAGGAGATATAAGAATTTTATAAATGTAATGACATATCATTGTTACCTGTTTAGAGTAAGTGCTGAAGTGTTTTCCACCATTTTCTCGACATAGCCGAATCCCTCTTACTTTATTAGCAAATACTGTGTAATGTTTCAGCTGAAATAGACTGCACGTAAGTTCAGATCTCCATTTGTAATTCATCAATAGTTTTTGTATTATTTTCATAAACACTGTTCTTAGCAGCCCCCAAAAGTAAAAATCAACAGATGTGAGGTCAGGTGAACGGGGAGGCCAAATTCCTCTTAAAATTATGCGTTCTCCGAAGACATCTTCCAATAATTGCATGGAATAACGAGCTGTGTGTGCTGTAGCACTGTCTTGCTGAAAGTATGCATTTTGGAGTTCGTTTTCGTTCAACTGGCCAATAAATGAGTATAAAATTTGCTCACAGTAACACTCTGAATTGATGATTTCAGAAAAAAATATTGGACCAATGATATGCTGTCTTGAAATCACAACCTAGATGCCAATTTTTTCAGGATGGAGAGGAGCTTCGTGAATACTGTTAGGGTTTTCAGAGCACCACAGACACATGTTTTGTGAATTGACGTACCCTGAAAGGCTAAACCATGCTTTGTCTGTGTAAAACGTCACATCCAAAATGTCTTCTCCATTTTGATCAATAAAATTATGAAACCACTCGCAATAATTTAACCTGTTTGGAAAATCTGCAATTTTCAGTTCCTGCACAGCTGTCACTTTGTAAGGATATAATTGGAGTTCTTTCTTAACTGCTTTTTGGGTGGAGCCATAGCTCAATCCACATTGTTGCGACAGTCTCCTGAGTGATTTTGTTGGGCTTTGTAGCAATCAATCAGAAATGTCACCCAACTTTGCCTCAGTTAAAACGGATGGTCTTCCACTTCTCGGAGCATCTTGAACAGAGCTAGTCTTGCGAAACTTTGCAATTAAATCACGGACAGTATCTCGATGAGGCAATGGTGTCTCCAGAAATCATTTCTGGAATTCTCGCTTTACAAATTCTGTGTATTTATTACCATTTTTAAACACAAACTCAACTAAAAATATTCTTTCTCAAATGACAGCATGATGTTGAAGGCTAGCCTTATAATCTGATTGACCTAGCCTAAAGCATACTCACATACAGCCTACCGTAGCAAGACTTAGCTTAGATTAGCCTAGACTTCGCCAATATTTTGTTAAAGATTTCACGATATCGTACAATTTTCATTAAAATATCTAACTTCTTGTATGATTGCATTTTTGTCTTATAGAGTCATAGATGCGGAGTGACTTTCCGATCACCCTGTACTTTCATACTGAATAATTGTTTATTTCAGATATAATAAAGAGAAAAACAGAGTACGGTAGTTTACTTTTATTAGGTCTACCTTTGAATTCCAGTCCTTTCTTGGACTCTGAGTGGTTGGTTCTGCTACTCATTGGAGAGTCAGATTTAGACACCTGAACTGGGGGAACTCCTTTACAGTTAACGTGCGAGTCGGACCTGAATAATCTCCTGGAAATAAACCACTGACAAGGGAGGCATTCCTAGATACCAGAGGAGACTACATCTTTGCCCAGTCTCTTGACTATCATGAACCCAGAACCATGAAAAGGTGCTGGATGGTCCGACCATACAGATACTCAGAGACTACGGCCTACACAGCCATCGCAGCAATGTTTTCCAAATATAATGCACCAGTAATATAATCTTCATTCACTGGAGCATCAAAATGTCTATACACAAGAATGAAAAGTTTAGCACAAGTACTGCTCATATTCTGAGAGAAGGAAAATGACTAAATCCTAAAAAGTTATGACAATCTGAAACTTCCATTTAGTGGCCCTATTTTTTAAACGAAGTGGCTCCATGGCCAACCACATAGTCTGTAGGCTATGTAGCTGGCATGATGGCTGCCTCCCAAAACACAAGAATGGTTCTGTAACCCATGCAAGCAGGACTGAATGCCAAGGATTCCATCTTTTCTAGCATACCAGTAGTGTTCATGTATAATAGCTGAATGTATACCGTAGGTATAGCTGTTAAACCACTTTTAAAGAGCAATTTTGTAAATAAAGGTGTATTGTTTTAATGTGTAACCTGAATGTCTGGTTAGGTCAACTTTGACAATTGGTTTGGTTAAGTCATGACATTTTCATTAGTTTTGAAGTATCATTACAAATTTGAAAATAAATGGACTTTTCCAAATTGCTGGATTGGACATGGAAGCAACAGACCTTGGCCAGCGAGATCACCAGATTTAACCCCTTTAGATTTCTTTGCATGGGGCTTTATCAAATCGCACGTCTATCAGACGAAGATTACGAGTCTTGAAAACTTACGTATACAAACTGCTGCAGATAACATAACCCCGCAAATGCTCCAGAATGTGCTTAGAAATGCTGCAGAACGATTTGAGCTGTGCAGGGATACTGATGGGCGTCACGTCGAATCCTACTCTTAATTATTTAATAAATGTTACCACTTTATCATTTTATGATTGAATTCCATATAATTTCCAAGTGCTTCACAAAAATAGATCCTGACTTTATGTACACCCTGTACAATATTTACAATCTACAAACTATTTCTTTCATTCATGAAAGTGCCCAAACTTTTCTTGAAATTAACTAATGAGCTACTGTTTACCACATCATATGGCAAGTCATTCCAAAAATCTACTACTCTATGACTGGAAAAGTATTTTCATAGATCAAATCTACAAGGCTGTTTTCTATTTTTTTTTATTATGCCCACGAGTTATCCCATCAGCCTCTAGTTTGAAAAAGTTGTGTATATCTAAATTGTCCAAACCTGAAAACAGTTTGAATATCTATCATATATCTCCCCTCCTACAATGTCTCTCAAAACTAAACATACATCACCGTTTCTTCTCTCTTCCTGTTGCAAGATATTGGAATATGCTGCCGGGTGAGCTGGTGGATATTCCCAGTTTGGATACTTTTATGGCTGCCTTGCCTGATGCCCTGGGAGCTAAATTATATTCCTATGTTGATTAGTCACTAACTTGTGCTCACTGAATCTTCCTAGTCCTTTTATGTAACTGCAGACTTTAATAGCAAATAGATACACAAATCCAGTCTATACACTAATCTCTCGGGATGTACTGATATATCGGTAGTGGTGGTATCAGTGATGTCAGTAGATTTTATCCATATATCAGTGTCAACCAATATTTCAAAAGTACAATTTTCCCAAAATTATAAAAAAAACTATTTAGAGGAATAAATTTTGGTTCTTTTGCATTATCCTCCCAACACTAATTTTTTTATATAATGTTGGTTTGGTTTTGGTTATGGTACTTTATTTTCCTTCCATTATAAAAAAATTAGTGTTGGGATTAGGTTAGGTTAGGTTAAAAACAGCCCACCGCAGGCGTTAGCCGTAGTTAGCCGGCTTCAAAAAAAATTAGTGTTGGGAGGATAATGCAAAAGTACCTAAATTTCCACTATTTTATTGTTTTATCACTTCACATAACTCATTATTTTTTCACAAGGGTTAAGTTCTCGTGTAATAATAGCAGCTGCTCTGTATATTCAGGAGAGAGCTGATTTCTAGCAACACTGGCAATGTTTACAAGTGTAAATCCTTTGAGAAATAGGTATAAAGCCTAGAAAACCAAAACACTATCTTGTAGTCATAGCTCACAATATTAACCCAGCTAGCTGGTTAGAAACACATTTACTAAGCCCAACATAGGCCTGCAGTCCAATTGTATAACAAACAAAACTATGACATCTAATGCAGTGTTGCCATCTTTAATGAAAAGGATTATTGCTTTATTGCCAAATTTTCAATACAGAAAATAAATTACGGTATGAATATGTTACAAAAATATGACAAACTAATAAACCTTAGCTGGATATCGGTATCAGTTATCAGCCAATACTGTTTTTAATTATCAGTATCAGTTATTGGCTAAAAAGTGATATTGATAAATCCCTACTAATCTCCCTATCAACTTCTGGTTGTCTGACTAGAGTATCTATGTGCGAGTCCTCATTCTCTGTCATGCTGGTGCACCACCCATGACAGGATTGGCATGGGCCCCAACATAGTGAATAACCTATAAGCTTTCCCTGTATTCCAATCTTCTTAGGTTAAGGATAAGCTTGGTTGCCCTACATTGCATACCTTCAAGCATATCAATATCATGTCTAAGGTGAGGGGACCAAGCTTGAATGCAGTATTCTAAGTGAGGCCTTGGGCCTAAGGCTCCACTAAACCTTAATCTATTCCTGTTTGTATGTGCTCTGCTGGAAGATAACAGAGCAGATAACAGAAGATAATGTTTCTTCTATTTTTCTCCTTCGAATAGTATAAAATGAGATACAGGTGTTCTTGTGTTCTTGAAGGAGCATTAGGTCATGATGCTGTTTGGCCATAATACATTTAGAGGAGTGGTTCCCAAACTGAGTCTTTACCCCATTTTCACATGAATATCTTCATAATGACCTCCACCCTACCTACCTCATGTAAAGCCAGTCCCAGTGTTACCATGTCATTTATTTATGCACTTTCTGTACTTTAGAAGTACTTGCAGACTACTAAATTACCCCACTGAAAAAGCCAAATTACCTGAATGGGGTAATTTACCCATAGTTTGGGAACCACTGATTCAGGGCATCAGAGCCTAAACAACCAGTCCCCTCATTAGCTACATAGCCTACGGACTATGCAGGCAGAGCCACTTCCTTTTTAAAGCCTTTTCCAAAAGATTGAAATACTTAATCAAAATATATTTTTTTTTTTTAAGTACCTATTTCAAAACTAGGGCCACTAAATGAAATACCAGTAACCTCTAACTTTACTATCCAGACAGTGTTCAGAAAGTCTATAATAGCTTGATAGGTTAATATTGGATTTTACTCCTAGTCACAAGCAGTTGAACAAGTACCGTACTATATGTATACCATATTGAATTGACATTAAAAACTGACTAAAAAAAATATACATCTTACCTTGTGCAAATTTGTTCAAATGTACTTTTTTTCATAAAATATTTTTCCCGATTTGGCTATTTTTTCGCTACTCTGGCGACTTAATTAGTTTATTGTTTCTGTTCCATTTATTATTTTCTGCGATTTATTAAGCCTGGTTCCATCATTATTAGTGACTGTTGGTGTGCCTATGATCATATCAGCGAGCTTGGTTACATGCATAAGCAAGTTAACCATAGTGAACATTTTGTTGACCCTCAGGACAACACTATCCACAAACAAACATTGACCACTTATGGAAAGATGTGAAATCGTGGGTTTTACATGCTTGGAACAAACAGTATCATTATCACAAATATTTTGCAAGCTAGCTACTTGTTCCTGTAAGAAAATCACAAGGAGGCCACAAAACTCCACAACTACCTAACTGCTATAGCCAAATTATACCCTCCTCCAAAATAAGGTGAGAATGCTAAGGTTAGGTTAGGTTATTAGTTTTTCATTTTTACTCCCAGTATGGTTTCATAATAAGAGCAAACTTCTCTGGTTAATTTTGAGGTGTTTTGCACATTTCCTATGGTAATGCGTCATTTACAAGATCTCATAACATGAACATATCCTATATGTTTATATTATGATATCTCAAAAACTACGTATTTGCACAGGAAACCAATGGCAAATTCGTGCAAAGCACCTCAAAATTAACCAGAAAAGTTTGCTCTCATTATAAAACCAGACTGGGAGTAAAATCTAATATTTACTGCTTGATAATATATTAAATTAGGCTAAATTAGTATGGGTTGGGTTAGGTTATTTACAGCACTTGGTAGATTTTTTGAAAGGCCTTACCATATGATGTGGCAAATAGTAGCTCCTTAGTGTTTAAGAAAAATCTGGATGCTTTCATGAATGAAAGAGATGGTTTGTAAACTTTGTGGAATATAAATAGTGTAGTGATGGGACGATGCATCACAATCGCGATACAATCGCACATTTTTTATAATCGCAATCGCATTTAATGAGTGCGATTGTTGCGATTGTGAACAAAAGATTTAAATCTCTACAAAAGTTGCTATGAAAGCTGCTCTTTCATGCGTACTTAAAGGAAAGTTTAGCTAACAACAATATGGAATAATAAATAAATAATAAATAAGTCAAACACAGAAATGAAAACGGGTTGCAAATTAGTGTTAAACAATAAAAAATTGGGGTACTTGTGGGTTATCTGTCACCACTTTTTAATATACCTATTGGTTATCTGTTTCCACTTTTTACTTGTGGGTCATTTATTTTTTAGTTAGGTTAGGTTAGGTTAGTGTGTGGTTAGGTTAGGTTAGTGTGAGGTTAGGTTAGGTTAGGTTAGGTTAGAAGGAATAGTGGTTGAGATCGATGAGAGCCTGTTCACGAGGCGTAAAAACAATGCCGGACGCATTTTACCACAACAATGGATGTTCGGAGGAATTTGCCGTGAAACAAACGACTGCTTCATCGTTCAAGTTCCCAACCGCTCTGCTGCAACTCTCTTGGCTGCCATTGTGGAAAACATCGCCGAAGGTTCCATTATCTACTCCGACAGCTGGCGAGGATATAAGACCACCGACCTCCAGGAGGCTGGCTTCCAACATTTCAAGGTTAATCATCGATACAATTTCGTTGATGCAGATACCGGAGTCCACACTCAAAATATCGAATGCTTGTGGGGATCAGCAAAGTGGAGGAACAAGCGTCACCGAGGAACGGCCCGACACCATCTTAAGACCTACCTGGCCGAGTTCATGTGGAGGAGCAAGCTACCCGCTAGTGTCGACCAATTCGACGGCATCCTGGAGGCCATCGCCACGTTCATGCCACCCGAATAATATGATTAATGTTTGTTATTTTGAGAAATAAAAATAATTTAAGAAAAAAATAGTATATTTTTGTAAAAATGGCAACATGATAACACACATCTGTATTTGTGAAAAAGTTGGAAAATTAAATTAAAAAGTGGCGACAGATAACCCACAAGTACCAAAATTGGTTTAATAAACAATAAGTACACCTCTTTATTTGCTCTATGTAAAATTGGAATGATGGATACGATGCATTCAGAGCTTGACAGGAGGTTTGAAGGATTAGAAGGCAATGATAATTATTCTCTTGCAACCTACCTTGATCCAAAATTCAAGAGCAAATTCTTCAGTCCAATAGATGTGATGCAAATAAAAAATCGTCTAGGCATCCTATGTGATGAACTAACTTCACAACCAGCAGCAAAAAAAACGCGGATAGAGCTGGTGACACCAGTAATTGAAGCTGGACCTTCCTCACAGACTGAACCAGGAGCTACATCGATACATATGTCACTGACTGTTTTACTGGCCTCAAGTAGTGACGACAAGAGCGAGTCAGAAATAAGCAAGACGTCTAAGGATATCATCGAGTGCTACCACAAAGAAAAGAGGATCGGGCAAGGAGATAATTCTCTGTTGTGGTGGAACGCCAATCAATCAAAATATCACCACCTTAGCATGTTAGCGAGATCCTATCTCTCTTGTCCTCCAACAAGTGTTCCAAGTGAACATTTATTCCAGGGGTCCCCAACCTTTTTGTGCCGAAGAGCACATTCAAGACTACCGGTAGTGCGGCAGGCACCATTTACTTTTTCAAGGCAAATTTATAGTTGGACTTAATAATGAACATAATACACAAAAAACCCATTTAATTCCTATGTAAAATAATGAACATAATACACAAAAAAAAAAAACAAGGATGGGCTAACTAAGAATCTTAGAAAAATGATCAAACAATAACTTAATTTATTTATAAAGAAATTATTATTTTCAAATAAATGAGCATCTGTTTCCGTAATTAACCACTAAAATTTAATAAAATGTTAAGTATGTTACATATTTTAAATATTTAGTAGGTAACTAAATATTTAAAATATGTAACATACTTAACATTTTATTAAAAATGTAAATAAAAACTTATCAATCGTAGTCAGTCAGTAGCGGGCACACACAAAAGGGTCAGTGGGCACCATGGTGCTCACGGGCACAGGGTTGGGGACCCCTGGTTTATTCAGTGGAGCAGCAATCATCTATGATGAAAAACAGAATCGCTTACATGGTGAGATGGCGGAGAAACTGCTGTTTTTAAAATATTGTCTACCATGTATACAGTTCAAATATTAAAAAAAATAATAAAACAGTAAAATCACTTTCTAAAAGGGAGGAGTTTGGGGAAAGTGGTTGGTGGGGTGCATAACACGTTGGGTCCTCATTCCCGCATCCTGGAATCGCACATTATGATCATGTGTGGCTGAAACGCGTTTAGGTATATTGTCTCTCATTTCTTAGTTGATAAAGTAATGAAGGATTCAGTACCAGTATCAAAAAAATCACAGATGGAGTTGGTGAAGCCATTGGTTGAAACTGGACTTTCCTCACAGACTGAAGCAGGAGCTACATCAATACTTAACTCCCTGCCTGAGGTAGGTAACGCATTTAGGTATATTTAAAGCATAAATGAGCGTTATGCGAGGCTAAAGCTAAAACATCGCAATCACACGCTTTTCAAATTCTGACAATCGTAACAGCAATTGTATGAAATATGACAATCGTCCCATCACTAAAATAGTGTATGGTATATTCTTAGCCTAAGTTATGTGAGCTGGTTTGGTAGCTCTGTAAATGATTGTGTTAATTAGCCAACTTGAGATTTACATTTTGCACAATCTTACTACAGTATTATAAAATATAGCTGACTTAGATAACCTTGATAGGCCCTAGTGGCTTTGTGTTTTCCAAATAAAAAGTAATTTAATGTAATTTGGGCCCTATGGATGGAGTCTGAACACTATGGATCAGGGTTGGCAAAAACCCAGCCAAAAACCAGCTGGGTTTTTGCCAACCCTGATGTGGATAGGGTAATTTGGGCCTGATGGACTGTCTCTGAACACTGTGTGAATAGTAAAGTTTTACCCATTTTAGCTTGATTGGTGTAATAGAAAAGAAATACCATTTACAGGGCTGTGTCTCCAGTAGAAAGTTTTAAAAACTGGTTTTCTATGCGATTAAGGTATTTTTTTAAGGTATTTTTTAAATTTTTTTATAATTTAGGATAACGTTAGGGGTTAGGTTAGGTTAGGTTTGCTTAGGGTTTTTTAGGTTCAGCCAATTTTGAAGGTGAAATTTATGGTTTTCCTATGGCTTTTGATGTGTTTTGTATTAATCCAACTTTCAAAATCTTTGGAAACCACTCATTTTTGTGATTCTCCCCACCCAAAAACTCCCAGTTCCCACTGGGGGTCCCCCAGGTAAAAAAGGGTAGAAAGTTTTAAAAGCTTTAAGTTTCAATAACTCTAACAAATCATTTGCAACGGAAATGAGTATAATTTTTTAATTCAGCACATTGAAAAACATTGAAAGCTAACATTCTAGTTAATCACTATGCAAAGATGTCACTTAAACAGAGACAACAACCAGAAACACGCAGACAGACAGACAACCAGACACAAGAAAACCTACAGACTCGACACGACCATTACACCCTTCAGTACAGATCCAGACCACCAAGATCAAAAACATTAAGAATTCAGAGGCTACTGGACCAGACAACATATCTAACATACATCTTAAACACTTGGGCCCACAAGGAATATTAACTCTCACAAATATCAGCACATATTCATACCAACACTATTATTCCTGACATGGAAACAAGGTAAAATTATTACACTACTCAAACCAAACAAAAATCCAACAGAACCAGCTTCCTATAGACTCATTAACCTTACCATGCACACCTTCCAAAGTAACAGACTAATCCTACAAATCACCAACCCACACATACCACTATCGCCTATTCAACATGGATTCAGACCTCACCACTCAACCATGACATTACTCACTAACCTCACGCAGCATATCATGGATGGCATCAATTCCAGACGACCAGCTCAATGTACACTATTAGCAACAATAGACATTAGTAAAGCATTTGATGCTATCCCACACTTCCCTCTCAAACAAAATACTAAACACAAACATTCACAATAACACCAAAAGGTGGCTAGCAAACTATCTTTCAGGAAGATACTCACATGTCACATTTAATGGCAAGTCATCCAAAAACAAACTTTTTCCCGAATGGGGTCCCTCAAGGCTCTGTTCTCTCACCAACACTGTTCAACTTATACATGCATGACATTCCAACACCCATAGATAACAAGCTTACCTTATCATCATATGCAGATGACATCACACTAGCATCCACCCACAACATCAACACTGCTACAAATAACCTACATACATAAACAGTACCTATACAAGACTGGCTCACACACAACAGGCTCAAAGTAGCACCCACAAAATCAACCATCACCTTGCTTACAAGCAACACAAAAGAACACCAGGTAACTCCACAGCTTACACAAAAGAACACCAGGTAACTCCACAGCTTACACTAAACACCACCAACATTCCACACACTCACAGGACCAAAATATTTGGGGTCACATACAACACATCATTATCTTTTGCAAACCACATTCATGACATTAAAAACAAGTGTACGTCAAGACTTAACACACTTAGGGTAGTAACAGGTACAAATTTTGGACATCAGCAGGAAACAACATCACTCGTATACAAACAATATATTCACTCAGTTATGAACTATGCTAGCCCATGCTGGGCACCCATTATCTCACACACACAAACACCTTACAAACAACACAAAACAACGTACTTCGTATCATTACAGGATGCACTCAAACACCAATAGAACACCTGCACACAGAAACAAAAATACTGAAAGTTAGGGAACATTTAGACATGAGGGGAACACAATTCATGGCAGCAGCAACAACTAACCCACAACACCCTTGCCACTACATGTACAATTATGCACCGATGCCTCGCACCATTAAGGTAACACCAGACACACATTATAACCAAATACTCCATTCCATACCACGCCCCCCAGACATCACACAGTACAGAAAACACACACACACACACACCTAACCCACAAAGCACTGACACAACTCACTCCAAATGCGGTCCTAGGTGCGAAGCCAGCACCTATTAACAGGTCAGAGATCAGCCTGAGCAGATTGGATCGAGTTAATTTAGCACAATTCCGATGTGGATATCACCCCAACTTACAGAGATATAAACACATACTAGACAACTCCACAGATGACACCTGTCACCTATGCCAAGACACATCACAAACAATTGAACACATTATGACAGACTGTACCACTCTAGCACAACAAACACAACACAATGTCACTAGTGCACTGAACCTCTGGTCCACTCCGGAGAGGGCGATTGGTTACCTGCGTGCTGCCAGCTTGCTCAATCAGGGTGGGCTGATCAGCTAAACAACAACAATAATAATATTGAAAACCAGCTTTTAAAACTTTCTACCAGAGACCAGTGTAATAGTAAATATTTACCATTTTTGGGTGGGGAAAATCACAAAAACGAGTGGTTTCTGAAGATTTTGAAAGTCAGATTAATACAAAACAAAAAAATCATAAGAAAAATATAAATCTCACCTTCAAAATTGGGCAAACCTAAAACAACCTAAGCAAACCTATCCTAACCTAACCCCTAATATTATCCAAAATTAAAAAAATAAAAAAAAAATACCTTAATTACGCGAATTTCCAGGCTGAGGCTCGTCCTCTTCTTCTGAAGATTCATCCAAATCTTCAATAGTCTCGGGTTGCTATCAGTCGAGAGAGGTGGATACAATCGAGCAGCTTGAAGAAAAAAGTGGTGCAAAAGACAGTCCTCATTCTCAAAAGAAGAAATGAACAGGTATCTAACCAAGTATTGATATAAATACTTTGAATGAATACCTGGCCTCTTCACCCATTCTTTCAAATCGCACCACAACCATTCAATGTTCCGTGTGTGGATGTGGGAATTTTCTAGGCCCACAAAGTTTTCAGAGTGATTGATCACAAAGTGTTTGTAGCCTAAATCACTTATACTTTTATAAGCAGCCCAAGAATCACTATAAATCAAAGACCTAGCACGAATATATTTTTCTATGAGAGGAATCAGTGTTGCTTTGTCCCATTTTTCACGAATTGAACCTGTTAATGGCAGCACAAACCGACGTTTACTGATTCTTTCTATGCCACCAAATAACCATATTTGACTGAGAACATGACCTCGCTCGTACTTCCTTCACACGATTAAAGTTTCGTCAATCTCCACCTCTACATCAGCCCCTCCAATAGGATCCTGGTTATGAAACCAATCATCTGTAACCTCACTACGGAACAACCTCCAATCTACTGAAGTTCTGATGGACATATGAAGGCACTTCACAACAGTTTTATGGTTCTATAGATGACTTAAAAAATGGTTAACAAAAAGAACAATCTTCCATGCAGCTATATTAGTATTATCTAAAAACGACCCTTTGTAATCAGACACTGAAAAATCACAGCACCATCTTTTCTTAGTCTTTGGAACTGGGTAACTCTTATGGTACTGCCACACTTTCTGTTCCTCACGAAGAGTACAATCCAATTCACAATGAGGACACTTCACCACTTGAGGAAGAACACCGTGTGCCCGAAGAAAAGCTGTAGCTTTTTCTGAATTTCCATAAAATTTGGTGATACAGCGAAAATAATCAAAGGAGCACAGACCACAGGAAGCCATGTCCACTAACTAATTAAAATTGGTAAAAGTCATTTTTTTACCCTTTTCCTGTTAAAGAGTTTAGGCTTCAATAACTCTCTAACAAATCATTTGCGACAGAAATGAGTATCATTTTTTAATTCAGCACATTGAAAAACATTGAAAACCAGCTTTTAAAACTTTCTACCGCTGGACCTGGAAATGTTTTTTCAGTTGGAATATACTTCGGGACCCGGAAAGGTAAGTAGTACCCTCTGATGCTCCAGATATCATCTCTAAGGTATTTTTTTTTTTTTTACAAGAGTACATTACAGGCTTTTGAGGAATTTTGGAATCTTGTTAGATTAGGTTATATTAAAACTGTTTTTCCGATTGTTTTTGATGTTGTTTGAATGAAATTAACCTTCGTTCAAACGGCATCAGAAAAACAGTTTTGATTTAAAAAAGCCTGTAATGTACACTTGTAAAAATTTACCTCAAGATCTATTAAAAAGTGTTAACAATTCATTTAAACGAACTAGGTTAGCCTGAACAGGGCCCTTGGCCACTGTGGCCTACTTACTTCTCGCAGCTTCGACTAAATTCTTTATTTCTTTCGTCAGAGATTTGATTGCTTGACTGGTCCTATCTAATTCCTTTTCATGATTATGTAACTTTCTCCTAAATTCTGGGCTGTCAGTAAGGCAGTCTTTAAACTCTATTGGCATTAACACTGCCGCAGAACCCATTTTCAATTAATGTTTTTTTTAGAATTTTGAAAAAGTAAAACTTAGAGAGAAAACACATTTACTACAACCACCCAACACAAAAGATTCATCCACACTGATAAATCTCAATATGTTTTGGTTTCAAAATATGTGTATAAATGATGAAACTCTTGTCTTTCGTTGCATACAAAAGAATTTCAATTCTATTTTTAAAGAGTCTAGTATTTTATAATACCTAAGTTTCTCGAAATTCAGCATTTATAAAACACTTGTTGCGTATTTGAAATTAGACCAAACATACTAGTTAGTCCACATTTGAATTATAACATTTAAATAATTTCGTACGAAATATTTCGAAGAGGAACTTTTACTGAATAAAGTAAAAATGCAAGCCGTTTTCTAGTTATTCGAAATGTTTGATAGGCATAACCCTGGCTATACATATATTTTCATTCATATGATAATAATTCAATTTCAATTAAATTTTATTGTTCTTTGTATACATTTGTACATATGTACAGGATATGCATTAGGTGTAACAACAGTATATAAGTATATGGCAATGGGACATTTAATGCATTTCTAAATCCATCCATCCAACTCATGTGCCAAAGTGTTCTATCCTGAGCTATCCTTTTCATCTCATGACAGCTCCTCCCTGCCTTCAAATAATCCAACATTGCTTTCCTTTTCCTTCCCCTCGGCCTTCTACCTTCATATCTACCCTCAATCACCTCCTTCAACAATCCTTCTCCTCTCAACACATGTCCGATCCATTTCTGCTGTCTTTCTCTTATTACCTTAATGAGTCTTCTTTCCTCCCTCACCTGTTGCAGTACTTCCTCATTACTTTGCTGTTCCCTTACGGTTGCCAAGTCAACAGATCTTGAATAAAGGACACTTGCACGCTACCGTCAGATTTTTGTTGCATTGTATAATTTGTATAATATTAGTAAAGAAATTGGAAATATTTTTGTTTTTTGGTCTTTTTTCTAAAAAATCACTAAAAAAAGTCTTTCGTGAATTTTTCTAAAAAAGGCGCTAAGACATACGTAATGAGTGAACGCTTTAATGCATAAGGTTATTAGAAAAAAAAGACACGAACAAGCCTTAACTTTCAGTAGCGGGACACGTAAAATAATGTTTTCTAACTTTCTAAGAGAGGGAAACCTAGTATATAATTAAGTATTCTTACCTAAGTATTCATCTGAAGACATTCTTCAACTCATAAAAAATAGAATGACGTCAAAAACTCATGAAGCCGGTTTAATATGGCAATTTGGCAAAGCACAAAAAATATGTTACTGGGCGATGCCTTCCTCGTTCCTCTCCAGCAAGGATGACAATGGCAACGAACAATGGGGGCAGGATTGCCAACTCTGATTTACTAGAAATCACATCTGAATGTTGAATCTCACATCTCCCGATTAACGAATTAATTAAGTTTGAAAACATCTCCGTCTCAAATTTTTAGTGATGAATAAAATTTTGAGAGTCAATTACTGAATTAAAGGACATATGGCGTCCTTTCCGAGTTTATCAAAGGACAAGGACACATGAGCTGAAATAAAGAACTATCCTTTGAAATAAAGGACACTTGGCAACCCTATCAGTAACAGTTCCCTCCAGCTTATCATTAGCATTCTTCTCCAAATCCACATTTCAAAACTTTCCAGGAGTTTCTTTTCAGTTGTTTTCAGTGTCCATGTGTTAGAAAATCTAAAAGAGGAAGAACCATTGTTGTCCCAAGGCGATATGATGACTAAGTTGATTGATGCAGCATTGCTTGTATATATTAAGTTAAGGTGTATATATATCCATCTCATAATTGTAAGGTTAGTGAAAAATTAACTTAATTTAGAGCTAGCATTTTTGAGCTCTTGTGGCATCATTGTTTGGTCACACTGTTGGCATCATTTTGGGGCGCTGCGCGTTCTTTCTACTCGTTTGTGGGATGTCGTACGTACAGGGTGTGGTCTGTTAGAGAGCTCTCTTGCACTTCAGTTTGGTTGTTTAGATACAAGATTGTTGCATCGTGCAATAGTCCAGGTTGCGTTGTTGTTGCAAGGTTGAGAAAGAAGACCATAAATAGTACCCCTTTTGTTTATATTAAATTCATGTAACAAAGGTCTAAGGTAGGCCCGCATCGAGTCAGCAACCCTGAGGTAGGACCTAATAGGATCTCAAATCCGTAAGTTTTAATTTTAGCTTAACTTGGGCTGTAGGTAGCACTGGCCCTTTAGAATTTGGCCGTTCACGGCTCAGCTGGGATTTTGAACCCAACAAATAAATAAATTAACATGGTCCTTCAGAACCGGATTCTACCCCAAAACTGAGTCAGTGACTATTTTTCGGCAAAGTTCTGATTGTGAAAATTGTAGCCCAAATTAGGCCTAGACGGGTTGAGTATTATTGAATTAAGGTCCCAGGGTAGAAAGTTTGGTCGCCCAATTGCGAAACTTGGCCAGTCGTCTGTCGTCGTTTTTGGCCTACATTTTACTGGTTTGGTTAATTTTCGGTTATTATTGAATTAAGGTCCCAGGGTAGAAAGTTTGGTCGCCCAATTACGAAACTTGGCCAGTCGTCTGTCGTCGTTTTTGGCCTACATTTTACCGGTTTGGTTAATTTTGGGTTATTATTGAATTAAGGTCCCAGGGTAGAAAGTTTGGTTGCCCAATTGCGAAACTTGGCCAGTCGTCTGTCGTTGTTTTTGGCCAACATTTTACCGGTTTGGTTAATTTGGGTTATTATTGAATTAAGGTCCTGGGGTGGAAAATTTGGTATTCCATACTGGTGTTTGGTTAGTACCCCACCCAGCAATTCAGTTTATTTGAAAGTAAAATTTGCGTTTGATCAGTTTGGTTAAGTATTTCTGCCAATTCAGCTCATTTGGTATTGAGCCCAATTGTTGTTTGCATTGAAGATGAGTGCATCTGAATTGAACAAATTTATAAAAAGGAGAAGCGCCTACAAAGGTCTAATTACAAAGGTCATTGCCACTATAGATTCTGCCATAGAGCAAGAGGATTTACGCTTAGTGACTGCGCAGCTTTCCATATTAGAAACTAAAAAGGTTGCTCTAAGTGAGGTAAATGTTAAAATTGAGGCTCTTATAGAAGAGGATGAAATAGAAAATAACATAATTTACTTTGAAGAGATTATTGATGATATAATTAAAGTAGGCCTCCGAGCAAAAGAGTTTAGCAGCTCAGTACAGTTAGAGACCAGGTCTAATAATGAAACACAACACTCAACAAATGATGTTTGTGAAGTTAAGGTTAACAGATCTGTAATTCAATTACCGAGGCTTGTACTCAAAACATTTTCTGGGAGTAGTCAGGAATGGCAAGGATGGGCAGACAGTTTTCAATCAGCAGTTCATTCTAGTCAAGTGTTAAGTGCCGTGGAGAAGTTTAATTATTTGCGGTCCCTCTTGGAAGGGGAGGCAGTAAAGACTATAGCAGGATTAGCATTAACAGAGGCTAATTATAATGTGGCTTGGGATATATTAAAGAAACGGTTTGGTAAGCCAGAGATCTTAATTAAAAGCCACCTCCGTGCACTTTTAGCTATACCTCCTGTTAATAATCCTAATAGTGTCAAGGAGTTACGGCAGTTATATGATGAATTTGAAATTAGAACTAGGTCCCTGGACAACTTGGGTGTAGGAATGGAAAGGTATGGTATAATGTTGGTTCCTACACTGGAGTCTAAATTGCCTAGCTCAATTTTGCTTGAATTAAGTAGGGGACACTCTGCAGAACATGTGTACATCCCCCTTCAGCAGATGTTAAGTCTTTTAGGCACAGAATTAGCAAGACGAGAGGGAGTTGAGTTTGCACAGTGGGATGGTAAACAAGGGGACAAAGGCAGGCACAGCACCAAAGTTTCCACAAAAAGGAATAGCCCAGGTACAGTGTCAGCTCTACATGCATCCTCTGAGAATAAATTAAAGGGAATCAAGGAATGCATATTTTGCGAAGGCAACCACAAGTCATATAAATGTGAGGTGGCTGAGGCTTTACCCCTTGAGGAGAGAAAGGACAGGGTAACTAAGTCCACAGCATGTTTTAAATGTTTTTTGAAAGGTCATAGAGCAAGGTTTTGTAAGTTTAAAATTTTGTGCAAAAAATGTCATGGTAGGCATCAGCCATTATTGTGTGAAAACACTCCTAGTAGGCCTACCCCAGAAGTAGAGACATCAGTGGCACATGCCACTGCTATGCAAGGGAGTAAAAGTAAAGGGGGATTATTGCAAACAACTGCAGCCTCATTAATTGGGAATGAGGGAGAAGCTACTGTAAGAGTGTTGTTTGATAGTGGTAGCCAGTGTAGTTTTATTAAGACCAGAATTTCCAGAAAATTGAAGTTTAAAGAACTTAAGAGGGAAAATTTAAGAATTTCTGGGTTTGGGGGTTCCGTTCAAAACCGAACCAAATTTAAGAAGGTAGAAGTTCTGGTTAAAGGGTTGTTACCGCAAAGTCCCACTATCAAGGTCCAAGCTGTAGAGATTGAGGAACTTTGTGCTCCAGTCACTACTTGTTTAGATATGGCATGTGTCCAAGAATTGCAAGTTAAAGGAATTAATTTGGGCAATAATAAGTTTGAAAGAACAGAAGATATTAGTCTTTTGATTGGAGCTGACTATTATTGGGACTTCATCACTGGTAATATTGTCCGCACATCTCGAGGCCCGGTAGCTATTGAAAGTAAGCTAGGCTGGATGCTACATGGTAGTTATTGCAATGAAATGGAAGTTAAGGCTCTTTTTGTTAAGATTGAGGAGAACAGCCATGGTCTGGAAAGGCATTTGAAAGCGTTTTGGGAACTTGAATCTATTGGCATAAAGGACAAACAGGCAAGTATAGTGAACAATGATGTTTTAGAGCAATTTGAAAAAGGGATTGGGTTTAGAGATGGTTGCTATGAAGTTGGCCTACCATGGAAGGATTCTTGCAAACCCGGTTCAAACCTTCAGCTAGCTAATCGGAGGTTGGAGACTTCATTGTACAGGCTAAGAAAAAATGAGGAGTTGTTAATTGAATACAATGAGGCCATCCTAAGTTATGTAAGGGAGGGCTATGCTGAAAGGGTGCAAGGTGAGCTGGTGAGCAGGGAGGCACATTATCTGCCACACCATGCAGTGGTACGGCGAGACAAAACTACCACCAAACTGAGGGTAGTTTTTGATGGCTCAGCCAAACCCAAAGGTGGTGTGTCCTTGAATGACTGTTTGGATGCTGGGACAAATTTAAATGCAGATTTATTTTCCTTGTTACTGAGATTCAGGTTTGGTAGAGTAGCATTGACTGCAGATGTGAAGCAAGCCTTTTTGCGGATAAAGTTAAAACCAGAGGACAGAGATGCAGTAAGGTATCTGTGGGTGGATACGAAAGACTTGTTGGGAAATGAACCTAAGGTTCAAGCATATAGAATGAAGTCAGTGTTGTTTGGCCTCAGCTCTAGTCCATTTCTGTTGGCAGCTACTATGCAGTACCATTTTAAGAAATATTCTGAAGTCTATCCTAACACTATTGAACACATAAGGAAAAATTTTTATGTTGATGATTTGCTGTGTTCCGTGGATAATACAGAAATGGCTAAACAGATATTCATGGAGGCTAGAGCTATAATGAGGGAGGCTGGCATGGAGCTTAGAAAATGGCAGACCAATCATTCGCAATTACAAGAGTTTATGAGTCATTCCTGTGTAGTACCTGATGCAGCAGAAAGTATTGAGGATTCTGGTATTAAGGAGTTGTGGGCAATAGACGCAAAGGTGCTAGGCATTGTTTGGCAGCAAGATGATGATTTGTTTACCTTCAATGGGAAATCTTTAGTAGAGCTGGCTGAGAATGAGACAAGGTGGACAAAACGTACAGCTCTTAGTTTGGCTTCAAAGGTCTTTGATCCTCTTGGATTCCTGGCTCCATTTGTGATAAAGTAAAAAATTTGGTTTCAGAGCCTCTGGGAAATTGGACTTGGTTGGAACCAAGAGTTACCTGATCATATGGTGGTAAGGTGGAAATATTGGTTCAAAGAATTGGCACATCTTGGAGACATTGAAATCCCAAGATGGTACTTTGGAGAGTTGAACAATAGTCCAGACAATTTGGAGCTGCACATCTTTTGTGATGCAAGTGAGGAAGCCTATGCAACTTGTATTTATATAAGAGGCGCATTGCAAGAGGAAGTAAGTTGCAGGTTGGTTGCTGCAAAGAGCAGAGTAGCACCTTTGAAAAGGCTTTCTGTTCCAAGGTTGGAATTGATGGGTGCAGTTATTGCTAGTCGGCTTGCAGTTATAGTGCAAAAGTCTTTGGCCCTCTCTGAAATTCCAAGCTATTATTGGACAGACTCCACTACAGTTTGGCACTGGTTAAGAAGCCAGGCAAGGAAATGGAAACCATTTGTTGCCAATAGGGTGGAGGAAATTCAAGCGCACACAGATCCCAAGCAATGGAAGCATTGTCCAGGCACCCAAAACCCCGCTGATTTACCAACACGAGGAATTTCAGTGAAAGATCTTGCACAGTCAAGTTTGTGGTGGAATGGGCCGGAGTGGCTAAACTTGGAAGTGAAAACTGGCCTTCTAATCAGCCTATTGTAGGAGAATGCCAGGCTGAAGAAGCATGGGTGAGTGAGGTGAGAAAATGCGCTGTGAACAGTTGTCAAGTTATGCAGCAGGACCCCATATTGAGGCTTGAGGACATTAGCAGTCTGAAAAGATTAAGAGTGACAGCATGGGTATATAGATTTACCAACAACATTAAGGGAGAAACAAGAAGGGAAGGAATTCTGAACAGTAATGAGATTCAGCAAGCCAGGAAATACTGGGTGGTATATATGCAGAAGGAAAAATTTGGTGAAGAGAGAGAATTGCTCACCAGCCATCCATTACAGGTTTTACCAACACATTCTGCGCTCAAGGGTTTGGATGTGTTTTTGGATCAGGATTTATTGAGAGTAGGAGGTAGACTACAGTTTTCTGGGCTTCCAGAGGAGAAAAGACATCCAATTTTGCTACCTTCTGGGGGGCACTTTGTGGACCTTTTGATCCTGGATACTCATCATAAGCTGTTACATGCTGGAGTTAGAGAAGTGATAATAGAGATCAGACAACAGTTTTGGATTCCCAAAATTAGACAAGTAGTAAAAAAGGTCGTGCATAAATGTGTGGTTTGCAAGCGTTGGAGTGCAAAGCCTTATTATGAAAAGGTGGCTCCACTTCCAAGAGAACGGTGTGTCTATACTGCCCCATTTGATGTAGTGGGAGTAGACTTTGCAGGGCCAGTCTATGTGTATGAGCGAGGGGAGTCTAACAAAGGTTATATATGTCTTTTCACCTGTGCTACCACCAGAGCAATCCATTTGGAGTTGGTAAGCAACTTAAGTAGTGATGTATTTCTTTTGGCCTTTAAAAGGTTTGTGAACAGAAGGGGTTTCCCAAATAAAATCATATCGGATAATGCAAAAACCTTCAAAAAGGCTGCAAAGGAACTCCAAGAAATTTGGTCCTTGCTAAAAGAGGAAGGATTCCAATCCTACTTTTCACACCAAGGGGTACAGTGGGAGTTTATTGTTGAGAGAGCACCATGGTGGGGAGGATTTTGGGAAAGGCTAGTGAGAAGTGTAAAGTGTTTATTAAAGAAACTTTTAGCTAATGCTCATTTGAGCAAAGAAGAATTCTGCACTGTTTTATGTGAAGTAGAAGCAATGGTGAACAGTAGGCCTATCACTTTTGTTTACAACAGTATGCAGGATGCAGAGCCATTGACACCAAATCATTTTCTTTGTGGTAAACGATTAACATCAAGCCCAGTGTGCCAGAAGACTTGCAGCCTATCCAGAGCACTCAAGGAGAGTTAACCAGACGGTTCAGGTACCTTGAAGAGCTACAAGATCAGTTATGGAAGAGGTGGCAGATGGAATACTTGCCAGAACTCAATTATTACCCATCAGGCAAGGTAAAGGGCTCCAATGCAAATTGTATCAAGGTGGGAGAAGTGGTAATGATTGGGGATGAAAGACCAAGGCAATGCTGGAAGCTTGGCATAATTGAAGAGTTGTTTGTTGGCAAAGACAATTTAGTTAGGTCTGCACTGGTAAAGACTTCAGGAGGAAAGTTAAAGAGACCTATACAAAAACTCTATGCTTTAGAAATCAGCAAAAACACAGATAGTCAAGATGAAACATTTGAGTTACAGCCTCATGGAGAAGGCTTGGCTAACCTTGCAGAAGGTAATGACAACAATGCCTCTTCGGTGGGGAGTGTTAGAAAATCTAGAAGAGGAAGAACCATTGTTGTCCCAAGGCGATATGATGACTAAGCTGATTGATGCAGCATTGCTTGTATATATTAAGTTAAGGTGTATATATATCCATCTCATAATTGTAAGGTTAGTGAAAAATTAACTTAATTTAGAGCTAGCATTTTTGAGCTCTTGTGGCATCATTGTTTGGTCACACTGTTGGCATCATTTTGGGGCGCTGCGCGTTCTTTCTACTCGTTTGTGGGATGTCGTACGTACAGGGTGTGGTCTGTTAGAGAGCTCTCTTGCAATTCAGTTTGGTTGTTTAGATACAAGGTTGTTGCATCGTGCAATAGTCCAGGTTGCGTTGTTGTTGCAAGGTTGAGAAAGAAGACCATAAATACAGTAGTACCCCTTTTGTTTATATTAAATTCATGTAACAAAGGTCTAAGGTAGGCCCGCATCGAGTCAGCAACCCTGAGGTAGGACCTAATAGGATCTCAAATCCGTAAGTTTTAATTTTAGCTTAACTTGGGCTGTAGGTAACACTGGCCCTTTAGAATTTGGCCGTTCACGGCTCAGCTGGGATTTTGAACCCAACAAATAAATAAAATAACACCATGTTTCTGCTCCATACAGTACCACACTCCATATCAAGCTTTTTACTAACCTTTTCTTCAGCTTCAAGTTGAGTTTACCCGTAAGTAGTCTTTTCTGTCTCTCAAAAGCTACCTTACCCATACCAATTCTAGATCTTACTTCCTTATTGCAATCTCCATTGTTGGTTAATAAACTTCCCAGATATTTAAACTGCTCAGCTTCTTCTAAGGTCCGATTTCCTATCGTTAGGTTCATTTGTGCTCCTTTCCTTCTTGCAATTTTCATTACCTTTGTCTTGGTCTCATTAATTCTCATTCCGAATTCTTCTATTATCATTGCTTCGGCATAGATATTAAATAACACGGGGGACAGGGAGCACCCTTGCCTGACTCCTCTCCCAACCAATCCAGGGTCCGATTCTCCTCCTGCAACTCTAACATTCACAGTCTGCCCAAGATATGCATAACATATTATGATAATAATAAGAATAAGAACACTAGTATAATTTATTATTCTACTTTTACATGTTGGGGATATACATCAGGGGTATCAAGAAATATATTATATTGACATCCGCGGATGCGTATGAGGATGTTTGATTTCAACATCCGCGGATGCGGATGTCTACATTTTCGTTATTTTTTAGGATATATTCGAGATTTGTTGTGTTTAACGTATATAATAAGTTATTATATAGAGAGAGCTGTAGCTATAATGTAGTATAATTGATTAATTGTACAATAATTGCTGTACTTTTCTCTGAACATATAAAATAATATCAAGCATCTAACTAATATAGAAATCAACTAGTGAATTCGTCTGCAAATAAATTCGTTATATTTTGTTGAGTTTCAGCCACAATTAGAAACCATAATTGTGTTACCAGGATGCGGGACGTGAACCCAACTCAAATGCACCCCACCGACCTCTTTCCCCAACCTCCTCCACCCTTATAGAAAGAGATCTTTAATTAGCTTGATAACTATTTATATTAAGTTTAAAGTTTTATTAGGCATATTTATAAATGAGTAATTAAAATAAAGTAAACTAAGATGTTCATCGTTTAATGTTCAAACTTAATTATAGGAAGGTTATGCTTAAGGAACATTAATTTTTCTGCCTTTTCTGCTGCCAGTCTGTTTCTCTTTTCATCATATATTAATCCAGCACTGCTAAATAATCTCTCGCTTGGTACGTTTGTTGGAGGACAGGCTAAATGTTTCCTTGCAAGTTTACTCAAGTATGGATAGATATTCTGCGTATTTTTCCACCAACTAATAGGATTGTTACATGCAGCCAGGCGTTTTTCTTGGTGATAGCTCTCGATCATTTTTACTACATCTTTTGACATCGCGTAGGTCTCGTCACTCCTGCTTGACTCAAGAAACTGAGAGACAGATTCTGTGATAGATTTGCTTGTTGAAGGTGTTGGTTCTGTCACTGAAACTTTTATTCTTTTGGTGGGTGGCGAAGCGACAGATTCAAGAGATTGAAACTCTTCAACTGCTTTGCCAAGTGATGATTTAACTCGTTCTAATGTACTAGGTGAAAATAACTTAGCTTTGTAACGTGGATCTAAGTAGGTTGCAAGAGAGTAACTTCATACAAGAACAGCCTCTCGTCTTGTCGCTTGCATCACTTTTGCGCACAATGAACTAGTTCTATTAATAATATAGTAGAATTTGATAATTTCCGCTTATTAATGACATTTTATCTCAACGGTCCACATCCGCACGACATCCGCAGTCCAAAGTGCGGATGCGGATGCGAGAAAATGTGCGGATGTGACCTACATCACTAATATATATATATATATAAATGGGACAGTTAATGCCTTCCTATACATCATTACATGCATAGTATAGAACTGCTATTCACAAACAAATTTTATGCTATACAGTACTGGCAGAATGGAATTACAGTATTTCACAAATCTTTTGAGTTGGAGTTTTGTAAAAAAAAAACCATGTGCCCCACCACCACCACCACCCGGAGAAATCAAGGATAATGCACCAATACTACTGGTTAGTGTTACCAAAAGACAGACACTGGCTTTTATTATTACCGGAAAATAGATAATGCAGAGAAATGAGGTTGTTACATTAATTTTAAAGATATAGGAACAAAGAATGATAAAAACATAGGGATTATCTGTATTAAGTTTCAGACATAAATTTATAAATACATATACAGTAGATATTCAGCTAAGTTTACACATTCTTATTTGTTGGGATATAAGAAACTAAATATTAAATACTTTGACAATTGAAAATTTCGACAGACTTAGATATCTTTTCATTTATTATTTTATATATTCGTTGTTATATTAGAATATAGATTAATTTATCAGTATGGAAATATGAAAGATGATGCAGTGTTATGGTTTGTATGATTTGCTGAATTTATCTTTCAGTTTTCTCTGGAAGGCTTTTAACGTTTTTCTCCAGATCGAGGGTGTTCCAGAGGTATGGTCCTGTGGAGCATAAGGATCTAGTCGCACAATCTAGAATGTAATTTGGTTTCCTGATGTACGTGTTTGATTGTCTTGTGTTAAAGCGATGTTCAGTTTGGGATGCTAATATTTAATTTTGGATGATTTCTCGTGCAGTATTATGGATTCTTGATGCATACAGTATATGAGGCAAAGTTTGGTTTGTAGATTTCTATTAATTTTAGAATTTTTAACTCGTGGGACATTTTGTTTGTACTGTACTTTCATTATGTTTGTTCGATTTATAGATTTCCATAGTTATTCTTTTCTGCATTACCACCACTAGCTGCATAAAATATTGACGTGCACTTCCGTAAGCACTGATGTAGTATCGTAGGTGTGGATATACCATGGTGAAGTATTTGGATCTATGAATTTGTTTTGGGAGTGTTGCATCTACTCTTATAATTATGATTGAGATATTGGCTAACTTGTCTGTTGTTTGAATCGAGATTAATTCCCAAAAGTTTGGCCGACTGCACTCGTTAAACAGGAACTGAATTTATCTTTAGTTTTAGAGGGGACAACGTTTTATTTTTTGTGATCACTATATAAGCTTTTTTTTAATGTTTAAGAATAGTTTGTTGGCGTTAAGCCAGACATATATTCTTTGGAGTTCATTTTTGGTAATTGTATGGAGTAGCAATAAGTTTTTGTTAGAGGTTATGAATGACGTGTCATCTGCATACTGGTAACAGGACGAATTATTTAGTAAAAATAATTTATATGAAGGTGTTACAAGTAGTTATAAGGACAAGAGGAAGCCTCAAAGACCTTTCGATCCACTCGCGGAGTTCCTGTTATTAAACTATCATGGTTTATTTTTTTAAACTATTTTAGTAGTAGTAGAAAACTGGATGGAGAGGCAGGTACGGAAAAATGTTAAAGAAAATACCTTGACCCTGGAAAGGTAGCCAAAGAAATTTTACAGGAAAGACAAGAACATCTAAGTTAGCTCTACAACTACGCTATGCACATAGAAACCGTACACTAGATAGCACCGTTGTATAGGCTAACTATTTGTGTTGATCGTATATCAAATACTTCGTATCGTCACAAAAACCTTGAACATATGGTTTTGATTTTATACAAAATATCTACAGCTCTATTTACCGAGGTATCGGTCCAACTAAAACCCCAGGCTAGCCCCAAAAGGATTAAGAGAGAGGAAAATGTTAAACTCTCCATGTCTACACCCATGTACCAAAACCATCACGCCGGCAAAATGACGAAATGCTTCTAAAGGAAAGGAGTTGAAACGGGAACTGCGAACAGAAATCAGGTTTTCCATACCTCACCCGTCACGTGCATCCAGCCACCCAAGAGAAAGAAGAGAAAAAAAGAAATCGTGACAGCAGAAACACTCGACCTCACCTAATCTATGCCATCCAATTTTTAAAAGTTTTAAGGTTTTATGTGGACCACTTGTATAATGTTTGTACCTGTTGACAGTGGCGGATTATTACTGAGGTTATTGAGGCTGAAGCCTCAGGCTCCCATGCTTGAGGGCCCCCCAATCAACTGAGTTTCGATGATATAATTCGAGATTTCGCAAACTTCTTTGATTAAATATGACAGTACACACAAACTGACAAATTCCCTGTTTTATTGTTTTATAGGCCCTAAAGTAAAGTTTGTTTAATACTGCTTGGTTTTGGCAAACGGCAAAATACACTGTGTTAAGGTTCTTTTAAGTTTGTTTCTCAATTAGCCTGAGCACAGTACATATAATTCGTGTAAATGTATTATGTAATGTACATGTACATATATTGTTAATAAAAAGCTATAGAAAAGGGCCCTCATATTCTTCATTGCCCCGGGGCCCTGAGGTGTCTTAATCCGCCTCTACTTCTGGAGTCTGAAATAAAGTGTTTATTTGTTTGTCTTGTTTCTTACTCCATTCTTAGACATATTAACAAGGCAGGCAAGTGTGTGAACGCGTTTTCTGTAACTGAATGTCGATCAAATGTATATGTCTACCAACTCTTTGACTGTCGCCGATTTTCAACTTGGATCTCCCGCCGTGAAAGGTGTTTATATGGCAAGTGATATATTGAGTCGTTCATACTTGGCGCTGTTGTGCCACCATGAGAGTAGAGAAAATCTCTTTCCAGCGAGGAATATCAGTGGGAGGTCCTTCTATCTATCCCCGTGTACTTGTCCCTTATGGAGAATGAAAGCGTTTCGTGGGTGATCACCCGTTACTGCTACAGCGAATTCAAGAGTCTCCCACTTAGAGGTGTTTATGAGGTCAGTGATAGAAAAATGAGTTGCCTGATGGCCGATCAAGCTTTGTGGAGCACAATGCAACCAGAGACGTCTCTCTAGAGTGGAGGAGGAATAAGTGTAGGAGTAAATGCTTAAACAAACTCCTGCAGGGTTACATTATAATACTATTTTCAAAATACTTATTTAATAGATTCTTAAATTATGTTATATATGTGAATAATCTTAAACCCTAAGTGTATTCAGAACTTTGTCCAACCTATTTTTAAACATATATATATTATATATATATATAACGTAAAGAACGACGCTTGTATAGGAGATATTCCGCGCAAGATGAGAAAACGAAACAAATGAAAAAATGAGGTAACCACCCGGGATCTTCCGATTGTCGGTCAGATATGATAACCACTACACCATGGGCCTCACTCTTCCAAATGTCGTAATTCTTCTACATACTCGCAGAAACCAATTTGTTTCGTTCTCTCTCTCTCATCTTGCGCGGAATATCTCCTATACAAGCGTCGTTCTTTACGTTAATTATACTGCGTTTTTGCAGTTTATATATATATATATATAAGCACACCGGACAAAAAATTAGTCACCCCTCTCAGAATGTACCTAATAACGTGTGACGGCGCCTCTGGCCTTCATAACCGCACGAATCCGGCGAGGCAGAGACTCTACGAGGTTGTGCATGTACTGAACATCGATTTGCTGCCACTCGTTCATCAGCCGGTCCCGAAGTTCCGCCAGAGTCCGCGCTTCACTTTCTGTTTCCAGCCTGAACAACACCTTCGACGCATTCAGGATTAAAGGCTTCATTGGACCTGCGATGTACTCGTCGGCCTCCCATCATTGGAGAACAAACAAAAACGGGACTCATCGGACCAAATTACACGTTTCCAATCTGCCGCAGTCCAGTTTTTGTGCCTCTGAGCCCATTTATAACGTGCCAATTTGTCACTTGCTGTTAACAGCGGCCTCTTCCGTGGTACCCTGCTCCAGATGTCCATCGCATGCAGTTCTCGTCGCAATGTCCGTTCGGAAATTGGTCGCTGGAGAACCTCATTGGTTTCTTGGAGCAATTGTTCTCTGGTTTGAAAACGATTTGCAGTTACTAGACGAGAAACATGGCGGCGGCCCCTATTGCCGAGAATTGTTTTCCGGCCACAGTTACGCCGTCGATTGTCAGTTGATTGCGAACTACACCACTCTTTGTAAACTCGCTGGACAGTACGCGTTGACACACCAACAAATTGGGCTACTTCAGACATTGTGTGTCCGTGGGCTCTGCCAAACACGATGGCTCCTTTTTGCCACTGAGTAACGTCTGCCTCACGACCCATTTTGCAGACTATATCCAACACACACTTTGTTCTTCACCACCTCACGAAACAGATCTGATCCTGTGTGCTACGTCACTGCTACTTGTCACTTACCAATGCTACATCAGCGCCCTCTGTGTGACCTTGAACTTCCTACTATAGGTGCTATTAGGGGTGACTAATTTTTTGTCCGGTGTGCTTTTATATATTATATATAATATATATATGTGCAAGAATGCTCCCTTAAAGCACTCCGTGGGAGACGACTCCTGTCTGTGACGTAAGAGAGTCAGGTGCTATAAATTGTATGTTAGTCAAATATGATTGCTGTAAAGTTATTCTTATATAGTAGTTATTGCGTCGTTGGTCGTGTGATTTCGTAGAAAGCCAAATTATTGTTTGTGTATTACTTTTTAAAATAAATTTTATTATTTGATTATATATTAATATTACTCTCGTATTGTTCACGTACTCACGGTTGGAAGGACGGAGATGTGTCTGTAGTTTGAGGAGGAGGGGGGGGTTATCTCTCGATTTGTAAATAGGGCATACCTTTGGTTAACTTCCGCTCGAATTGTTCATTCTGACGAAGGTCAAGCTTTTCACTCCACCTTAGACCCACAGTTTAACGTGGAATCCGAACCACGCCGCGCCGGCTGCCGTCACCGGATCTCGATCCCCGGGCCAATAGATTCGTAGTCAGCAACGCTAACCACACCACCACCGAGGCGCATACTCTAACCTTTTTTATGCAGTCTGGAAAGATACTGTTTTGAATGGATAGGCTTATGAGCTTTGAGAGCTCGGGCGCAATCAAGTTCGCTCACTCTTTGTAAATTCTGTTTGGGATTGTGTTCAGCGTACAATTTTTATTTTTACTCGTTTTATGACTGTCATTAAGTCGTGTGTCGTGGTAGGGGATAAGAAGAAAGAGTTTGGGAAGGGGAGAGGCGGAAATCTAGGTACGTATCAAGAGACCTCGTAGTAGGTAAGATTTTAGAGTCAAGATTGGCACCACTTCAGTGAAAAATCCGTTAAAAGTATTTAAAATATTTATTGTCTATAATGACTCATTATTAATTGTTTTTCGGAGGTAGAGAGTTTTTTTGTTTTTAGTAATCACTTTGTTAATGAGGCGTCACTATTTTTTGGGATCACTCTTACATTCTTCGAATTCCTGTTTATAATAATAATAATCTTCCGCTTTGAGAATTAATGCTAAAGTATTTTGATGGTGAGTGTATATTTCTTTTGGGAGTAAACATTCCTTCACATTTTTGTGTATTTCACTTCTTTGTTTATGTCTTTAGACCTGAGATCATCCCATAGTCTAATATAATTTTTACCAAGTGTCTTCATCTCAGTCATACTAAAGTGAATAAACGATACTCAACAACTTACCTTTATTTACAATTACCATACTCTACACAATTTTCTTCTCTCGGAAAGTTATGAAAGGTTATACTATTGTTTTTACTCTAAGCTGTATGTTCTTACAACCGTTAAGAAGCATAATATGTAACAAATCCTGGCCCTACTGCGAAATTACCAGCCATTTTAAACACACATCCAATTATCCATCCTCCCTGACCTCAAACTTAGCAGTGATGAACGGGATTTGTAATTTGTGTTACTGCATTCTGAGAGCGTTGTGAGGTAACTTTTGGATAAACGCTTATCAATGAAATTAACTTCTATGATAAGACTTGGTAAATTATATTTGACTATAGTCAACCATCGATTGTTGGTTCTAACAGTAGGAACATTTTTGTCAGCGATGGGGCGGGATTTATTAAAAGCAAACCATAGTGTTTCCTGAAACTTTTCAAATTTAGTGTTTATATCCGTGTGCGTGTCGACAATAAAGTCGCAACTTGCTGCACATAACTTCGTTTTGAATTTATTAAGCCGATTATGCCTCTTTTTTCTGAATTTGACATTTGCCGTTGTTTTAATTGTGGCATAATTTAGGAAGTGGACATCTATGCCTGCAAAAAGTATCCGTGTCATATGTGTACTGTGGATCTATAGCTGACTATATGTGGTAGAAAAGAGATATGATAGGGTTAGTGTAGGGGTGTATCGATTTGGTTACATAAATCTTATACCCTTGGCTGATCATTGTGTTCCATAAATATCTGACAGTGCAGTCTATCCCTGTTTTCATTAAATCTATATTAAAATCCCCAAGGATGAAAGAGCGCGAGTTCTTTGTTGACTGATGTCCAATTATATCCTGCAAGGTACTAATACACAGGGTGAGTCAAAAGTCTCCATACATAGGCAAAATGGTCATCTGCATGCACCAGTGGCTGGATCAGCAGTTTCCAGGTCACTGGATTGGCCTCCGAGGTCCCCAAACCTCACCCCCCTTGATTTTTACTTGTGGGGGGCACTTGAAGGCCAAGGTGTACCAGGTGAAAATACAAAACACGGACAACCTAAAGGAACGCATTCGTGATGTGCGCGCACGCATAACACCAGATGTGTTAACGCGCGTTTGCCATGATTGGGAGGAACGCATCCGTATGTGCATTCAGTGTAATGGTGCCCACATAAAGCATATTTTGTGACTTACAAGTGATTGCATAATAAAGTGACCATTTTGCCTATGTATAGAGACTTTTGACTCACCCTGTAGTTATTTGCGCTTCCGTTAGGCGGTCTGTACATTGCCAGCATGTTGAGAGCGGTCTTGTAAAGAATAAAACTTACGTACTACGCATGTGTCAATTGGGGCTTCTACAGTACAGAGAGCAATTTTTATGCACTTTATGGTATTTTTTACATAAACCCCGACGCTACCTCCTCCTCTTTGTGCAGAAAATGATGAAAAAGGTATAGCCATCTAAGAGAAAGGAATGTTTATACAAGTCCTGTACGAAAGTCTCTACGAGTATAATTACGTGAAAATCCGTTTTAATTAAAGTTGATGTGCCCTCGAGATGATCTTGATGTTTAGCAATGTTAAGGTTCATCAGATATAAGAGACCATTCGATTTTGTGTTGACATCGTTGAGATGAGTACTGCGAATCTCTATCAATAAAGTCGGTCGGCCTAATGGGATAGTATCTGAAAGAATGTGTAAGAGTGGGTATTTGGGGGAATGAAATCATACAAAGAGCAATAAAATTTAAAATAGGAAAGATTGAATTAAGGTAGGCCAAGGTTTAGTTAAGTCTAAGCTCGTCCAACCTGAGCTAGCTTCTCGGCCAATATAGCCCAAAATTCTAGCGATACAAATCCAAATTTTTACTTAACTTATAAATTTGTAAAACTGATCTAGCAAAGGCTTCCAACATTGATAAAATGTATTTTTAAATATAAATAATAATAAAGCGAGTTCTCGAAATACCTGGCACCATACTGTTAATTACTTACAAAAAAGTGACGACTTTTGGTCGGAACACCTCCCCTCTGTGTTCCGAAATATGAAGCCACTGCCGAAAGTTCCCTGGGCCGGGAAACTCAATAGAGCAAGTGTCTTAAGGTCACGAAAAACACAAGGAAAAGAAAGGGTAAAAATAATTCGAAGCGACAATCAAATAGCTAAAAACTCGACTGTAAAATCAAAGCAGTGGCAGGGAAGCTGCCATTACGGGTAAAAGTTGGAAAGACTGCTGCAAATCCGACGTCAGCATCCAACTCAGAGCAGTCGGTAAAAATTAGAAGAGAATCCACATGGAAGACTGGTCCAAGAAGAGAGAATCTATTATCGGGGGTCTGTGATTTGACATCCGTGAAATACCGACAAAAAGAAACCTTCCATGTATGCCGGGTATCCTGCATACATGAAAGCTGAAACCCAGCCACCAAACAGTGGTCCTGGTAACCGAAAGGCTGGGGAAGACGAGGCTGATTATCATAAAGGGAGAACAGGAACCCCCGAAAGCACAAGTACAGGGGCGCGTGTCTGGGAACCTCTAGAGATGGTACGAGCGACTGGCGAGGCAAATCCAGAAGAGGTTCCCAGACATCAGTGCCCACGTATTATGAAATGCTACACTACTTAGTCTAATCTACAGCATGTATTTTTTAAAATATATTTAGTTATTAAATAAGAGGAGCCATCATTTCACCATTGAAAGGCAAAGACTATCGTGCTATTTGGCCGAATATTTAATCTAATTCTCAAAGGTTAAGTAATTATCGAGATAGGAGAAGATCCAAATGACCCTCGTACGCGATAATACGGTGGTCATGCGTGTTCAAATGGGTAACAATACATCATCATCAATGAGCAAAACTTCAATAAATATTTATTAAAAGGAATAACAATCGAACATGTGTTGAAGTATATTTATACAGTAGTTTGAAATGATTACTGTGCTCTATTCATTGATGGCTCTAAAAACTGTTAGTAAGAAAAATTAAAGGTTTATTTCACGTACAATTCTAAAGAACTCCCGTGACTCGATTGGAGATTGAAATTAATTTTTTTATTACGGTAGTGCTTTAATACAATATTAAAATTTGGCAATTTTACAGTTTCTGGCGAATAAAAAGAAAATCCCGCGCCATCTTTAAAATTAATTTTCATGATAAAAAATTGGATTCCCAAAAACCTCAAAACAAATACTATATAAATTCCTAAAAAAAAATTATTATTCTTTATCACTTTCTTCTTCATCGCCATCAACGTCGTCGTCATCTTCGTCAGAATTATCGTCATCGTCGTCTTCATCGTCCTCGACATAGTCGTAATGACCGTGATCAAATCCTGACGCTTCACCGCTGTCGTCATCATCATTGCCGCCGAAATCCAAATCTTTGAAGGACTGCTGCTGCTGTCGCCCGAATTTATGAGTTCGCGCTGAAATACACAATTTGAACCTAGATCGATGCTTCATAACGCTTTCAACATTGATATGGTTACATTAACAGCTTACTAAAATAGTCAAAAACAACTTAACTTCTCGTTTAGGCTTTCGTCAATATTTTATAACATTTAAAAAAAAAGTTTTTTTCTGAATTGATGAATTTTTTTTTTTTAGTCTCATCAAAAGAAGTTGAAAGGAAAGCAACTTGGTCGGAAAAAATGCTTTACAAATTTTATGTAATGTTTTGTGAGGCAACTTCTGAATTATTTCTAACAATGTTAACTTCAAAATAACGTAAACTGCTGAATGTGTAACGGATAATTTACAAACTACTTTTACACAACTCTAAGAAATGGTAGAAGAGTAAGGAAAATACAGAAATTACCTTGAGTTTCTTAATCCCCCCCCCGCAAAAAAAAAATTTGATACAAAACTCAGCATTTGAGACAGAAAAAAATGATCGTTAAAAGGTGTGTGTGTGTTTTTCCATAACATGAAACGTGCACAATTATGCGCCTCTTACTGGACATGCTGAGCTGCTTAGTTTCTTCAGTGTCGAATCCACATTTGGGGCAAGGAAGTTTATTTCTGTTATCGTATTTGATGCCTTTTCTCCTTACGTGATCTTCACAATAACAAGTCTTGCATCTTAAACAAGAGTATTGACCCAGGCGATTACAAGATAAACCTTATAGGAAAAATATGCGAGTGTAGTAGCAATTTCCAGTCGAAAGAATTTTCGATAAAAACTTCTGACTTCAATGTATCAACATTCGTAATGGGCACTTTTAAGAGTTAAAAATAACTAATTTCCTTTTACCTACTCCGCCCCGCCCCCTCCCTTACTCCAATTAAAAAATTGAAGCAGAAAATAAAATTCCTTTAAAATAATAACAATAATAATAATTAGAATTAATGAAGTACATTAAGGTATATATTGAAACTGAAGATAATGAAAATAGAATTTACATTTATAGGATTCTTGTTCTAAAACTTGACAAGACGCTTGATGTTCGAACTGGTCATCTTCGCACAAGAAGTTCTGACAATATGAACAACGAAATATCCTTCCTCCGTGACTCCAAACCTGAAAAAATAAATAAATAATTCTCCCTTAACAATACACGTTCTTTCAGTTAGTTATTCACTTTGGTATGGATTTTATATACAAACATTTGTGGAACAGTGCAAGAAATAATTATAACGGCAATAATTTTAAGAAATTAACGATCTTTACATCTCTCTCGCATTCCACACAAATTGCGTCTACTAGGGGGCAAGTACAGGCATGAGTCTGGAGGCACTTCCTGGCGTGACAGAGCCAAGCTTCACAAAAATCACAAATAGCACCCTGCAACAAAAATGAACTAGTTTTTAATTATTCAAAAAAATTCTCCTATCACATTACTATTTTCTCTATCTAACAGTGGAATCGAGATTTGCGGTGAGAGATTTCGAAAACGATTATTCTCAGTTATGTGCAAGAATTCAAGGAAGAATTTATTTAGGCCAATAAAGTGGTGGACAAGTATTATTTGTGTGTGTGTGTGTGTGTGTGTGTGTGTGTGTGTGTGTGTGTGTGTGTGTATTATATTAGTCACGGAAAATGTGCCAAATTCGTCCAGTCGGAAATTTATAACACATTTGCTCCCCCCCTGAAAAAAGACCACGCTACGCCACTGGGAAACACTTCAGGATATACGCAGCAAAATGTTTACATGAAGGCATATTAGAGACAACATTTATGTAAGTAGGGATGTGGGACACTTGACTTAAAAGTAAGAGCATTTATAATGAATAACTTAAGTAGTATGATTGGTGTAAAACAGATTGACTTTATAAGAAATGAGGATTTTTGAGAAAGGTGTGGAGTGAAAAAGCCAGTGGAGGTGAGAATGGAGGAGAGTATGCTATGTTGGTACGGTCATGTGGCAAGAATGAATAATGGTAGAGTTGTGAAAACATTTATAACAGCAGCAAGTGTTCTTGTGTAAGAAAAGACTGCAACAAGAACTATGTCAGAACATCAATGCATGTCCCCACCTATATTTGTGACCTTCACCTTTAATGTTAAGGACCTAATTCCCGCTCACGACACATCGCCTGGTGATGATGCATAGGCCTGTGTGTTTGAAGTGTCAAATTTATGGAGGGGTTCATTCAAAAGTTGTGGCGCAGACATGAAAAGTTCTGTTTAACCTTTCATGGACAAACATGATTCTTGCTCGCGACACGCCATCTTGTGATGATGAACATGTATATAAAGTTTCATTAATTCATGTTGAAAGGTTCATTCCAAGAAATGCATTCTAGTATTCAGTTTACTTTATAGTGCAATATATTTCTTTTACTCAGATTCTGTTTTTCTTACACCAATCTGAAAATTATTTAGGTAGCCCAAACTCCCGTGTTTTCGCCCTTGTCACGGCACCATACTTACCACCATACCCATACCAGTTGTATATTGACCAGGATGTCTGATTACACAATCACCAGTTTTCATCATACATTTAGTCTTTCCACAGTTGGCACACATTGGCAACCGCTGTACTGATTGACAGAAGTAGCAAAATGCTCTGTTCTTTTGCCTCCTACAAGAGAAAATTATATACAGTATATATAAAGTTGATATGGAGAAAAGGCAATTATTCCTTTTCATACTGACTGAATTATTAGATCTTTTTCCTAATTCATATGAATGCCAATAAAAATTGAAGGGTGAATGATAACTTGGGACTTCAAACTTACACGAAAATGTTTACTTTTACATTTATTTTAGTTAATAAAAATGTAAATAAATACAAACTGTAGTCTTTTTTTATACAAATTAATAAAAGGCTTCTTAAAATCAGAAATTATCACAATGGCAAACTACAGAAAATGATTCCTTTTTATCCTATCAGTTCACAGACATCCACTAGAAATCTTCATAGTACAATTGTGCTTGGAGGTAAACAAAAATTATGTCTGAATGACATCAATGCCCCTGCTTATATTTGTGACCTTGACCTTTGATGCAGGGACCTGATTCTTGCTCATGACACATTGTAATGATAGGGTTATTCAACCACCTCCGCAACATCTAAGGCCATATAAATAACGAGACCTACAGTTTTAAGTGGGATTTGAACTACAGGTCACTACTATTACAGCCAAAAATTTATGATCTATTACTATTATCCCATGTCTGGTCTGAATGCAAAGGACAATCTCCCATTTGATTACTCTCCAGACTCACTGTTGCTTAACTTCACTGATCAATGTCTTACGATGATCCAAATGGTAGGAAGTAGTGGTGTACCGATTAATCGGCATCGACACCGGCAGAATCGGACAAATTTAGCAGATTCTCTCACTGATTCTTTGAAATTTTAAAATGTTTATTACAAAACAAAATCTATATTTCTAGACAATTGAACTGACAAAAAACTATGATAATTTGTACTCATTTCAAAGTGTAATTATATGAAAATATTTTACATTCATGAAAAGGGCAAAGCTTAAGTTAATTTGACCATGAATTTACATTTTCTCTAACTAGCTAATCTAAGTATTATAGACGATTGTAATCTCCTACTCTATATTAACAATAATTCCATATTAAGTTGTACTTTATAATTTATATATTACACCATCTTATTAAGTTGACTATTTTAAGTACTGTATTTTAATAATTTTATTAATATGGCAATAACATTAAGAAGACAATACACATACGGAAGGAAGAAGCAAATTGGGGCTTTTAATTAAGCTGCAAGACTGTAAATTGGGAAGAAATGAGATTACATGGCCCAAATAGAGTGGAGAACAGTCTTAGAGAATAAAACAATGGAGGAAATTCTAACAACCTTGGAAGAAAAGATCCTGAAAATTTTAGAAAAATATGCTCTGAAAGCACAGCCTTCGCAATATCTAAGGTCATATGATGGAGGGGACCTACAGCTTTATGTGGGATCCGAACCACAGGTCGCTACATAGTCTGGACATAGTGGACAGTCTCCCATCCAACTACTACCCAGACCCAATGTTGCTTAACTTTGCTGATCAACAGGAAGCGGTGTTACGACATTGGCTATGATGTAGCCCATCTAGAGAGGCAAAAGAGAAGAATAATCTGCAAAAGAAATAGTAGTGGCAAAGTTAGCAAATTGCAGAGACAACAATGCCAGGAAAGCAATACAAGAAAACTGGAGAATATCAATAGGGAAATACAAACCCTGATTAAGGGCCATACAGAGAGGGAAGAGGAAAAGGTGGTAGAAGCAATAAAGGAAAATCCAAAATACTTCTATAGCTATGCAAAAAGGAAAACAAAAACACGCGCTACCATTGGGCCTTTAAGGAAAGGAAATAATGTACTAACAGATGATATAAAAGAATATCTGAAATATTGAGAGCCCAGTATGAATCAGTCTTCAGTGCCCCAAAAAGTGACAAAGTGATACCTGACATAGCTGCATTCTTTGAAGAGAAATTGCAAGGAGAATGTATAACAGACTTTGATTTTACTCCAGAAGATGTAACAAGAGTTATAGGACAAATGAAATCACATTCAGATGCATGTCTGGACAAATGGAAGGCACTATTGATTAAAAACTAAAAATGAAATAGCTACACCCTTATACTGGATATGGAGAAGATTCCTAGACACTGGGGAAATACTGAGCATCTTGAAAAGAGTGAACAGTGTCCCTATACAGGGGGTCCTCATTATCTGAGTCCCCGCACTTACGCAGCCAAATAATTGTAGAACCATATGGATAAATACCCTACACTTAAGAGGTTTCCATGGATAATGTATGTGGAACATGGAAGCACAATGGAAAAACCATTTAAATTTCCCTCAGACTCGCTGTCTTGTTCGCTTTCCCCTACCTACCCTTCTGATTTTGTTGATTTTTTGCAGTATTGTTGCAGCATTGACTTCAAAGCATACTGCTAGTGGTAAAGCAGCTATATAAAAGGGTTTAAAAAGTGTATTTTACAAATGTTTAACCATAATTTTCAGTGTCATTTATTGTGTTAAAAGTCCCAATTAAACCTTATTCTCATTATTTCTTTTGGGTTTTAGGTCTCTGCTTTAAGTGGATTAACTTAAAGTGGTGATTTCTTGGTCCCCAATATCCTCAGATAATGAGGACCCCCTGTATATAAAGGAGGGGATAGATCTCAAGCAAAGAACTATAGACCAGTGCAGGGGTGCAGTGCTGCCGGAGCTCACCGGAGCGCCGCTCCGGCACCTCTGCAAGAGGAAGTTTGGAGGAATTACCATAACAAGCAACAAAAAAATTGTCTCCATTAATTATCAACAGTTTAGTGAGTGAGTGCAAACACGAAATACTTAGTCATCGTGTGGCATATATAGAAACAGGATAGCAAATGGCAGGCTTTTGTCAGGCCCACCAGAGCTCCGGCACCTATAAAATTGGCACTGCACCCCTGGACCAGTGTCATTGATGTCCCACCTCACCAAAATATTTGAAAGAATAGTCAAAGAAAAAATCTACGACTTCTTGGAGACACTGGAAAGATTCAATGAAAATCAGCATGGATCATGCCTATCAACTTATAGAGCACTACAACAATATCCTAGATGCACTTGAAGGGAATAAACTATGATGTCATATACACAGAATTTGCTAAAGCTTTAGATAAATGTGACTGGTATAATAGCACATAAAATGAAACATATGGGAATAACAGTCAAAGTGAGAAAATGGATCTACAACTTCCTCAGAAAATGTCTACAGGTTGTCAAAATTCAAGTGTATCATCATCAGAATCAGAAGTACGCAGCTCAGTACCACAAGGTACAGTAGTGGCCCCACTCCTGTTCATTATCATGCTAACAAACATAGACAGTGAAGTAAACAGCAACAGTATAGTAACATCCTTTGCAGATGATACAAATATCAGCAGAAAAATCCCCTGCTAAGAACACCAATCATACCAAAACTTGAATACTGCTCAGTTTTGACATCCCTATATAAAAAGGAAGAAATAATAAACTAGAAGAAACAAACATTTCACAGCCAAGATTGATGACTGCAAAAAACTCAACTACTGGGAAAGACTATGTAAACTAAATCTGTACTCCCTGGAAAGAAGAGAGATATACCCTAATATAGCTAACATGTGGAAAATGCAGGGCTGTGGAGTCGGAGTCGGAGTCAATTTTGGTGGTGCTGGAGTCGGAGTTGGTAAAAATGTACCGACTCCGACCTCAATATAAATTTTAATAAAATATGTTTTGGTGTGTGATATCACTGGCAGCTATGGTGGTTAAACCACTTAAATAATAAACACAATGTTTTCCATTTCAGACACTAATGCCATTAATTCATTTTTTCTTTTCAGATAATATTTTTTATTTTTAATGCTTATTTAATTTCGAGTTCTTTCTAAATTTCATAAGTTTTTAACTTTCAAGTCTAAAACCCCTTTCACAATGGCAAAGACACTTCCAACAAAGTCTGCAGTTTTTTAATATTTTACAATAACCACAGATGGGAAACATTTCGTGTGTCAGTGTATGATAGAAGATGATGATGATGATGATGAAAAATTATGTGAAGCAAAAATCAGTGGTTTTACTGGCTCTGATAAAAATGCACCAACCAGAGCATCAAATTTGAAAAGACATTTGCAGTGTTTCCATCCCAAAATTTTAGAAGTTGTCATTGAGAAAGATAGTAATAAAAACCTTCCAACTACTTCAAAGTTAACAAAAGATCAGAAATCTACTGAACGACAAGCACCACTTACAAGATTCTTTACTACAGACAAAGTTACCGTAACAATGACCACAGATGATGATGCTTCACGTGGTAGTGATGAAATGCCTCTTGTGTAATTATCATCATAGCAGATTTAGAATTAATATACCTTCGGAGTCGGAGTCGGATAGACAAAAAATTGAGGAGTCGGAGTCGGTTTTTTATGTGCCAACTCCACAGCCCTGGGAAAATGATTGGAAAACTGGTACCAAGCCTCAAACTAAACCCAATTACCATCCAAACAATGCTGGAAAATAGGAAAGGCAGAATGTGTAGTGTTCCCAAATTAAAGGCTGGACAAGGGACCTCCTCAACACTGAAGGAAAATAGCTTGGTTGTCAAGGGGCCAAGACTTTTTAACCAGCTTCCAAAGGACCTCAGAAACGTTACAGGGGTCAAAGTCTTCAAGAGAAGACTAGATGCCTGGCTCAGGGTGGTACCAGATGAGCCAGGTGTACCTGGCTATGTGCAGTGGAGAGCACAAGAGAGCAACTTGTTCCTCCACCAAGCCAGGCCTACAGGTGGGGGTATCAGCTTGACCTTGTCAAGAGAGACCAACACATGGAACCTGAATGAGGTTAATGAGGTATAAACCCAAATTATATATCCATTGTTTTATTCAAATTGGCCACCAGGGACTTGAAATTTTAATGAAGAATTTTGTTGTTCACATTGTTGAAGAAAGAAAATATATTCAACAAAGAAAAACAATTACTTTAAATATTAGTATTCAATTTATGAAACTAAAATAAAATTATTTTGTCATTTTAATGAGTAATAAAATTTAATTTTAACAACTTTAGCCACAGTAGCTATATGAATAAATTCTGGTGTTGTAATATTGTGGAGTGAGCTAAGGAAAAACATTTAAACAAATTTGAAATGTAAAAAATACAGCTATTCCCTGACTTGCACATTTCCAGCTATGCATTTGTGTGATTTTATTGTAACAATGATCCAGAATTTTTTTTTCAAGCTACACACCCTTTCTCAAATTTATGTGACCACCAACATGACTGCATGGTGTGTCAAAAACTGGTTAACACACAGCTTGGGGAGTGTACATGGGAGTTGAGTCAGGTAACCAGATCCAGTACCATGCATGGTAAGATTTTTTATTTTCAATGCTATCATTTGTTTTTCATGCATTTTTTCTGTATTAAATGTTTTTGCATCATAATATAACAAAAATAAAGAAATAATCATTTATTTTATAAAGAAAAGTGATTTTAGGCAAGGGTTTGGGTACGCAACCTCCACTTATTACATTGTTTCTATGGGGAAAATCTTTCCAACTTGCATGATTTTAAATGCAAAAAACTTCTTTTCTACGTGGTCAAAATATGATAATAAAACCCCCCTCTAATAGACAGAGTTTATTTCTACAACAGTTTCAATGCCCACTGGCATCCTCTTTGGGTGGATACAGAAAAACGAATGAACCAAAAACAAGAGGGAAAACAGTCGAGAGATCATTAAGAAATTTGCACCTAGGTTAGATCCCATTCTCCCGACACTGGAAGGGCATTTTTATTAAAGGGACCTGCTTATAAGTAATAATATTGCTGACTCAGGCTCCAGTGAATTTGCATGAGAAACATTGTACTGTATTCTTTATTTTATAACTTTTGCAAAGGACCTTTCTTATATGCATTTTGTTACACTGCAGTCATCCCTAAATGTATAAATTGCATGCCATCATGTCTCTAATAATGTCTTAATTATTGAGAAAAAACATTTCAACTTGGGCTCAAAGCGAAATGCTTGATAAAATCAAATTATTATTCTGGTGATATATTGCATTTGCACATATCTACTGTTTCCATGCACATCAAACTATGAGGATCGAACAGTAGCCTTCAAATGCAAAGTTGATGGTGCAGGCTTATTTTTTTTTTCACTGTGTAACCGTATACGTGTGACTAGAGTTTCTTTATTAAATTACTTCTTACATTTCATTACCCATGGAGACCATAGTGGTTTCTTTAAAAGAAAAACCATTTAGAAGAAGAAATGTTGCAGAGCAAAAACAAATTATTAAGAATAGCTTTTAAAATTGGCACTGGATGTCCAAAGTGGGAAACTGGTCTTTTCAAAATGGTTGGTATAACCAAATTGATTGGTTATGTGGAAGTGCCAGTGATGAAAAACTATATTGTTGGCCTTGTTTACTTTTCCAGCCCAAAACAAAACAATCGTGGACAGATATTAGATATGCAAATTTTAAGAATATTTTAAGTGACAATCATTATCATGCTAAGTCATTAGTCATTTGAGTAATTACAAATGTCTGAAAGCTTTTGGTAGAGTAAGTATAGAGTGCTGTTAAGCTGTTAAGCTTGAAAGAGAAAATCACAACAAATTAGAAGAAAAGAGAGAATATTTGAAAGCATTTAGCAAATGCTGTTCTATATTTGTGTAAACAAGAACTTCCATTGTGTGGACATGAAGAAGGAAACACTAGTCTAAATAAAGGTAATTACTGAGCACTCTAACCTATTTTGCTGAAGTAGATAGCATTTTTGCAACAAGGCTTTCTGCTAAGGAAGGCTCAAAACAATTTTCAGGAGTGTCAAGTACAATTCAGAATGACTTAATATTTGCAATCAATAAAGTAATTGACAACATGATTCATAATGAAATTGAAAATGTTCGGTTTATTTCAGTCCAAGTAGACGAAACAACAGATTGCTCAACATATGCACAACTTTCCACTGTAATTAGATATGTTTCTGGTTATAAAATTAATGAAAGGTTCTTGGGATTTTATTATGTCAGCAACGATAAAAGTGCCACTAAGCTTGTTACCATAATATCAAACACACTAGAATCATACAATGATGCTAAAAATAAGTTAATCTGCCAAATGTACGATGGGGCAGTGGTAATGGCAGGTCAGTTAAATAGGGTGCAAATGAAAGAGAGAGCAGGGTTTTAAATATGGCTATTTCATCCACTGCTATGGATAAATTGAATCTTGTGATAAGCAAGATATCAGAGAAAGTTAATGGAGTTAAAATGTTCTTTCCAAATTTGCATGCTTTCAATAAATTTACATCTTCAAGCATGAAACGCAAAACTATTTTTAGAGATTACAATATTAGCATCCCAAGCCTATGTGAAATTAGGTGGTGCTATAGAACTAGAACAGTGTCAGCTGTAAAAAAGCCACATGAAGTTATAAAAGATGCATTTGAGAGTATTCTAGACAACAGTGCAATATGGGATGAAGATACTCTTAATGATTTCACTTTGTTTTTTATGAACTGTTTTGAAATTATCTTGTCACAAGCTGGAAAACTATTTGATGTTTTACAATGCATACAGCTTGACATGGCATTTTCCCAGCAAAAGATAAACAACTTTATCAACTTCATTGAGGGTACACATAATGATGGTTCGTACTGCAACATTTTCCAAGAAATAATGAGAAACATTGGAGAATCAGAAGACCTGGATTCTTCCCCAAGAAAAAAAGTTTGAGGCAACAAAATGAACTATAAGGCGATATATTTTGAAATAATTGATAATATGCTTGTGTCACTAAGGGAAAGATTCAACTGCATACAAGAATTCACATTTTTTGAGTTGATTGATGTGGTGAAGTTTTGAGAACATAATGAAAACTTTCCAATGCATTACCTAAATAGTTTACAATTGAAATACCCAGACATATTTGAAATAAAGTCTTTAACCTGCGAGTTGAAGTATATTTATCAGGACAATGAGTTCAGAAGCTATAAATCTGCAAATGCAATTTTACAACTATTTCATGAACTGGGGTTATTGACTGCAATGTCAAACTACTAAGCTAATTCAACTACTTCTTACAATACCTGTAACTTCTGCAACAACCAAAAGAAGTTTTTCTGCCCTCAACCAAGTGAAGTCATATTTAAGAAGTACAATGGCTCAAGAATGGCTTTCCATCTCTAGCTCAAATATCAATTGAAAAGAAATCATTATCTATTTAGAGCAGAAGAAGGAAATACATGACAGAATATTAGAAGAATTTGCTTTAAAACCAAGGCATTTAGATTTTATGTTCAAATAAGGTATATATTTAGTTAATTTTTTAAAAGTAGCTAAAGTTGTATTAACACAATCCTTGCAATAGGTGTGCAGAGTAGAAATTTGGAAACCTAGCCTGAGTACCCTTAAAACCCTGGCATCACCACTGTATACCAGTATGGTCCTAGTGACTTACTTACTTACTTCGTAGCCCCCGGTTCTCTTATGCGAACCCGGTGGCACTCAGGTATCCCGCTACCACCGTGGGATGGGTCCATAGGTCTCGTAGAGAGGTAATGTTGGAGTTGTGTCTTTGTTGAGAGAGTGTGTGGCAGTGTAAGAGTAGGTGTTCTGTGTCCTCAGGGTGGAGGTAGCATTTTTTGACAGGTGATAATGGCACTAGCAACTTAAGTCAGACTGTGTGCATAAGATATTACTGAGTAATGTTTGAGTAGCTAGGTATTCACTACCATAAAATCGGGTGACTCCAAACAGGTGGAGTTGGAGAGGGACTGAACAATTTTAAAATTCATGAAAAAGCTATCACTATTATATTTACTGGCTCAAAGATATTGACTTCCTTCTCAAATTTGGCCAATTCTGTTTCTGCAACATCAGTAGTTAAATTGCAGTACTACTTGTAGAAATAATAAAAAAAAAGATGACACCATTCAGCCACCCTGATTTATGGTACCTGTGTAATGATAGAGATCATCTTGTCTACATATGTTAGCCAAACAGTTACCTAATTTTTTTCCATGAAAAGATACTTGGTAAACAAACATGTTATGTTTAAACAGACATCATCAACTTGCATGAAAACTAAGAGACTATCAAGGATAAGTATGTCAACTTAAACCATGTTAGTGTTTGTCAGATAATGTACTAATCTTCAACATCTTAAGGGGAAGAACCTGAATTTTAAAGAAAATTGCATATCAATACATTAAGATCCAGCAGCTAATTAACTGTGATAAACCACTCATATGTAAATAGCCTCTTAAAATAATGAACACGCTCCACATTACCAGTAGCTATGTAAATAATGTTTGATGTTACCATCCAGCCACCTTATCTAATCATAAATGTTGACTGAAACTTACCAATTACTATGAACTATATTACAAACCTACATAGTGCAATTATTGTGTTAAACCCTCCTGCAATTATAGCCTACCTCTGACACTTTTCACACTCCTGAAAAGAAAGAATATCTTAAATTAAAATAAATTACATGAAGAATCTAAATAAGCATGTAAAATTAAACTGCCCTAGTTATCTACCATGCATCATTACTCATCACTAGCTTCAGAATGCATCTATTAAAATCAACCAATCCTTATTATAAGCATTAAAAAAATTGTTCAACAGTGGACTCCAAGTCCCATTACATGGTTAATTAGGCCATTGTTAAGATTTTGCCTACTAACAGTTTTTTCTTGAGGCTAAAGAAACTTAGAAGATAGGTAACAAAGTTAGGCCTCATTAGTTTTACATTAAAAGAGGACCTATGGTATAGCTTACTGTACTGAATAAATTACAAATTATGATTAATACAGTCCCGGGTTACACTAAGGTCTAACTGCCCCTCTGTTGTATTGCCTAGAGAATGTAGTTTTGGAAAAAGTTTGCCTAGAAAATTTTTTTTTTTGTTGAGCAGTTCAAAAGTTATGTGCCAGATATGAAAGTGTGAAAAATGGACAAACAAGAACAGCTCAGTATGACCCCCTCCAAATTTGTTTTGTAAGAGCATAAGTGCTACTTTTTTCTTTGCACATTTTATCATTTTCAATAAAAAAATAAATTAAAAAAAATCCTTAATAATTAGTAATTCTTATGTTATTTTGATATTTTATATTTCCAGGTGAAACATATTTCCAAAACTACCATTAGTTACCAAGGTGTATCCTGACTTTGGAGTTTGACTGTCCAAAAATAATTAGAGGCTTTGAAGCTTTTGGAAAGTTTTACTGATGAAAAAATAGCTTTGCTTACCATAGTTGCATTGCAAGGTAATTCAGCAAGGGGCCTGTTCGCTCTTGCCTTTCTTAATTCTTTTTGTCTAGCCTTCTGCTTTTCTGCCTTTTTTCTCTGGCCTGTTTTCTTCTTAGGCATTTTATTAGATTAAAAAATATACCCCTATAAAAAACTCCAGGAAATATTTCTGTAATGAATAGGGGATTAATAGTTCTACATCATATATAGCTTAACATGACAATCATTTTTCTACTCACATATTCAACTTGGGATTATTATATCTTAGAAAAATGGTTAGTTTGGTGAGGGTTGACAAAAAATAAAAACCCAGTGTGTCTGTAATAGTTTGGACTTTTTGTTTAGAAAAATCCTAAAAAACATAGGTTTTGGGAGCTTTAGGGTTTTTATAAAAAGCTTAATATATATAGTTTACTTAGGCTATAGTGCTACTGAATTTAATCAAATATAGTGGTGAATTTAATAAATCATTATGTCTTGTGGGTTTGGAAGAAAAATTACTTGTGAATGGACTAAGTAATAAGGCTTGTGGGAAATAATAGGTACTAAACTAACTAAAGTTCAGTGTAAACACTAACATTCATCAAATTATCATTTCTTATACTATTTCTTTACTTTTCATTTTATTTCTGTTTTATATTTTTACTTTGCATAATTATCTATTCATTTTATAAATGCTATAGAGTCCAAGGCTGGGAACCAGTACCAGTACCAAATACCAGTAACTACCACTTAAAGTTTCAAATACCAGTACCAGTAACTCTTAAAAGTAGCTGGCATACCACATTTAATCTAGTAGTATTTTGTCGGTATTTTCATTTAAAATGCCAACCATATCCTGATCCTTTCCAAGTAACCTTCCTCAAGTTCCTCGATGCTCTGAGCCCCATAAGAACTATTCTATCTATTTTTATTACTGAATTTATAAAACCTGAAGCCAAACCACCAAATCCTTTAGTAAAAGCTACTCAAATAGTTTCTGCTCTTCCTCCAACTGAAGTTAGTGTGGAGAGGCTCTTTTCATCTATGCACTTCATCCTCAATGATTTGAGGTCATTCCTGTCAGAAATCTCCTTAACTAACATTTTGTTTTTGAAGTCTAATAGACTTAAGTGAAGCAGACAATATTTTTTCCAAATTTCAGTTAATGATTTAACTTTTTTTTTTTGTTTGCAAGTTACCACATGCATATATAAGAAATAGCTACTATTTCATTTTGGCAGTATTAAAGATAGATCCTAAGGTTAAAAATTTTCTTTAGTTATACATATATAAAAATACTATTTAATTTTGGTAATATTAAAAGTATATTTTAGGTGTGTAAAAGAGTTTGTTGGCCCTATAACTATTAGCCAATACCACAACTAGTGCCAGTACCATTTCGGAAAGTTGGTAATATTAGTACGGTACCTACCAATTGAGTTAAAAATTATTGTACCAGTATCATTTATATTGCTGGTACCCAGCCCTGCTATAAACACCAAACCACCTTAATTATTATTTATTAACAAATATTTTAATGCCTTTTGAGTTTTGCTCATATGAAAGTTTAACAGTATAATAGCCAATATTTTAACACATTTTTAAAACTGCAAAAACAATCAAAATATATTTAACTTTAAAAACTAACTGAATGCAAAGATAATACTTTTTAAGGCTTTAAAAGTTTAAATACTTACATAAGTTACTACATGAGAATATACAATATTTAAATTTTACTTACACAAATTAGGACTGTCCATCGAATCTGAGATGAAACTTCGATCAATATAGAAGAAAGTTTGATTGATATTGAAAATAGTGAAACTCTCCTGGACTATTTCTGAGTTTTAAAGTGCTTAAATCCTTTGTATCAGGGGTGGATCCAGACTGATCTGACTGATACACATGCATTGGTCAGAAAAATATGTGCTCCATCTGCATTCATCAAATAATTGACCTGTCAGTACCTTACCTCAGTGTTGCTGAGACAGTAAGGTAAAGTTATTGACAGGTCACTTTTTGACTGATGCATGTGCATCAGTCAGATTGGTCTGGATCCACCCCTGCATACGTCTAATTTTTCTATTTATATACACACTTTTTTCATTGCTACCATTACGAAATGAGCACACAAAGATAAAGCAAAGTTTACTTCTACATGGTCTGAATACAGCTTATCTGCAACCAATGAAGGAGAAATTAATTGTTTTCATATTTTACATGTTTTGCTTGTAAAAATACAAATGAAAGGAACATGAATTCCCAAATGAAAAGTACCCTATATTACACTGTGGCTATGCATCTGACAGAGAGCCACTTTCCAGAACAAAATAATGAAGATGGCACCACCCATCACCCTAGCATAAAGATTAGCTATTCTGCAAAGAAATACTGACATACTGTACATTGGCATGATTTTTTTAATACTGAAAAATGCTTCAATCAATATTGAAATCCAGTTACTTTGATCAATATTGAAGTTTTGATACGAGTTGGTCAGCCCTAACACAAATATCTAAGAAAATTGTCTCTAATCATTTATACATACCAATATTATAGTCATTATAAAAAAATTATCTAAAAGTTTTAATGTATATAAATAAAGTTTCTAATTAAAAAGCTGGGTTCAAAAAAGCTTTTTGGCAGAGGTTAGGTTCATTTCTGCCAACTCTGAGTTTGGGTCCACTTAAGATAATTGAATAAATTAGCTACAGAGAATACAGATTGGACCAACCTCCCAAGTTGTAGATGACAAATTGGTTGTTCCTAAAAGAGTAACAAATCTTCTCTCATCACCTCTGGAGCTGGTTTGGCAAAATTTGAGTCTAGTTTGTTTTGATGAAAAGAATGTAGTAACTTTACTTCAAGTCAGTTGGACAAAAAGAAAACTGCTAAAATTATTCAGGACATCAGCTATATTCCCACCCTTCTCAATTAATGATCCATTACTTTCTAAAGAACCAATACCAACATTTTTTTGGCTGTCATATTTATAAAAGCTAAAGAATTTTGGGGGGTCCTTTTTACTATTTCCAGCTAAATTTTTTGATTCCCTTTTACTCTTCTGATTAGTCTTTCAAATGATTCTTTATATGTCTGTACCTTTCTAAATCTTCCTCTTGACAACCTTCAGAAGTTTGAAAAGCTTTCTTCTTATTCTTAATCATCATCCCTATCTCCCTATTCCACCACAGTGGCTTCCAAATTTTACTACTTCTAACTGGTCTAAAAGTTAAGTAGGACCTATGCTGCCTGAACATTACCTATAATACTCATAAGAACATAAGAAATTTTTATAGTGGACACACTAGGGGCCACTTCGGCCCATCAAGGTGGCTCCACTATGTAAAAACTACCTGTACATTGGCAATAACCAATTTTTACAAAACCAATTAAGTATAAATTTAAAACTAATTAATTACTAATTTCAAACTAAAGATAGAATCTCTGGATCCAGAGGATCAAAGTCATAATAGGCTACTATCCACAAATATGTTACACACTATATCTATTTATAACTGACATGCAAATATATCAGATCCAAAGAATCCAGTCAATTTCATTATAGTACCCATCAATACCAGTACCGTGCCAACCAAAATTAAGTCACGGTCCATATCAATTGCGGACCAAGTCACAATTTACATCCATATACATTACAATATATATACTTAGGAGGAAAAGTGTAGGTGTGGCTGTAAAGACTACAGTAATGTAGAAATGTGTGTGCACCCATTTTGGGTCTCCCATTTAAAGGTGTTTGTGGGGCAAGTGAAGATCATGAGTTTTTCAATACCTCACAGTACTATGGGGGGCACTGCTCGGCAGAGGAATCTCTTTAAATAGGGTGTGTAAGGACAGAGAGTATTCCCTAACCCAAGATGCTGCCTCCCTATATCCCACAACACCTGTGTTGAGCTGTGGGATCTATCACCCAAATGCGCACAAATATATGAAATAAACTAGTACCATTCATGCAATAAAAATGGGCTTAAACACCATCACCAGATGTCCCTTGCAAACATCAAACTATCCAACCTTCTTTTGAAAGAATCAAGTGTATCTGAAGTCACTACTTCTTCTGTCAGACTGTTCCAAAATTTAATTACTCTGTTTGTAAAACTATGTTTTCTTAAATTTGTTCGACATCTTGGCTTAAATAATTTCATACTATGACCTCTAGTCTGATTATTGTGATCTTTAATGAAGAGAGACTCAAAATTTATCTTATCCAACCCTTTTATCATTTTATATTTTGTATGTATTTTTATTGCCACTGTTTCCTCTCCAGATCCTGCTACTATCCTGTCATACTTACCCACTATATCTTTTACTCCAGCACCAAAAAAGCACTCTTAATTGCTTCTTACTCTCCTTCTCACAATCTCACATAAAACCCTGTTTAAGTACCTAACCTGAGAATCCCCAACTACTAACACTTCAGGTTCCTCCTTACCTAAAGCATTGAATCTACTGCTGCAAGCATGGCTGTAACTACCTATGAAGTCACCGAGGTCCGGACCTCAGTAATTATTTCCTAAAAAAAAGACACTGAACCATTCTCCGTGTATGAAACGCATATTACCACTTTTCTTTTGAAAAGAGGGAGCATCGAGCGTTTTGTGTTTAGTGTATAGCTTGGGTTGTGTTTGTAGATGTTATTTTGGTCTGAATTTTGCTCGTCCCGCCGCGCTCGAAAAAAAATCTAGACCTCACTAATTTCTAAACCCTAGTTACGGCCCTGGCTGCAAGCAACAGTTTCAGGCTCTCTACCCACAACTTGCTTTTCCTTTGATTAAAACACCCTCCATCCCTACCATTATTTTTTTCTACAGTATTCCTAACCCCACTTGGACCCCTGTGTCCAACCTAAGCACAACACTAGTCCCAATCCTGGTCACATTACCCTATCTGTTCTTAAACCTAACACTAATCTCTCTTCTCAACTTCAGACACCACTCCTCAGCTTTTCTGCCAGTTAGCACATTAACTTTCTTCACACTACTTCTGCACACTCAGCCCTTACTTGTCTCACTTCCGAAGTACAATATTCTTACTTATCACCTTGCAGAGCTTACATTCATCTATAATATCAACTTCAGTTCTCCTTTCTGTCCCACAGGCATTATACAGAGCATACACAGTGCTAGTCTCACAATCCATTACAACTTACAGTAATTAGGGTACCATAAGATATTACTATTACTTATTAAAAGAAAATACCTTTGGCAAGGCCTATATATGAGATTGTCTTAAGGTCTAATTAGGTACAGGTCATTGACTGCTATAATGACTGTTTTCTAACACAATTTGTAGACAAACCAACGAACTTGCAGTAAGAGAGTCATTAGGAAATAGTGACCACTGGATCATACATTTTAATACAGAATTAAATAGGGCTCTAGTCAACAATGACCATCTAGTCCCTTGCTTCTCAAAGGGCTACTATAGTAGATTTAAGGAGTTGTTAGGCTCAGTAAAGTAGGATAATGAATTTGCCAATAAAAATGCTATCGAGATGTGGTCTAGATTGAAAGAAATTTTAGAGGATGTACAATGTAGGTGTATTCCATTCAGAAGTGTTAGGAATAACAAGATGGTAAAACTTTACAAGACACCCGCATTGCCATGAAACATGCTACAGTAACGAAACATATATCAATTAATAGAGCAGAAAAAATGGTGCAAGCAGCTATGCATCATTTTGAAAATATTAGAAAATAACAAAGTTATGACACTATGAAGATGTTACTAGGCCTATCATAGCTTACACCATTTGGATCTTTTCCGTTTCATGTACTGTTTCCAATTTTGTTGAAAATAAGATATTTAATGTAGGTTAACTGAATGCCCAGTTAGGTCAACTGAATGCCCTTGATGATTGGTTAAATCATATTTTTGTTAGTTTTAATGAAAATATCATAACCTAACCAATCATCAAGGGCCTAACTGGGCATTTAGTTAACCTACATTAAATATCTTAGGTTCTTTTGCATTATCCTCCCAACACTAATTTTTTTATATAATGTTGGTTTGGTTTTAGTTATGGTACTTTATTTTCCTTCCATTATAAAAAAAATAGTGTTGGGATTAGGTTAGGTTAGGTTAGGTTAAAAATAGCCCGCTGCAGGCGTTAGCCATAGTTCCATTATAAAAAAAAATTAGTGTTGGGAGGATAATGCAAAAGTACCATATCTTATTTTTCAACAAAATGTAGTAAGCAGTAGCTCATTAGTTAATTTTAAGAAAAATGTACACACTTTCATGAGTGAGAGATAGTTTATAGATTGTATATAGTGTATATTCTTTGCTTCAGTTATGTAGGCTACTGTGGTGGTAGGCTAGTAAATAGTTGTAGGTAGACATTGGAATAACACACACTATCTCCAAAAACATTTTATTTTTCTATAACTTCTTGGATTTATAGGTTTCAGCCTAGTTAGGGCATACAGTTGACCTAACTGGGCATTCAATGTTATTCTGATATCCACCATTGAAGGCCCAGTTAGGTCAACTGTATGCCCTTGACAATTGGTTAGGTTAAGCCATGTTAATTTTTTTTAAATAATGAAAATAACTTTTTTAAAGCTAACCATACAAGTTGACCTAACCAGGCCTTCAATGGCAGGCATCAGAATAACAATGAAGGCCAGGTTAAGTCAATTATACGACTTTTTTTTTTTAAAATTTCAAAGCTTTTTTCAAAAATGATGGGCATTATTCCAATGTCTGCCTCGTTGTATATTAATTAGCTGACTTGAGTTTAACACTGTGCACAATTTTTTATTATTAAAAAATGTAGTTCATGACTTGGATTACCTCAATAGGACCAAGTGGCTTCATGTTTTCCAAACGAAATGTAATGTATTATTATTATTAGTGTTTTCTGTGCAGACAGACAGACAGACACCAAAAAAAAAAGTATAAATTATTTAAAGTAAAATTAATTTATCAACTACTGATTTAGCATCAAAATGAAACTTTCAACAAGTACAGGTAACAAACACTTCAGATACACTTGATTCTTTCAAAAGAAGGTTGGATAGTTTGATGTCTGCAAGGGACATCTGGTGATAGTGTTTAAGGCCATTTTGATAAATATGGATATTACGGTCTCCACCCAATTTTGATGCCAAAATACATTTTCCTAGTAGTGTATGATGTGCTTTGTTCAAATCTGGCCTTCATTTTATATGGAAATGAACCAATCAAAAGTTATGAGACTTCAAAGTTTTAACATATTTTGGTTCATTTCCCCATAAAATGAAGGCCAGATTTTAACATTGCACATCAAATACTACTAGAAAAATGCATTCCAGTGTCCAAATTGCTAGAGAACCTAACCTAACCAACCTAATATTAGGGTTAGGTTAGGCAGGTTAGGTTAGGCAGGTTAGGTTAGGCAGGTTAGGTTCTCTAGCAATTTGGACACTGGAATGCATTTTTCTAGTAGTATTTGATGTGCAATATTAAAATCTGGCCTTCATTTTATGGGGAAATGAACCAAAATATGTTAAAACTTTGAAGTCTCATAACTTTTGATTGGTTCATTTCCACATAAAATGAAGGCCAGATTTGAACAAAGCACATCATACACTACTAGGAAAATATATTTTGGCATAAAAATTGGGTGGAGGCTGTAATATCCATATTTACTGCCATTTTTATTGCATGAATGGTATTAGTTTATTTCATACATATGTGCATTTAGGTGATAAATCCCACAGCTCAACACAAGTGTTGTGGGATATAGGGAGGCAGCATCTTGGGTTAGGGGATACTCTGTCCTTACACCCCATTTAGAGATATTTCTCTGCTGAGTGGTGGCCCCCATAGTACTGTGAGGTATTGAAAAACTCATGATCGTCACTTACCTCACAAACACCTTTAACCCTTTAAGGATTGAAGGTACAAATTGCTAATGTTTCAAATACAAGCATTTATAAGTATAACTTAACCCTACAAAAAATTCAGGGCTTAAAAGGGTTAAATGGGAGACCCAAAATGGGTGCACACACATTTCTACATTACTGTACAGTCTTTACAGCCACACCTACACTTTTCCTCCTAAGTGTATATATAGTAATGTATATTGTTGTAAATTGTGACTTGGTCCACAATTGATATGGACCATAACTTATTTTTGATTGGCAAGGTACTGGTATTGATGGGTACCATAATGAAATTTACTGGATTCTTTGGATCTGATATATTTGCATGTCAGTTATAAATAAATAAAGTGTAACATATTTGTGGATAGTAGCCTATTATGACTTTGATCCTCTGGATCCAGAGATTCTATCTCTAGTTTTAAATTGATAATTAATTAGTTTTGTAAAAATTGGTTATTGCCAATGTACAGGCAGTTTTTACATAGTGGAGCCACCTCGATGGGCCGAAGTGGCCCCTAGTGTGCCCACTATAAAAAATTTTTATGTTCTTAGTCAAAATAAACAATTCCAAAATGCAGGATCAATCTCAACTGCCATGGTTTCAATAATCCTTCATTGTAATGTAATGAGTTGTCTTTAAACTGGGTACGAGTTGACAGTAACCCGGCCCGACGTGAGCCACAGCTTACAGAAACACCAATAAAAAGAAAAATGAATGATGGGCTATTTAACCTCCTCAGCAACATCTAAAATCATATAACAGAGGACCACAGCTTTCCGAGAGATCCAAATCACCTGTCGCTACACTGCCTATCCTGGATGTAGAGGGTTTTCTTCCATCCCACTACAACCCAAACCCAACGTTGCTTAACTTGACCGATTAACAGTAAGCAGTGTTATAACACTGGTTACGACGTAGCTCGAAAATGGTTATAATTTTCATGAATCTGTATGTAAACTTTATAAATTCCAAAAGAACAATCTTTGAAAATGATTCATCACTTTGCCACGTCCATATCATACCCACAGAAAAATACCACCGATTTCAGTGCCACCATATTGAGCTATAAAATTTAGGTAGCCTATAAATGGACTACTGAAACTTGAAAGGTCCAAACTGTAGCAGCGCTATTCCCTTCGTATTTTTAAAACCAAATAATGTTAATAATCAATAGTTAAAAAATGTATTAATGTACAAAACGAGTCATGCAATTATTATAAGTATAATAAAATATTCAATAGTGACCTGAGGTCAAGGCAAATTTTATTCAAAAGCTTAAAACGATAAACATTTTATGCTACAAAATAGCCAGGTAACTAAAGTGCGACGAGATGCTAGAACACTCCTACAACAACACTCAGAAATTGGTCATTTGAAATATATCACTTGACAAAATAACAAATGTACAATCCAATAAAAGATGCCCTTATAAACTCAAAAAACGCTAGAAGAGCAAGGTAACGGAAGTTGGTACATTTTTCTTTGTGGCTTCATAAAGTTTTTATCATTTTAAGTTTTTAAATATACTTTACCTTGACCTCAGGTCATTACTGAATTGATTATTACACTTTATTATACTTATAATAATTATATGACTAGTTCTGTATATTAGTACATTGTTTTTTTAGTGGTTATATTATTAATTAATATTATTTGGTTTTAAAAATGCAGTAAAAATATATTTTCGGCTACAGTTTGTCCTTTCAGCTGTCCAATTTCGGCTATCTAAATTTTGTAGCTCGATATGGTAGCACCCATAACATACAGGAAATGTGTGGAGCAAACTATTTCACTGTAATTTGCTCCTTAATTCATTAAAATACTTTTAGTGAAATAAAAAATAAAATTGCTTATTACTACTACCACCACCATTTAATCCTGAGAGCAAGCATAGAGCACAAATTGATGACATAATGTGACGTCAGTCTCGTTGCGTACGGTTATGAATAAACCATTAATAGAGAAATGGGAACTAACTTTACTTTCAAACACTAAGTGCTAATACAAAGATATTGAAGGACAGTGACGTTGCTACGGGGGGCGGGGGGTGTCACCCTCCCCCAATCAAGAAAAATTTGCAAATGCAGTTGCACCTTTCGCGAAGGCAGTTGGAATTTTGGAAAAACTGGAAACCAGTTCAATTTATTGCTACTGGTGTTCAGTAGCAATCTATACTATAATAAGAGAGCTGTCCGTCTGTCCGTCTGTCTGTCCGTCACACTTTCAGAAATTACGGGCGGCAATGTGAAGCTCAAGATTTTCATGACTGTGTTCTTTTCTATAGTTTTATTGACCAAATAATTGAACCGACAGTAATTGGGAGTTCAATTATTTGGTCAGGGGAGTTTTGGGGGATATCTAATCAGATTCAGAAATCTTGACACAATGTGAAGCTCAAAAATTTCACGGCTGCGTTCTTTTCTGTAGTTTAGCCTGTCTGTTTGTCTGTTTGTGAAATTTATCCTGGGAAGTAATGGTAAAAGGGTTGGGGTAATGGTGAGGGGTGGGGGTAATTGGGGGACGGGGTTAGCTCCTAAGTTGAATAAAGGGGGGTTTAGGTACCCGGAGGGTAGCTAACCTTAACCTGGGAAAAGCCGGGTCAGGTAATCTTGTGTGATATAATAATAATAATAATTATAATATTCTTTATTTACCCTCTGTGGAACAGATTTTCAATGAATAACAACAATTAATCAGTAAATATTTGTTTTATAAGAGTAGTAATGTGGGAACAGAGTTATAAGAATGAATCATAATCATAGCTAGGTACTTAATAAGTAGAAATATATACAAGGTGTTAGAAAAGTCACTGTGCAGTAGAAGACGTCTATGAATATTTGTTATAAAAGTAATAATATTTGTTTTTGTTTCTTTCCAGGTTGATCTGTTGACCATGTTATCGATGGAGGAGCGTATCTTCTTAATTGAGCATAGCATCTAAAGAAGCTCATTTCCAACATTCTTTATAGACATATATAATGGATCTTGTGAATCTGTATTACGTTTAATAAACGTCTTCTACTGTATAGTAACTTTTCTAACGCCCTGTAGTTGTAAAAATAAGTTAAAGATTAACACTTAAATAACAAGAATAGAAGTGAAAACTATTTAAATATCTAATGATAAAAATATTAATCGCACGTGTTAAAGTCAAAGTTAAAGAAAAAATTATAGTAACTCGATGAATAATCAGTACATGAATACCACTTTGTACATAATAATTATTATATATATATGACTTATAATCATTAATTAATCATTTAACGTATCCTGATGACCTTGTTCTTCTGTCACCCTCTCCTCATGGGCTGAGAGTACTATTAGAGATATGTGAACAATATGGTATAGAAAATGACATCACCTATAATGGGGCAAAGAGTTGTACTGATTTTTAGGTGTAATCTACTGAAACATGTATCATGTGGTTTTTTTAAATGAATGGTCAGACAATACCTGCAAAGACACATGTAAATACTTAGGTCATGAATACTCACGAGCTGCGAGATGAACTTGATATTGAGAGGCAATGTAAAAAGCTGTATGGGCAAGGTAACATGCTAGTAAGGAAATTTGGTATGTGTTCAGAATCAGTTAAAACTTATATTTTTAGAACTTACTGTTCTGCATTGTATACATCCCATCTGTGGTGGAACTATACAAAAGCTGCTATGAATAAACTCTCTGTTGCTTATAATAATATTTTTCGTATGCTATGTAGGGAACCAAAATGGTGCAGTGCCAGTTTTATGTTTACTACGCGTAACCTACTTACCAGCCAAATGTTAATCCGGAAGAATATATATAATTTCATCACTAGGGTCCAAAACAGCTCTAATGTGTTATTCTGCAATGTCCTATCTTCAAATACTGTGTACCTCTCACCTATATCATGCTATATGGCAGTCATGGTTCAGAAAACTGCTGGTTTACAATACCTTATTTTTGTAATGTAGCAAAGATTATATATGCATATTAAGTTGTGTTATAATAAGATTGGATTTGTACGTTGGGTTAACTGGCTATGCTGATCTTATTTTTGTATTTGTATGTTAGGTTAAGTGGCTATGTTGGCCTTATTTTTGTATTATGCTCAGTGTATATAATACGTAAGACTGTACTTGTACGCAGAGGTGGGTAAAGTACCTTCATTTGTTACTTAAGTTAAAGTACAAGTAATCTTTAAAAAATGTGCTCAAGTTAAAGTAACCTACACGTTATCAAAAGTACTCGTATTTAAACGAACAACAAAACATCTTTATTGCGGGTCATTCACAATCTATAGCCACTTAACCTAACATACAAACACAATCTTATGTATACACTGAACGTAATACAAAAGTAAGGCCAACATAGCCACTTAACCTAGCATACTGGCATACTGTTTGAGTAATTAACTGGCAATTTTATGTATATTGTTATTACATTATAACAGTTATTATAATACAACTTAATATACATATATAATCTTTACTACATTACAAAAATAAGGGACTGTAAATCAGCAGTTGTCTGAACCAAGACTGAAAGTTAAGGAACATTTAGACATGAGGGGAACACAATTCATGGTAGCAGCGACAACTAACCCACAACACCCTTGCCACTACATGTACAATCATGCACCGACACCTCGCACCATTAAGGTAACACCAGAGAGACATTATAACCAAATACTCCATTCCATACCACGCCCTACAAACATCGCACAGTACAGAAAACACATATACACACACCTAACCCACAAAACACTAACACGACTCGGTCCGAATGCGGTCCTAGGTGCGAAGCCGTCACCCATTAACAGGTCAGAGACCAGCCTGAGCAGATCGGATCAAGTTAACTTAGTACGATTCCGATGTGGACATCACCCCAACTTACAGACATATAAACACATACTAGACAACTCCACAGACGACACCTGCCACCTGTGCCAAGACACGCCACAAACAATTGAACACATTATGACAGACTGTACCGCTCTAGCACAACTTAGAACACAACACAACATCACTAGTGCACTGAACCTCTGGTCCACTCCGGAGAGGGCGATCGGTTACCTGCGTGCCGCCGGCTTGCTCGATCAGGGTGGGCTGATCGGCTAACCAACAACAACAACCAAGACTGCCATATAGGTGAGAGGTACACAGTATCTGAAGACAGGACATTGTACAATAACACATTAGAGCTGTTTTGAACCCTAGTAATGAAATTATATTTATTCTTCCGGATTAACATTTGGCTGGTAGGTAGGTTACGCGTAGTAAACATAACACTGGCACTGCACCATTTTGGTTCCCTACATAGCATACGAAAAATATTATTATAAGCAAAAGAAAGTTTATTCATAGCAGTTTTTGTATAGTTCCACCACAGATGGGATGTATACAATGCAGTACAGTAAGTTCTAAAAAGATAAGTTTTAAATGATTCTGAACACATACCAAATTTCCTTACTAGCATGTCACCCTTTACATACAGCTTTTTACTTTGCCTCTCAATATTGAGTTCATCTCGCAGCTCGTGAGTAATTACATGACCTAAGTATTTACATGTGTCTTTGACAGGTATTGTCTGCAGAGCTGGGCAATAAATACATTGAATGTATTTAAATACTAAATACTAAATACATGGGAGAAATGTATTTAAATACTAAATACATTTTACGAATGTATTTAGATACTAAATACAAAATACATCAATTGTATTTAAATACATTTGTAAGTACATTTTAAATTGTTATCTGCAGATATATCACTGTTTGATTCACCGGATTTGCTTGTTGAAGCCATGACATGCACACGATAAAGAAATCAACCGCTTTCGACTAAGAGTGGCACACAACTGATTGAACTGACACGTTGAAACATGAACCATGCTGTACTACACTGTTGACGCGTCATACTGTGCTAGTACAGAACGTGTATTAAACCAGTAAAAGTATTTACATTTTTATATTTTGAGTATTTAAATACATTGTATTTAAATACTCATTAAAGTATTTAAATACTATATTTAAATACATGAAAAACAATGTATTTATAAATACAGTTCTAAATACACAAATGTATTTAAATATGTATTTAAATACAAATGTATTTAAATACTGCCCAGCTCTGATTGCATGCATTGCAAAAGGCCCACATGATACACGTTTCAGTAGATTACACCTAAAAATCAGTACAACTCTTTGCCCCATTATAGGTGATTTAATTTTCTATACCATATTGTTCACATATCTCTAATAGTACTCTCAGCCCATGGGGAGAGGGTGACAGAAGAAGAAGGTCATCAGCATACATTAAATCATTAATTTTTTCCTTTCCAATGGCAGCCAGTACGTGCAGCACTGGCCAGGTACTGCAGCCATGTGTACAGTATTAAAGTTGAAGTACAAAAGTGTTTTATAATGTACTAAAGTACTGAAAAGTAAGAAGTACTTTTTCAAAAATGAAATAAAATACACTACAAATATATAATAATATAAAATAAACATCCTTATGGCAAACAGACTTCATTAGGATACAGAATTAGGAGTATTATAAGTAGGAATTATTATATTAAGAACTATAATTTATTATCTAATAATTTATTGTAATAAGTATGCATTATGTAAAAAAATTCTTATTGAGCTTCAACAACAGCTGATTTTCAAAGTTTTTGCAATCTATCCTGGCTCTTTTTGGACTAAAAATTGTATTATCTGAGGATGCTATTAGACGAAAGCGCTTGAGCACCATTCTGTGTTTCCTTTTTCCTTTTCCCTTCAGGGGACCATTCTGAGTTCAATCCCATATATACTTACTTCCACATGTTTGCGTAGATTTGATGGCGATGTTATGTAGGCTGTCACTTCCACCACTTGTGGTAAACAGAGTTGTTGTTGTTGTTGATTAGCCGATCAGCCCACCCTGATCGAGCAAGCTGGCGGCACGCAGGTAACCGATCGCCCTCGCCCTCTCCGGAGTGGACCAGAGGTTCAGCGCACTAGTGATGTTACGTTGTGTTCTATGTTGTGCTAACGCCGTACAGTTTGTCATAATGTATTCAATTGTTTGTGGTGTGTCCTGGCACTAGGGTTGCCAACTCCATGAAGTTTGAAAAAAAGGACAAGAACATCAATTCCAATATACTGTCTATACAAGGTTAGGGAAAGAATTAAAATTTTATTTATAATTTATTACAATTTATACTGCATGCTTTTATATTGCATATTTTCTTAAAGTAAATATTTTTATTGATATACAGATATTGACCCATTGAGTCATGCATTGACAAAATTTATGGTAACAATATTTATTTTTAAATTTATACTTTTCCGCTACACGGAACGTTAACATTTAAGTGAAGAAATGAATTTATAAAATGTTACTCGACTTAAGACTTTATAATTATTTCCTTTTAAACAAAAGTTTTGTTATAAAACTGTTGTTTGGAACAAGATTGTTATCAGAAAAGGACAAATGGCGTCCTTTCCGAACTCAAGAAAGGACAAGGACAAAAATCTACAAAAAAGGACTGTCCTTTTCAAAAAAGGACGGTTGGCAAACCTACCTGGCACAGGTGGCAGGTGTCGTCTGTGGAGTTGTCTAGTTTGTGTTTATATGTCTGTAAGTTGGGGTGATGTCCGATTGCTCAGGCTAGTCTCTGACCTGTCAGTGGGTGGCGGCTTCGCACCTAGGATGTTAGAGTGATGTCATCTGCATATGATGATAAGGTAAGCTTGTTATCTATGGGTGTTGGAATGTCATGCATGTATAAGTTGGACAGTGTTGGTGAGAGAACAGAGCCTTGAAGGACCCCGTTCGGAAAAAGCTTGTTTTTGGATGACTTGCCATTAAATGTGACATGTGAGTATCTTCCTGAAAGATAGTTGCTCAGCCACCTTTTGGTGTATTGTGCATGTTTGTGTTGAGTATTTTGTTTATGAGAGGGAAGTGTGGGATAGCATCAAATGCTTTACTAATGTCTATTGTTGCTAATAGTGTACGTTGAGGTGGTCGTCTGGAGTTGATGCCATCCATGATGTGCTGCGTGAGGTTAGTGAGTAATGTCGTGGTTGAGTGGTGAGGTCTGAATCCATGTTGAGTAGGCGATAGTGGTATGTGTGGGTTGGTGATTTGTAAGATTAGTCTTCCTGTTACTTTGGAAGGTGTGCATAGTAAACTAATGGGTCTATAGGAAGCTGGTTCTGTTGGATTTTTGTTTGGTTTGAGTAGTGTAATAATTTTACCTTGTTTCCATATGTCAGGAGTAATACATTGTTGGTATGAATATGTGTTGATGTTTGTGAGAGCTAGTATTCCCTATGGGCCCAAGTGTTTAAGGTGTATGTTAGATATGTTGTCTGGTCCAGTAGCCTTCGAATTCTTAATGTTTTTGATGATCTTGGTGGTCTGGTCTGTATTGAAAGGTGTAATGGTCGTGTCGAGTCTGTAGTTTTTCTTGTGTCTGGCTGTTTGTCTGTCTGTGTGTTTATGGTTGTTGTCTCTGTTTAAGTGGTAAACAGAGTAAACACTGTAGGTGTACACTTGAACCCACAATATTCTTAAATTTAAAAAGTTGTCCCAGATACGCCAAGGATGGCGATCACTATTTTCTGAGTTTGAAAAAGAGCAGACAACCTCCGACATACTCGACACCCTATTATTTATAGCTAACTACTCAAGTACACTGACTTCTAATTTCTAAGTCTACAGTACGAGCGGAGATGGAGAGGAGCGCGCATGCGTGAAACAAATGACGTCATCAGCTATTGAAAAAGCCGATTGGCTACCTTAAAATATTATACTGGATAACTCTTCTGATTGGTTAATGAAACACAAATGTTTTGATAAACAAAATCTGGAATAATCCGGTTTCGGTGTCTTTCCCCTCTCAATACCTGACATTGAGAGGTGGCAGATTGAAAGCGGGTTTTTCCAGAATTTGTTTACCAATTTTGAATGAAATTGTCAAGCATACAGCTCAGGGCCGCATTTATGGGGTGGCGCACCGGGCAAATGTCCAAGGCCCCGCGCCCGATGGGCCCCGCAAATTTCAATTGAAAAAAATTAAACGTCACGTATTTGCCATCTGCGACGAGTTTTACTTTTTCCGGCAGGCGGCATGGCATCAGGCATTCTAATATCCGCTTTGATGGTGTTTAATTTGTTGTTCTTGTTAGTGTTACTTATTTCTAATGTTGTTACTAACTTACTTCTTGTTGTTTCTGTTGCAGATTCATGATTTATGTTCTTATTGTTGGCATTGTAATGCGTACAACATGGAAACGAGCCGTGACCGGGATCGAAGGAGGAAATATAAATCCGGTAGTGAAAAGCGTAAGGATAAGAAGCGCAGAGAAGAGTTTCTTGCGACGGTGCCGAAACTGACTAATTGGATTAAATCATCAGCAACTAAGTCAGCCCCTTCAGCAGGCCACCAACTGCCTCCGCTACTTCAGCAGCTGCGTTTTCAGAAGACGCGTCTACGTCAGTGCGTTCAGCAAGCCCAGCAGCTGCCTCCACTACTTCAGCAGCTGCATTTTCAGGAGATTCGTCTACGTCAACCCCTTCAGCAGGCCCACCAGTTGCCTCCGCTACATCAGCAGCTGCGTCTTCAGAAGACCCGTCTACGTCAGTGCGTTCAGCAGGCCCACCAGCTTCAGGACATGCAATTAATGACATTGGTTTGTGGCCACAAGTGCTGACCGATGACTTTAGAGAGTTTTGGATAGAGCGGGGAACATCAGATTGCCGAAATTATGACAGCGACTTCAGTAACTTTTCAACTACTGAAAGTGGTACAACAGGCCGATGTACGAAGACATTATTTGCTAAGAAACATAGCCTGACGAATGAGAGGATTGAAGTATGGCTGTGCTATTCTGAGTCCACAGGCTGTGTTTACTGTTTTGTCTGTAAATTAATGTCGAGGGCGGCCAGCAAGTTCACAATCGGGTTCAACGACTGGAAGCATGGTAGACAATCGGTGGAAGCACACGGAAAATATGAGCAATATATGGAATCGATGAGATATTTGTTGGTTAGAAAGTCTGTCTCCGGCCGTGCTGATTCGAAACTGGTGAACCAGTTTGAAAAGGAGTGCAACTACTGGCAGGAAGTTTTGCGGCGCTGTGTCGACGTTATCAAGTATATCACGTCATGAGGACTACCAATTCGTGGACACGACTCCCGTTTCGGTTCACCAAACAACGGCAACTATTACGGAATTTTGGAACTTTTAAGTAAGTATGACAGTTTTCTAGCTGCGCACATAAGCGAGCATGCCAACAAAGGTAGCGGACACACCTCGCATCTTTCTCATTTCATTTGCGAGGAACTCATACTGTTGATGGCCGATAAAGTACTTCAGACGATTATCCGAGAAATCCAGCAGTCAAAATACTACTCTCTATCCGTCGACTCTACGCCTAATTTTCCCACACCGATCAACTGTGCTTCACCGTCCGATATGTGGTTGAGTCTGGGTCCGTCGAGCGATTTCTACAGTTCATACCTATGAACACACATACAGGGAAAGGAATCGCCGACGTGGTCCTCAACTTTCTGGAGACGCATGGCATTCGAATTGGAGACTGCAGAGGACAGTCTTATGATAACGCAAGCAATATGGCAGGGAAATACAACCGCGTAAGGAGCCACATCAAGTCAAAATCTCCGTATGCTGAGTTTGTGTCATGCATGTGCCACTCACTAAATCTTGTGGGTAAATCAGCAGTGGACAGTTGCACAGCAGCCGTTGAATTGTTTATGCTCATTCAGAATGTCTACACGTTTCTTGTCTCCTTGACATACTGATGGCGTCGACATGTAGAGGTTCTCGATAGTAGTTCCCGTAGTGAGAAACTAAAGGTCGACAAAGGTCTCTCCGATACCCGCTGGTCAGCCAGATCAGTTGCCGTCCAATCTTTAATCGAAGGTTACGCCGAGAATATGGTGGTACTGGATGAGCTAGCAGCAGATACCAGCCAAACTGCGGAAGCCAGGGGATTGTCTAAACAGCTTCAACAACTCGAAACAGCCATTTTATTGGTTTTATGGAACACTATTCTCGAACGATTTCAAAAAACGAATGCATCTCTGCAAAAACAAGGAATGTCGTTAGACTCAGCCACCCTCTTGCTGAAATCACTACTGCAATGTGTTGAAGATCTCAGATCAAGATTTGACGAATTCGAGGACCAGGGCATCGGAAAGTGTGGTCATCGAGTATACAAGGAATCGACTCAACGCACAAAGAAGAGAAAACGCCATCATGACGAAATCGGAACTGCCGAAGATACGAACCTGACACCAAGAGATTCATTTCGGACCACTGCATTTCTACCGATAATTGATAAACTGTGTACCACTCTGAACACTCGTCTAGAAGCGTACGCTGTCCTGCAGAAAAGATTTGAATTTTTGTATTTCCTTCTAGTCCTGGACATCGACAGTCTTCGACGGTCAGCTGAACATCTAGTAGAATGTTATCCAGCTGATCTGGAGAAAGAGCTGGTAACAGAAGTTGTGCAGTTCGCTGCCCTAATGAAACTCACCGAAAGTGAAACAGAATCCAGACGGAACGTGAAGACATGTGCAACAGATTTTATTGGCATATGAACACAAACGAACTGAAAGGAACATTCCCAAACATGGAAATAGCAATGAGAATATACCTGTGTATGTTTGTCACGAACTGTTCTGATGAACGTTCATTCTCGAAACTCAAACTGATCAAAAATTACCTTCTCTCCACAATGGGCCAGGAGCGCCTTTCGTCCCCGGCGCTGTTGAGTATAGAGCATGAGGTGTTGCAGTCGGTGAATTTCGAGGACATAATCACGCAGTTTTCCAAACAAAAACCAAGGAAGCGTCCTATGTAATATTCATTACAAATCTACACTCTATCTACAGTACAATAAGCTGTACAGTTTAGCTGTTTATTAAGTGCATTACAACTGTGTAGCTGTTAAGTGCATTACAATAACTGTGTAGATGTTTATTAAGTGCATTACAACTGTGTAGCCTACTAGTGTAGCTGTATACACTGTATGTGTACATAGTTCAGTTATAGTCTTTAATATCACATTAATAAGCCGAATGGCTTCCGCATGTGTGTTTTGTGTGTGTTTAAAAAATATATCTGTTATGTGCATTACAAAATATTGTCATTCATTTACACACTAAAATAATACATCCCGAGAAATAGTTTGCCCAAGGTCCCCCTCACACTGTAAATGCGCCCCTGATACAGCCGTTTTGTTACTTCGTACTTTCAAGATTTTCGCAACATTGTACTTAAGTTAAAGTACAAAATTTTTCACAAGATTGTACTTAAGTTAGAGTAAAAGTATTACAAAAAATGTACTTTCTAGAAAGTACATTCTCGAAAAAGCTACTTAAGTATAGGTACTTAAGTATATCTACTTCACTACTACCCACCTCTGCTTGTATGTTAGGTTAAGTGGCTATGGATTGTGAATGATCCGCAATAAAGATGTTTTGTTTGTTTTTTATAATTTATATACTGTATCATTTGATTATTGCATAGTTTGAATTTTTCTCATTAGTTGGAATTTTCATGACTATAGTTGGAAATTTGTGAAGTCACGCCCGCTCATTCAATTCCTCCTAGCTACGTCCCTGTTGAAGAGTAAATAGTTTATATGCCATTGACTTTTAAGAAAAATATGTACTGCTCTTATAGTTTTTTAAAGCACTAACTGGTAATAACAAAACAAACAAAACATCTTTATTGCGGATCATTCACAATTCATAGCCACTTAACCTAACATACAAGTACAATCTTACGTATGCATTGAACTTAATACAAAAATAATATAAAAATAAGGCCAACATAGCCACTTAACCTAGCATACTAGCATACTATTTGATTAATTATCTGACAATTTTATGTATATTATTATTACCCGAGATATCTTATAACACTTATAACACTTACTGTGACATAGCCACTTGCTATAACACAACCTTAATATGCATATATAATCTTTGCTACATTACAAAAATAAGGTATTGTAAACAAGCAGTTGTCTGAACCAAGACTGCCGTATAGGTGAGAGGTACACAGTATCTGAAGACAGGACATTGTACAATAACACATTAAATCTGTTTTGGACCCTAGTAATGAAATTATATATATTCTTCCGGATTAACATTTGGCTGGTAGGTAGGTTACGCGTAGTAAACATAAAACTGGCACTGCACCATTTTGGTTCCCTACATAGCATACGAAAAATATTATTATAAGCAACAGAGAATTTATTCATCGCAGTTTTTGTATAGTTCCACCACAGATGGGATGTATACAATGCAGTACAGTAAGTTCTAAAAAGATAAATTTTAACTGCTTCTGAACACATACCAAATTTCCTTACTAGCATGTTACCCTGTACATACAGCTTTTTACGTTGCCTCTCAATATCAAGTTCATCTCGCAGCTCGTGAGTAATTACATGACCTAAGTATCTACATGTGTCTTTGACAAGTATAGTCTGACCATTCATTTCAAAAGACCCACATTCATACATGTTTCAGTAGATTACACCTAAAATAAAACTACAGCTCTTTGCCCCATTATAGGTGATGTCATTTTCTATACCATATTGTTCACATACCTTTAATAGTACTCTCAGCCCATGGGGAGAGGGTGACAGATTGCCAGTTTGTTCCAAGATGCTGCTTTCCGACCAGACTATATTTTGTATTTAATTATTGCGGTTAAAATTTTAGTTGCTTCTTTTTTGTGTGTAAAATTTACTTTAATCTGTAAAGCAGTGTTACAAAGGCATAATTCGACAAAACTTTTATGTATAATTTTGAAATGAACCATAAATAGTTTATTATATGCTTTAATCTCTTTAAATCTTTTTCTTTAAAAAATTAACTTTTGAAGAAAACGATTTAAAGTGTAAACTATTTGCAATTTATTTTAAAATATAATACGGAGACGCTTTATCGAATTATATTTTTGTAAGTAAAACCACATTGTAGATCATAAATTTACACCCTAAAAAAGTAAGACAAATTTTATTTCTAATAAATTATTTCTCTCTGACGAAAATATTTAAATGTATGAATTCAGGAGTTTTCAAAAGGATTAATAAAAGTCATTAATATGCATTGAATATATAATTTTACAAAACCTTTGATGTATACAGTTATTTCTCATTATATATTTTCCACTCTATTTATATTTTTAGTACACATAAGAATTTAAATTAGCTTCTGTTTTTCTTAATATTTGCATTCCTTGAAACAAAAATATTTAATTTATTCATATTCCTTCATAGATGCAATTAATTGGCTTCAATTCTTCAAATGAACTAAATCTAGTGAATAAGACGCTCAATAGTGAGCACATTTAACCTATATGCAGATTTAACGTATATGACACAGAGTGCGTAACTATCAAGTGTTGGTGGTCAGTATAGTTCAAATTAAATAATAACAACCTGTAGTCATTATGCTTTATCCGTTGCTCATGGTTTTGGTATATATTCTTGTATGTGAAATCAATTACACTTTTTGTCCTGGTTGAATTATCAATTCTATAAGGAATGTGATTGCAGAAATACCTAATCCGATTCCGAGCAAGAAAAATGGTCCTTGTAACTGGTTCATATTCAGAGCCTCACTCTTGATAACCTATATTAAAAAATAATTAATTATTACATACTAGAAATATGTACAGAAGTAATGAAATATAATATACGCTGTAACGTAATACATTACATTATATTTCATTTGGAAAACATGAAGTCATCAGGGCCTGTCGAGGTTATCCAAGTCCAAGTCGTGATCTATATTTCATAATAAATTGCGCAAAACATCAATCTCAAGTTAGCCAACCAACGTACAACTACCCACAGAGCATCCAAAGCAGCACACACAACCCAAGCCGAGAACACGCACTACCTACAATCAACAAACTCTTTCATTCATGAAAGTGTCCAATTTTTCTTAAAATTAACTAACGAGCTACTGCTTACCACATCATATATCAAGTCATTCCAAAAATCTACTACGCGATGATTGGAAAAGTATTTTTGTAGATCAAGTCTACAAGTCTGTTTTCTAATTTTCTTATGTCCACGAGTTATCCCCTCTATCTCTACTGAGAAAAAGTTACATACATCTAAATTGTCTAAACCTGAAAACATTTTGAACATCTGTATCATATCTCCCATCAAACAACGTCCACTCTAACAGCGGAATTCACACCTCACACGCGGCTATCTGTCGCAGCCAAAATAATATCCCAACATACATACAACAAGCTAACATTCTAGTTAATCACTACGCAAAGATAAGTCACTTAAACAGAGACAACAACTAGAAACACGCAGACAGACAAACAGCCAGACACAAGAAAACCTACAGACTCGACACGACCATTACACCCTTCAATACAGACCAGACCACCAAGATCATCAAAAACATTAAGAATTCGAAGGCTACTGGACCAGACAACATATCTAACATACACCTTAAACACTTGGGCCCACAAGGAATACTAGCTCTCACAAATATCAGCACATATTCATACCAACACTGTATTATTCCTGACATATGGAAACAAGGTAAATTATTACACTACTCAAACCAAACAAATCCAACAGAACCAGCTTCCTAAGACCCATTACTTTACTATGCCCACCTTCCAAAGTAACAGAAAGACTAATCTTACAAATCACCAACCCACACATTCCACTATCGCCTACTCAACATGGATTCAGACCTCACCACTCAACCACGACATTACTCACTAACCTCACGCAGCACATCATGGATGGCATCAACTCCAGACGACCACCTCAACGTACACTATTAGCAACAATAGACATTAGTAAAGCATTTGATGCTATCCCACGCTTCCCTCTCATAAACAAAATACTCAACACAAACATGCACAATAACACCAAAAGGTGGCTGAGCAACTATCTCTTAGGAAGATACTCACATGTCACATTTAATGGCAAGTCATCCAAAAACAAGCTTTTTCTGAACGGGGTCCCTCAAGGCTCTGTTCTCTCACCAGCACTCTTCAACTTATACATGCATGACATTCGAACACCCATAGATAACAAGCTTACCTTATCATCATATGCAGATGATATCACTCTAACATCCACCCACAACAACATCGACACCGCTACAATAACCTACAAACATACATAAACAGTATACAAGACTGGCTCACACACAATAGACTCAAAGTAGCGCCCACAAATCAACCATCACCTTGCTTACAAGCAACACAAAAAAACCAGGTAATTCCACAGCTTACACTAAACAACATCAACATTCCACACACTCACAGAGCCAAAATACTTGGTGTCACATACAACATCATTATCTTTTGCAAACCACATTCAGGACATTAAAACCAAATGTACGTCAAGACTTAACACGCTTAGGGTACTAACAGGCAAAAACTTTGGACACCAGCAGGAAACATATCACTCATATACAAACAATATTTCGCTCAGTTATGGACTATGCTAGCCCATGCTGGGCACCCATTATCTCAAACACACACATAAACACCTTACAAACAATACAAAACAACGCACTTCGTATCATTACAGGATGCACTCAAACACACCAATAGAACACCTGCACACAGAAACAAAATACTAAAAGTTGGGGAACATTTAGACATGAGGGGAACACAATTCATGGCAGCAGCAACAACTAACCCACAACACCCTTGACACTACATGTACAATCATGCACCAACACCTCGCACCATTAAGGTAACACCAGAGAGACATTATAACCAAATACTCCATTCCATACCACGCCCCACAGACATCACACAGTACAGAAAACACATACACACACACCTAACCCACAAAGCACTGACACGACTCGGTCCGAATGCGGTCCTAGGTGCGAAGCCGCCACCCATTAACAGGTCAGAGATCAGCCTGAGCAGATCGGATCGAGTTAACTTAGCACGATTCCGATGTGGACATCACCCCAACTTACGGACATATAAACACAGACTCGACAACTCCATAGACGACACCTGCCACCTGTGCCAGGACACACCGCAAACAATTGAACACATTATGACAGACTGTACCGCTCTAGCACAACAACGAACACAACATCACTAGTGCGCTGAACCTCTGGTCCACTCCGGAGAGGGCGATCGGTTACCTGCGTGCCGCGGGCTTGCTCGATCAGGGTGGGCTGATCGGCTAAACAACAACAACAACGTCTCTCAAAACTAATCATACCTAGTTCCTTTAATCTTTCCCTGTATTCCAACCTTCTTAGGTTAGGAATAAACTTGGTTGCCCACTTGCCCTACATTGCACACCTTCAAACATATCACTATCATGTCTTAGGTGAGGAGACCAGGCCTGAATGCAGTATTCTAAGTGAGGCCTAACATAAGAATTAAATACAGTTATTTACAGGTGACTTCCCTACTCTTGTAACTAACATTCCTCTTAATAATACCTAACATTTTATTTCCCTTATTTCTGAGAAACTTTGGATCGCTCCTAACTATAATGGCAAGATCTTTTTTCTGTCTGTATATTTGTAACTGGGGCAACTACTTTTATATCATCTGCAAATTTAGAAACTTTACTACCTACTCTCCTCTCTAAATTATTTAGATATAAAATAAAGAGTAATGGACCTAAAACTGATCCCTGTGGTACCTCACTTTTCACTTTCTCCCACCCACATTCATGATCATTTAGAATTACTGTCTGTTCTATGTCTTCTAACCAGTTTTATACCCAAAATATAACTGACCCCAATATCTCATGAGCTTTCAATTTATACAGAAGTCTCCTTGTGAAACCCTGTTAAATGCCTTATTAAAATCCAAATAAATAACATTTACATCATTTCCATTATCTACCTGATCAGTTACAAATTCTAAAGAGTCTAAGAGATTAGACAAACAAGACTTTCCTGATCTAAATCCATGTTGTGAACTTGAAATAAAATTAAAATTTTCCAAATGATCTTGAGTATTACTTTTTATAATTCTTTCTAGTAGTTTTCCTACCAATGATGTTGACTAACAGGCCTATAATTTCCTATTTCCTTTTTACTACCCTTTTCGTAAATGGGTATTACATTTGCTTTTTTCATTCGTCAGGTACCTCTGCATAATTAATAGACCTAGCAAACAAAATAGTTAGTCCCTCAGATAAGCTTTCCCCGCCTTCTTTGAGAATCCTCGCATATATATTATCAGGTCCAGCAGTTTTATTTGACTTCACTGTATGAATCACTTGCCTATCATCATCCTTCCTTAAATGAATATGATCAAGAATGCCTGAGTTCACAAAATCTAAAGAATTAAAATCAAAGTTATTTAAATTTTCTTAAGTAAAAACAGAGCTAAGATATTCATTAAAAATACCAACAATACTGTATCCTGATCCTTTTCGAACATCCTATCATCTTATTCTATTGGGCCAATCCTATCATACTTTTAATGATTATATGAGGTTGTAACATATATTCTGCTCGATTTTTTAGTTCATTCAGAACAAAAATTAAAAGACTTAAGGACAAATTTGCTCGAATTTTTAGTTTATTCACAACAAAAATTAAATGACAATGACAAATTAATCATCACTATAATTCCCTTCTTTTTCTATAACCTCCTCCCACCCGTAGAAAATGTTTTTTATGCCACATTCGAAGAAATCCCTTGGTTTCGAGTTAAAAAAAAACGATCACTTCGTTTTCGATAGCTTCCCTGGATTGCAACTTTTGTCTATCTAGGTGGTGTTGCAGACTTCTGAATAAATGGTAGTCTGAAGGTGCGATGTTCGGAGAATAACATGGGTGAGGCATTTTTTCCCAACCAAATGCCTCCAATTGGGCAGTGGTGATTCGAGCAGTGTGAGGGCGCGCGTTATCCTGGTGGAATAGAACACCTCTGCGATTAATTAATGCAGGACGTTTTTCTCGTAATGCCATCTTCAATCGTTGGAGTTGTTGGCAGTAGACTTCAGCTGTGATTGTTTGGTTATCTGGCAGAAGCTCAAAATGAATAATTCCTTGCATATCCCACCAAACGCATAGCAAAATTTTCTTTGGATGGGGGTCCATTCCTTGGCTGAGGTTCAGGCTTTGTTTCACGGCTAAGCCACTGATGTCGACGCTTAATATTGTTATAGAGGACCCATTTTTCATCCCCAGTGACGATCCGATTCAAAAACGTGCCTGCAGTTGCCGAGAATGGAGTGATATGCAAATATCGATTCGATGTTGAAGATTCTCTTGTGACAAATCATGCCGAGCCCATTTTCCAACCTTCACTACTTTTCCTAATAGCTTCAAATGACGATGAATGGTCATATGGCTAACGCCGAGTTGCAGGACAAGTTTTCTTACAGTTACCGTTGGGTTTTCCTCCACTGTTGCTTTCAGCAACTCTTCATCTAACTCATTTGGTCGTCCTGTTCGTTGATAATCTTTCAGACTAAGTCTCCATTTCTGAACTTCTCAAACCATCTCCTACGCATCCATTCGCTCACATCATTTCCATAAACTCTCTGAATGTTTCTTGCGGATTCACTAGCGTTTAGATCCTTTATGGAACTCTTACAACATCACATATCGAATATTTCGCAACATTTCTAAAACTATTTCACATTATCTTGAGGTTATTCTATTATCTATCGTCCGTTTTCTAATCGAGCAGAATTTATGTTACAACCTGATATTTATAAAAACTAAAGAATTTCTTTGGATCTTTATTGTTATTTCTAGCTAGATTTATTTCACTTTGCCTTTTGCGCTTCCTAATCAAACTATTTAGCTTATTTCTTAACTGTTTATAATTATCCAAGTCCAAAAGACCATCACTGCTTTTAAATTCCCTGACTGCCCTTTTTATATTTTTAATCATTTTAGCTATTTCCTTATTCCACCACAAAGACTTCCTAATCTTGTTATTCTTAAGTTTTTTGTTTGTTTTTGAATACACCTACATTGTACACCCTCTAAAATTTTTTGAATCTAGACCACATCTCGATAGCATTTTTCTTGGCAAATTTATTATCCCACTTTAATGAGCTTAACAACTCTTAAATTTACTTTAGGCATCCTTTGAGAAACAAGGGACTAGATGGTCATTGTTGACTAGATCCCTATTTAATTCGATCTTAAAAATATCTCCAACTGCAAGTCTCATAATAACGTCATAATCATTGGATAGAACCAAATCTAAGGTTGCTTGATCCCTAGTTGGTTTGTTTACAAATTGTATTAGAAAATTACCATTACAGCACTCGATGAAGAAGTTGCCTTCCTTATCATTTCCTTCTAAAAGGCTCCAGTCTACTATGTGAGGCAGGTTGAAATCTCCGATAATTAATGTTCTGGCACTACAACCTTTATTTATTTCTTGAACCATACTGTCATCAACTTCCTGTGTTTGTTTTGGAGGTTTGTAAAATGCACCTATCCGAATATACTCTCTGCCTGATACACAAATATCAACCCAAATTGATTCTACCCTGTTGTCTAATTTAATACTATCATTCTGAACTGAAGTTAAATCATTCTTAATGTATAAGACCAAACCACCCACTGTCTGTCCATTCTCTGATAAATAGCCTATACACAGTGCTGGGATTAGCGGCGCTAAGTTTTTAGAGAAAGTCAATCGTTAATTTTCAAAACCACTTGTATAAATTGAATAAAATTTATTCTTCCGTTGGTTGGTTTTCCCTCTTAATATATACGAAAGGAACTCGACTTCTACATAAAAATGTTTTCATTTTCGTAGACTATAACGTAACATTTTTGACCTTAGCAACCAATTATATCAAGGTGTGTGCTAATATATGCAAGTAAATTACGGAAGGTAGAACATATATAAATTTGGGGTGGTTTCAGAAAAAAATTAGACAAAATTAGCGTTAGCATTAGCGGCGGTAAATTTTATGGTAGGTAGCGTTAGCGGCACTAACTTTAGGAGTTAGTGGACACAGCACTGAATATACATTGTATAACTAATTCATACACTGCGTGACTGCTCTAGTGTCATTGAATGCTGCATCACCAATCCAAGTCTCACAAATGTAGACTATATCCAGATTTTCACTAATCATATAACTAAATAATTAATTTTTCTTATTCCTAAGACTCCTTGCATTTGTATAAACACACTTCAACCCCCACTTTTAACTGGTTCACTACTTTTGGCTAGATAGTTGATATGCCTATTCCTGACATAATATGTATTTAAGACTACCAGTATTAACTTCAACTATACCCTGATGCTTTATGCCCTTTGTTGATCTCAAATTATCTTTCAAAACCCCAAAGAACTCCCATTTTCCTCTAAAAGTTTCCCATATAAAGCAGTTCCCTTTCTATTAAGATGTAACCCATTCTTACTGTAAAGCTTCCTCCTTTCATAAAAGTTATCCCACAAATCTATGAACTATCAAATCAGATTTACAGATCAAAATTAAAATATCTCATTCTGAAAATAATCTTTTCTTTGTTCGGTGAAAGGACAAATTATGGAAAATGGAAAAACAACACTGTTAATTAACCATCTAGTGCAAATAGGTCTAACGATTGCTTGAGCCAAAGGTCGATTCAGACCAAACGATGCTGAGAACTACTTGATATTTATAGTTAAACTAAATAGATAGATATCTGAATTTTTTTTTAAATTTCTCTATCTATAGTGCTTTTTTTTCTGTCGGTACGCAACTGTACGCAGTACCGGCACCTTTTAAAAAAAATAAAAAATTTGTTATTTACCCAACTCACTAGGAGTCCGTCAAATCTAAGTACTGGTACCTTTCTCCCAAGAAAAAACCAGCTATATATATATATATATATATATATATATATATATACACACACAGTGGTGTAGTGCTAAATAAAGAAGTGAGGGAACGCATTTTGAAAGTGTTACTCAGATGCGGGGGGGACAATGGCGAGCGCGGCGAGCCCATACAGCTGGGGTCCGGGGGCACTGTAAGCCCCCGGGAAATCTTTTGAAATCTGACCAATTTCAGGGATATTTTGAGGTCATATGCACTGGATATTAGGATATATTCCAAGGTTGAAGATGCAGTATTTCCAGTGTCATTAGATATACGACATCCATACGATCAATAAAAATAGCTAACAACTGGAATGATTAACTAAAAAAAAGTTAACAACTGGTACGCCGTGGTGACTGTTTCACCAGATCTTTATAGGCTAGCATTGCCTCAGTCGAAGCTAAAAGAAATGAAACAGTTAATGATTCTTTCTCATATTTCTTCTAGGGGTGGGAATTAAAATTTCATGAAGTTAGAGATTTGTAAGTTCGGATTTATTTGAAATAGTGAGGGAACGCCGTTCCGTCTACCAAAAAAAGTAAGGGAACGCCGTTCCCACAGCACTACACCACTGTATATACTGTATATTATATATATATATATATATTATATATATATTATTTTTTTTAACTCAACAAAACAATTTTGAGCATACTCGTACCTTTTCTTTAATTTGTATATTCTTCATAACAGGTTTCATGTAAATCTGGAAGAGTTTCTTCGTCACTCCAGTTTCAACTAATCTCTGCATTTCCTTAGATATTTTGTCGGTGTAAGGAGTGTTCTTTGGAAGGAACCATGTCATGTAACCCGGGTAAATCTATATGGGCAAATAATTCATTATGATTTTAATAATAGTTTGTGCATGTTTTAAAATATTTAAAATTTAAAATTCACGGCTAATTCAGTAGTATAACGTACTCTGATAACACCTGGTTGTTGTGCTGTTTAGAGTTTAGACGTACTTCACAAACGGTAACGCAGCCAAGAACTGTTCTAAGCCCTCATGGCAAGGATCATGAGATTGACGGGACCTACAAATTTACGCGAGATCCGAACCACAGGTCGCTTCATCATCTACCAACCACCGAATTTCGCTTAACTTCGCTCATTCAGCGGGAAGAGGTGTTACAATGCAAAATTTTGTCATTAAATGTTAAAAAAATAAATTGTTTCTCTATTTTTCTTGCACGCAGGCTTTTGCGTGTGTGTGTGGTGTGTGTGTGTGTGTGCGTGTGTGCCCGCGCGGGCGTAGGCAACTGGATACAAATGTGGTAAAGTGTATAATAATTCACAGATGTAGTGGGGTAATTTTTTTGTGAGTTAACACTTTTGATACCTCAATACATTAAAAACGTTATGAAAAATCTACAGTAGAAATATTTTTACAGACTTCAGTTTCTTCTAATAAAAATTCGTTGTCATCTCTCGTCTTCATTATTTCTCTGAAAATGTACAGTACTTGTGATAAAAAGGAAAGAATTTGGGTTCTTCGTATTTATTTACTTTATTATTATTTTACGTACAAATTTATCGTTCAAGAACGTATCTATATTTTCCCCACAAGAATGTTGACAAAAATGTACGCGGTTCAAATCTACTGTACGCGGAGTCTCCAGAAACGTATTCCCGCGTAGAATCGGTCTTCTACTGTATTATACAAAACAAATAGTTTTCCCAGTTTGAGACTTGCGGAAACACTACTGATTAAATAAGGTAGAATTAAATATCAAATATAACGAAATGGAATGTTTTTGAATATTTTTAATTGATAAAATTCAAATAAGTGTGGATCCACATAACAAGGAAAGAACATTGAACTTTCGGGAAAATCTTGTTAATCTATAAACTTTGTAATATTGAATTTTAAGTATATAATAGTTTCATCATTTTGTACTTATATATTTGTAGAGGCATAATGGGAATTCCTTTTCCTCGCTTCTTTCTTGTAGCTTGAAGATGTAAACAAGGTAGTAAAACCCAAACACGTGGGCAGGAACAATCCCACAGAGAAAGCAGATATTACTTTGTCTCCCGCTAAGTTTCGCGCCAAACAATCACATACAGACCCCATAAAAGTGAGAGTCCAGTTCAAGTTACTCTCATTGTTTATTTCTTGCTCTTCACTTTACATCTGGCTCTTCGACCATCGTCATGTAGTTCCACTCGAACTCAGCCGGCCCGTCGACCACGAAACTGAGCTTGATCCGACACGAAGGACATCTCCGTTGAGGCCTACGACTTTTCGTCCCCCCAGAAGCAACATCACTCCTGCAAAACCCAACCGGCCCCCCGAGTCTCACGGTTCAGTTGATTTTGTCATCCCGTTTTCATAGCCTATCTTCATCATCAAAATCCAGGTCTGTAAACCTCACATAGGCCACCAGCTCACCTGGCCTACAGTGTTTTACTACGTTGTGGGAGGCTATTCGTATTCCAACGTCTATGTCACAGGGGTGGCCAAGTTTCCTGGACCCAAGAGCCACATACGACGTTTTTCAGATGTACGAGAGCAGCAAAATATTTTAAAAAGAATTTAATTATTAAAATCATATACATATAGTTATACTCACATTATTAAATTGTTTAATTACTGCTTGTAGAAGGCTTAGTTTGGGTCTTCATTTTGGCTGTTAATGCTTTAAAGCCTGGCTGATGTTTTGACTTTACAAACTTCATTACCGAGAAGAGTGCTTCACAGCAATAAGTTGTTCCAAAAACTGAGATAAGTCGGAAACTGGTTTTCCTGAGGTGAGGATACTTTGTCTTTGGTACTTACTTCCAAAACTCAACTGCAGATAAGCTTTTATGTATCAACTTTAAACCCGCATCCTCCTGTAGCTCCAAAAGTTCTGTTTGTATTGAAGCAGCTTCCGTAACAAAAGGTGTGGTAACAGGACAGCCATCGTTAACGACATCAATCAGGAAAGGATTTACAAGAAATTCGAAGCATGGTTTTAGCTTCTTTAGTTCATCAAACCTGAACTGAAAATCATCAATTAGTCCTAATTTACTTTTGTATTCCTCCAATTTACTATCTTTTATTTCAATATCAGGAAAAGTGTTTGCTCGGTTTTTCAGGTGGGGAAAGTGGTCAATTTTTTTTGTTACTAGATCTTTTTGGAAGAGCTTTATTTTATTCTGGAAACTGAAAACTGTCTGTGTAAAGTCAGAAATGACCTTATCCTTTTCCTGAAGTGCCAAATTTAGATTTCGAAGGTGTTGTATTACATCAGTAAAAAACATCAGATCCTGCACCCATTCGTGATCTTCTAGTTGTGGGTATGACTTTCCCTTTTCTTTCAAGAAATCAATGATAGGCGCCAACAGTGCAACAAACTTATCCAGGAGATTACTAGTTGATAACCACCTTACAATACAGTAGAATGAAAGGTCATCTGGCTTATCTTGAAGATCCAGCTCCTCGATAAAATTTCCATCGTCAGTAACATAACTAACAAATATCGCCAGTTGAGGGTTATTTTTAATATCCGTGGATTCATCGAGGGCCAAACTGAATGCAACAGAATTCTTCAAATCACTCTGCAACGAGCATGTAATTTCAGCACTGATCTGGAATACGTCTCTCTGTAGTGTGGCGGGAAATAGAAATACTTGCTATTTGTTCTCGAAACTTTGTGTTATTTGGAGCGAGAATTGCAGTAACATCGGCAATATTCTTCTTCACAAATTCTCCACTACTGTAGGGAAGTTGAGCACGAGCAATATTCCATGCCATAACAAAACTAGCTTCAGTAGTTAAGTCAGCTGTCTTACACAATGATGAAAGTACAGTTTGTTGGGCAACTAGGCTATATTTCAAAATTAACTTAGTCTTCCGCAATTCTGATTTGGGAGGAAATTCGTAATAAAATTTTTATGGTTAGTTTCATGATGACGCTTTAAGTTACTGGCTTTAAAGTGATTGAGTGCCACATGGCAGATAAGACACACACGTTTCCCACCTTTAACAGTAAAGGCAAAGCTCTCCTCCCACTCCTGTTTAAAAACTATTTTCTTCATATTTCCGTTTCTTACACTTTGTCTGCTCAATCATTTTAATCAACTAAGGGGTTGCATAACTTTCACTTGTATAGCTGAGAAAAATAGCCACTATTTAATCTAAGAAGCCAATTTTAAAACACTCACTCGTTACTACACGCGGCCCGTAGGGTAGCTTGAGGGGTACTGAAAACTGGGGAGTGGCGATTGGTGTTAATTACGTAATTATCCCGCTTAGTGCCTGTCACGCAAAAGAAATTGTCGTACGCATGCCACATTTCATTGTCAATTCAATTTTTCCTTTTTTTTTTTTTTAGCACATTTTTGTAGTAATGTATAATTAAAAAATTAGAATGTTTTGGTTATAAGAAATTAAAAGAAGATAATAATAATTAATAAATAAAATTACGATAGAGTAGTAATGTCTAATTAAGAATTTTAATAATGTTTGTTTAATAAAGAAAATGATAATATAATGTTTGTTTAATAAAGAAGATAATAATATTTAATGAAAGTGTAATTACGTTAAAATAATTGTTTGGCTATACTAGTTGGCAACATTCTCTCGGCCCAAGACGAGAGAGAAAAATACCCAAATGGGCAGTCATGGGACAGCAGTGAGTTTAGTAGGGCGCGTTTTTGTGTGTGACGATGGAGTTGTAAATTTAGAATATTCGTTTGTCTTAAAATGTTATAGTTAAATTCCCCGTCGCATTACCCCATTTAACTACTTGTTTTTCGGCATAATAAAGTTAGTAAAATGTTAGAGTATAATTAAACTCCCACTTCTCCCATGCCGGTTCAATTCGTAACAGTTTTCCGTTCACTCGGCCCGCTGCCACGCATTTACAGAATTTATAGCGAAAAGAGTGTAAAGATAATGATTAATGATAGAAGGGAAATGGAATAAAGAGTAGAAAGAAAAGTAAATAACGAATTATAAGAATGAATAAAAGCGTAAATAAATACATTTTGGTGGCAAGCGGTGGCCCTAAAATTATATTTACTACGGGGCTTTCCTACGGGCCTAATATTTTGATTAAAATTGTTGCTACCGGTATTATAGCTTATATCATTAATGAATATTCTGTTTCGATCATTTAAATAGCTCGACTATTTTAGAACCGTTTCAACTCACATTTGCGCTTTCATAGAGTCGGACTCTGGCGACTCAAGTTTTGTCTGAAATTAAATTCGAGATTAGTTTGTTTCATATTTCTTCGCGCGGTTTCTTTAGAATTCGTCGTTTCGAACTTCAAAATTGTTCGTTGCTGTCCGGTGACTCACTTTTTTTTTCCGTTCCTTCCACTTTTATTGTCTTACAACCTACCTTTTTGTGTTTACAGTTTTTTTGGCGTTTCATTTTCTGAATTAGTAATAGTGATGAAAATAATAATTAGTAAATACATTTTCACACTTAATTTATACGAATTACATTATTTTAGTGTTTAAATAGATTGTGGCATGCATTTTTATATGGTAGGGTAAGATTTTAAAAAGGTTGTGCGTAAATTGGAAACGCATTTCTAGTAATTATTATATATATTATATATATATAATATATATATATATATATAATATATATATAATTACCTAGAAATGCGTTTCCAATTTAATGAGTAACAAAATTTTTCAGAATTTATTAGGTAGTTTTTGAGATTATTCTTTGACTGGATGTATATAATAGGCTTTTAGGACAAGGCCGACACATTAACATCAAATGTGTATAATTTTAAGGATCACTTCGCTTTATAGGTTAGGTTAATTTTAAAGTGAACGTCGAAAAATAATCTTAAAGATACTAATTCATACTGGGTCAATTCAGACTGTTTAAGTTTATTATGCTTGCCGTATATAAATTGTGAGACTTCAAAATAAGCAAAATTTGTTAATTGAAATAGAGAAATTGTTTCCATAAAATTTGATAAATTAATTTTATTTTTTATATACTCATTAATTATATACTTATATATTAATTATATATAATTATATAGATTTGTATACTCATTAATTTTTGTAGGTGGGCTATTTTGTTGTCTATCTTTCTTTTTTCTTCTTTTCAAGACAAATTCCGAGTGATTTTGTATGGTTAGGGCTGTTTAAGTTTTTTTATTCTGAAATTAAATTTTATTGTGTTACGGATGGTTTTTGTTTAACGTTTTATTTTGGGCATTAAAAATGAAAAATGTTTTTTTCGTTCGTGAGTTTGCCTAGAAAATGTTACAAAAATTGTTTCCCGATGTAATGCAGTTTGTTCGGTTAGGAATATTTTTATATTGGCTCGCTTACAACACAAAGCGAACACACTTCATTATACAGGGTGATTCAAAAGTCATGTTACATATGGATATACTGTATTATGTAATGATACAGGGGAATAGTCACATCACATGTTCGATATGGCCACCGTTAACGGCAATGCACTTGTGCAGCCAGCTAGGAATATCACATCAATGTGCTCCTCCTTCGATAACATCTCATAGCTCATTTACCTGCAAAGAAACAGAAAAGCCCTATGTAACTTGACTTTTGAATCACCCTGTACATGTTGATTTGTTTTAATTTTTGTTTTGTTTACATAGTAGGTTGCGTGTATTTTTGGGTTCATCGTATCTGTTCTTTTTTAGAATAACTGAAAATTTGTAGTTTCACTTGGAAACGATAAATTACTGGGATTTTTGTAATTTACAAACCATACTGGGGTTTGTGTTGAAGGAGAGTGTTCCCGCCGATGTAATTTGTGAATTGCGAGTTTGCTTCCTATGAAATTTAGCTTTTCAAGTTGGAATTAATGTAGTAAATTCATTTTCGGTATTAATATTTAATTTTTTTTTATTTAGTATCTGTTTTGGAAAATTGTTATTGTTTAAAATTTCAGTCAGGTTTACTAATGCAGTTAAAACATTGGCTCGAGTGTTCACCCAGATGGAGCCTTTTAGATGGCCAGTCGTTTTTGTGGCGTCTATGTGAGCTTTCCCCAAAGTGTAAGTGGGTTTGCGATTTTCAGAGAACTGATTACATGAAGTTTCTGGGGCTCATTTTTGTCTTTTGTATTTAAATGTATCGATGTGATTCTGAAGGAGTTTGAATAATAATATTTGTTAAATTATAACAACGGTTGCTATGTATGGCGCTTTTATATTTATACTGTACAATTTTGTTTCGTGCGTTTTATGACTTCTTTATCTTCTACGATGTAACTGCCATAAGTGACCTTATTGGTAGCTAGGCGTGATTAAATTTTTGCGAAATTTTGAGATTTGTCTTTTTTTCCGTGAATTTGGCCAGAGCAAATTTGTAGTTATTGTTTCGAAGTGAACTGTCGAGAAAATTCGGTAAATTAAATATGAAATGATAATAATCAGTAGCAGTATAAACGTTTCGAATAACTTTTTTTTCAAAATTTTCAGGGGATCGATTTGGAGGCAGCTAAGTTGGATCCAAATTCCATTCATTGAGTTTAGTCGACCCGATAGGTGATCGATCACCAATGAGAGAAGAGAAGAGATGAAAAGAGAAGAGAAACCAAATGTGCAGAGACTTGGCACAGGACAGTTTCGATGGTCTACTGGTATTTTTCGGGCAGTAGCTCACGCTGATCGTTGCTTCGCTAAATATGTGTTTTAGCGCTCGGTAGGCAAGCCACGAGAGCTTGAACGAGTGTCTAAGGCTTTACTCTCCATACAGACATACAGTAGGTTCATTGGGAAATGGCCTACGGCGAAGTGATCGTTTGATTATTGCCAGTAGAGAGTCTTTCAGCTGTACGTAGGAAGAGCAGCGTTCACCGACAAAAGTTGAGATGAGACAGGCGAGTTGATTCATCGACTTCTAGAATTGCAAATTCCGTCCAATTCCGGTGCGTGGTTCCCCTTTTCAATATATCTCACCCCCTGATCCTTTTAGAATTGGACGTCTCTTTTTTTTTTTTCGCCATTTGGAGAGAGAGCGGAACAAACCTAAAGCGTGCTGACCTGTTGCATGGTGATGCAATCCCTTGCATTCTAGCGAAGTGAGCAGGAGCTGCGATTGAAAATTGAAGAAGTCCGTTGTCAGCGTGCGGACTGCGATCTAAACAACGTCCAGCTATGAATGTACTGATTATTATGTAATGAAACTATAAGTGAAAGGGTGTGATTATTGCCCATATTTGTTTTGTTTCGTGAAATAGTATGTGCGCTCTGGTCAGTATTTTATATAAACGTTTTCTTATTTTTCTATGTTGCCCTGATAGTAATTATGTAACTGTATAAATAATTGTTTCGAATGTAAAGCGATCTTTGATGAGGATTCGCTGGAATAGATTGTGAACTTGAAATTTGTTGTAACCATTGTTAAGAAAATTGTCCGTTATTTTTTGACACGTTATAGATTCGTTACAGGTTGTAAATTTGATTATTAGTGTGAAATGTTATTTTATGCAAATGCGAAAATTAGAAAGTTTGTTTTCGATTTTTTAAAATGATACGAAATATCTGATGTGTGGAATTTGTCATTCTAATGATTTCTTCTAACTTGAATTTTGTTAACGAAAAAAAAAAATTGCAAAATAAATAACTGTTAAATAAATAAGTTTGTTAAACGATATTAATAAGTTTTCCTAGTGTAAAACGTATTATGGAAAACTGATGAGTGGGTAGTTGGGAGGTAACGAAAATGGTTCACTGAGTAGGTAGGTAGTTAATCTAACAATTATTAAATTCCTTTTATGTCAATAACTGGGTGGATGAAACCAATTGGTTGCTCACCAGAGTTATTCTCCACACTAGTATTTATATACTGTGTGACAAGAGCGTGCTCGGTAATAGATATACATTACCGATCAATCAACTAACCGAGGAAAAAACCAACACGACGCTGGTGGAAAAAGCCCCGCGAAAAGGAGAACAGAGGAGAACGAAAACGAGGAACGGGGCGATAAGACGGAACGAGGGAAGGGAGAAGAACAGACAAAAAATAAGATCCCCACCAGCAAGTACGCTCTTAATAAACAAACAAGACGGGAAAAGGGACTCTCTAATAACTAGCAGTAAGTGACTAATTGTGTTTTTAGCCCAGTTAGATCTTCTAACTTCTAACTTAGAAGACTCATTAAATTAAGCTGGGTCAGACACTTAGGCCTACATTGTGGCCTAAGACCCAGCATCAACTCATAGCTTAACAAAGGTGAAGGTAGATTGCCCTAACCTAGTTTGGTGAGGAATCCTACTGTGGACCTCAATTTATCTGCCCGCTCTGGACCATTTCCGGAATCTCTAGGCTGACCCCTACAGGGCTAGACTTAATCTACTCTATAGTTAGACTGGAGATATAAGGGGTGGGTTAATTGTGGACCAATTCATACAGAGCATTTTTCACATTGGTGGCCCGTGTGGGGAATTTACAAACTTTAACCTTACTTAACAAAAATTGCAGAATTAGGCTAAATGGTCTAGCCTAAGCCTAACCTAATCAAGCCTAATTAGGTCTACAACCTAGGGCCTAACTAAGAAACATTTACATTTAAGGAGTCTCATTCTCTTATAAGCTTAGACCTGAGTGACACATAAGTACTTGGGGGGGGATTAAACCAAATTTAAAACTTGATTGTTTTGTCTGTGCTCTCTCTTCTCTGGTCATTTCTTCTTGACCTCTATTTCATTACGATCCCCAGTTAAACAATTTTGACATGTAATTAAAAATTAGAATGTTTTGGTTATAAGAAATTAAAAGATAATTAATAAATAAAATTACGATAGAGTAGTAATGTCTAATTAAGAATTTTAATAATGTTTGTTTAATAAAGAAAATGATAATATAATGTTTGTTTAATAAAGATAATATTTAATGAAAATGTAATTACGTTAAAATAATTGTTTGGCTATACTAGTTGGCAACATTCTCTCGGCCCAAGACGAGAGAAAAATATACCTAAATGGGCAGTCATGGGACAGCAGTGAGTTTAGTAGGGCGCGTTTTTGTGTGTGACGATGGAGTTGTAAATTTAGAATATTCGTTTGTCTTAAAATGTAACTAACGTTAAATCCCCCGTCGCATTACCCCGTTTAACTACTTGTTTTTCGGCATAATAAAGTTATTAAAATGTTAGTATAATTAAACCCCCACTTCTCCCATGCCGGTTCAATTCGTAACGGTTTTCCGTTCACTCGGCCTGCTACCACGCATTTTATAAAGTTCACACCGAAAACGAGTAGAGAGAGTAAAGATAAATGGAAAACAGAGTAAAATAAGGAATTATAATAAAGTTAAACCACGACATTTTTTTTATGTGAAAAATTTATATTTGTATTAGAATTTTGTCTTTTATGATAAATAAAATAAAAACAAAATTATCTCGCGAGCCGCAGTTAACAACTTCGAGAGCCGCATGCGGCTCGCGAGCCGGGGTTGGCCACCGTTGGTCTATGACTTCAACAAACTCTGCCTAACCGAATTAGATCTCAAAAATGTCTTCAATACCGTTCAATCTAACTCACGCATTTACGACCGCAGTTAGGCCTGTTTCATTGTTGTGTATCAATACTGTATTTTCATTACCTCAGTTATTGCCTTCAACATTGTAGCATTTAACTCTTATCCTGTGTAAAATTACTCTTAATTGTCAATAATTATTCATTCGTAATAATGCACAATTCCTAACAATAATTGTTAATCATTGTAAAAAATAATGAATTTATTTTGCGAATTAAATCAAAACTACACAGCACCTTTTTTGTCTCCTTTATTAAATAGTGTTTATTTGGTCGAAAGACGAGTGTATCTAAAGTGATAGTTTTTCTTTTATTTGTTTTGAAGAAAATTTTTCAATGTAAGAAAAATTTTAGGAAATTGAGAAAATCTCAGAAATACATTAAATTAGAAGCTGACCTTAAAATTATTATACCTCTGACTCGAGGATGATTTTGGTGTGCAACCGAAAAGTTACGCTTGTAATGCTATGTTAATAAGTAACTTTTAATTTTAGAGACTCACTTGTTCCTTCATCATGTACGTTGTACTTGAGTGGTTGTAATAATCTTTCATGTATAATATGTAAGAGTAAGTATCCACCATAGCATAGGATTTTTTTAATACCCATTGAAAACCAACGCCATAATTAGGGTCCTCAGGAGGGAAGAGATCGAAGCGTTGACCCAATTCCCAAAGCGAAGGGTCACTCGATATTTTAATCGTCTCAGGCAAGAAGTTGCCGTAATCCTCCATACAAATTCTGTGGGAGAAAATTCTAAAGAAGTTAATTCCGATTTTATTTCAATCAGCTCTATGAAGCTTCCGCTAATAACTGATGATTAAGATAATGACTTTTTTAAAATGTATACTTAGAGTTTTTCATGGTTAAATTAGAGGTTAATGTAATATTGTACCAGAGAAAATGTAATGACGTGATCGAGGTATTTCTTGTACCTTTTTTTAGTTTGTTATTTGTTAAGTTTAAGTAAAAAAATCACCTGCTGGTTTTCAGAATTTAGGAAAGGTATTTCTGACCAATAAAAAGGCATTAAATATTTATATGGCTTTTTTTCTCAGACCAGATATGAATATACAACTTGAGAAAAAAGTGCGACGAGAATTTTTTTTCTAAAAAGCATAAAAAAATACCGCTTGGTAATTTCGTTTTTCTTTGTAAAGGGTGTCCCAGAAGTCTTGGAGGGGTTTTTATTTGGCTATAATTTTTTTCTTTTTTTGATTAATTTATTTATTTTTATTTTTCAATTAAAGTACCCTTGCTGCGATTAATGAAAATGGAATTCTGGACAGTGCAACAAAGAGTGGCTATTGTGGAACTTTAGTTGACAAAACTCTTCCATCGTTGCCGCTCAAAGAGCTTTTCGATTAAAATTCAACACGTTCTGCTCCTTCTGATCGAGCTATTCGACGGTACGTCACTAAATTTCGTATGGGAAAGGGTCAGGGAGACGAACCACGGACTGGGCGTCCTCAGACAAGCCGAAGTCCAACTTGAGGAAAATCCACATCAGTCCGACGACGCAGCCAGGAATTAAACATTTCAAGAAGCTCCTTACATCGAATTTTAAGAGAGAATATCAATCTTTACCCGTACCAAATTCAAATTGTTCAAGAAATTAAACCACAAGATCAGAGTCTGATAACATACGTTAATGCGATTTTAGATTTACGCAATGAAAATGAAGATTTTAACCAGATATTAAATTTGTAATTAAAATCGCAATAAATATATTTTCAAGTGTTGCAAACCTTTTTTTTTATTTGATCCCCAAACAAAAAAGTTATAGCCAAATAAAACCCCTCCAAGACTTCCGGGACACCCTTTATATATATGTATTAGAATATCCGCTGCGCCTTGCCCAGCGTAAAAACGCCGAAGCACAACCTAGGGAAAGAATGGAAGAAGTGAGCGTGTTATCAAAACTTTCCCTGGTTCTTTCTTAATGTGTACAAAGGGTTGACAGAAATAAATGTTAAAAGCACTGTTTGTTAAATTCGCTTGAAAAAAATGCTCGCATTGATTTCACTTTTGATTTGGCTGGCTATTCGTTTGTTACTCCGCAGTCACCACTTTATAGTGTATCACTTTATAATAATGATGATGATATAATGATTATTGTTAATTGATTTTTAATGATTGATTTTTAATAAGGCTGGAGTGACCCATGATCTTTTCAGATCATATAATGTTATTAAGTTATTAATTAGGTTGATTGATAGAACGAGTTTTCTTCCTTTATTAAACACTCTGTGGTGTAGTGGTTAGCGTCGCTGACTACGAATCCATCGGCCCAGGGTTCGAGGCCCGACGGCAGCCGGCGCGCAGCAAAACCCAGCTGTTCATCCTTCCACACAATAAAGAAAGTGGTTGGTAGATAAATGGGTACCCTAGGTGGCCTAGTGGTTAAGACGCTGGGCTGCTGATAGGGCGTGGTTCGGATTTCACGTTAAACTGTAGGTCTAAGGTGGAGTGAAAAGCTTGACCTTCGTCAGAATGAACAATTCGGCTGGAAGCTAACCAAAGGTTATGAATGAGACAAAATATGTTGATTGTTTACAGTTGAAATAATAAGGACTTCAATATTAATAACGCGCGAAGTAATGATTGGTCTTTATATAAAATTAGGTGAATGACACCAGGCCTAAGTGGGACCTGCATAAAAGGTGTTCACATGGTGGTAGCTCTCGTGTCACTGGTCTTTGAAGAGAGAGTCGAGGTGCGATGGTGGTGTGGAATGCTTGAGATAGTTCTTGTAACGAAGTTGAGGTGTGAGGCAAAACATAAGGACATGCCTTGAATGGATCCTCGCGATGTGATGCCATCTTGGTCGTGTGTGTTGATGGAACATCGTTAAAGTATTTGAAAATGTCTCTGCCACTACATAAGTAAACACCTTCGGTTTTTCCATAATATTTAATATGATAAAAGTCAATAAATAATAAATTTATTGACTCAATATATTTAGAATCGTGTTGCTTTTTCCTTTGTGGTACGTAAAGCTGACACGTTCTGGCATTTCATTGACGAGCTTTGCCATTTGTTCTTGAGGACAATCATCGTGGTATCCATCAGTAGCGGATCTAGGATTTTCGAAAAGGGGGGGGGGAGAGGCGGACCTTTACGTAGGTAAAAATTGCGCCAAAATAATGTTTAATTATATATAAATATAATTACATACACTGGAATTAAAAATACATATGTTAACCCTTTAAGCACCAGCAAGCAAATTTTTAGCGTTTACTAAAATGTAGTCAAAGACCATGTTTCTGGTAGTAAATACTGGAACTAATTTGAGTGAAGTTATCTAATCTATTTGTTCAAAGTATTACCTGAATCAGTCATTTAGAGAGGAAGATCGTGAATGTGAATACTACGCAAAGGGTTTACAAGCACATTAACCTTGCGTCTACGAATGCCTACAACCATTAATAAATGAATATATGCAAAGCTGGAAAGCATAATTTAATTGAGTATATGAAGGGAAATAATATTTTTATACAGTTTCTAAAACTAAAATTGAAAGGCAAGTTCATAGGTATTTACAAGGGTGGTGTTGATATTTTTATAATTTAAAAAAGTATGTATTTTTTGCTTTTAGAAATTAAAAAATTTATTATTAAAAATAAAGCATTTGGAAGGGGCGTCAAGATTGACCAAAGGGGGCGGCCCACCCCCGCTAGTGGTATCTATTTATTTTTGTTAATTCAGACCATCTTCCCATGTATCAAAAACTGCCATACTTGTTACTGCAAACTTCCAGCGCAAATATTAATATAGGAACACATACTGAATGGAATGAACTGATAAAAATGGGTATAAATAAAATCTGTATTAATGTTTCCTATTATTTAGACTCGTCACCAAATTATAAAACTACCCGAGATATTTGGGCTTTTAGAACAAAATGAGACGAAATTTTGGCAATGACTCATTGAAATACTCTTCTCAAAAGGATAAAAATAGATAAATTTAAAGTCATTCCGTGGTGGAATAGCTTAGTTCTTGAGCCACAAAAGTGAGAAAGAAAACACTGCTTATTGTGGGTACAAAGCGAAAAGCGTAGCTACACTGTTTTGTTCCATATGAAAATGCGGGAAACTCTTAAAAAAAAACCACCACCAACAACAAAATGAACGATTGCAAGATATTCAAAATATTGAGAAATATGAAAAGATATTGGTCTGAAGTGACGGAAAATAGACAAATTAAAAACTCTTCGTAATTGATGGGGAAACGAAATACTAACTCCTAAATAAAAAAAATCTGTATTTTTAAAATTTTACTTTTCTGGTTATTTTTACTGTTAATTTCATGAGGTATTTCCTTTATTTGACTCTGTTTTTGCATCTATAAACAGTTTCAACAAATTTTAGAAACTTATCAGCAATATTGCCGGGCTGTTTATTTTGTAAGAAATTAATTTTTTACGTTATTAACAGATTAATACAAGAAATATTTCAGGATAAGAGAGAGAGAGAGAGAGATAAAATGGGTGTCATGGCAACTATCAAGGCAATAAGGAGTTGAAGGAAAAAGTAGCTCCGTTTTAAAGGGTACAGGAAGTTGAGGTTGTGAGAATACAATGTTGCAAGAGGAGGAAGTGGCCGCTCATCCACGGCCATGACCTGTAGTTGCAATGGCAAAGTTTAGTTTCCTCTAACGCCGGTTTACTACTGTCTGGCACTGGTGTCTATAATTTTGGCATGTCTAGAATCTATTAATGGGCCTTCAAACGTAACCTACAAAAAACTAGGGGTAATCCCCCGTGTTTTGTGACTACTATATGAAAAAAAAGCAGCTTTTTTTTGACATTTTCTTACACAGTTTCAGTATTTTTCTTACTAAGTTTTACGACATTAAAATTGAAATAATTTTAAACTATGAACAAAACTTGCTTTAAAATGTATTGGAAAATATTCCTTTAACGTGTAAATAAAGTACTAGGGGCACTCAATATATTCTGCCCCACCCTTTTTTCTTAGCTAAATAATAGGCCATGGGGCTGAACTGTCTTTTGGGCAGTAAGATTGAACTTTCTGTGTTTCACATAACCGGATTTTTCCAGTTTGAATCTCTCCTCCTTGTATAAAACAACTTTTAAACGCCCTTGTATAAAGCAGATGGGTAACGCAGTTTCAAAAATGGCGTCTGACAATGAAGTGCGTCGTAAGCAGAGCTGTTATTGAGTTCTTAACCGCAGAGAAGGAAACAGTTGGAAATATTCACAAACGTCTACAAAACGTTTACGAAGATGCTGTCGTTGATCGAAGCACAGTTGAACGGTGGTCTAAACGTGAGATCATCGGAAAGATGGAGACCCAGCCTCGATGAGCCAAGCAGCGGTCGCCCGGCATCGGCTGTGACATCTCGCACTGTGCATCGTGCTAACAGCATCATTCGATCAAATCGGCGCGTCACATACAAGGAGCTATCACTGGAGCTAGGAATTAGTGAAGGAAGTGTGAATACAATAATTCAGTAACTGGGATACTCAAAAGTGTGTTCACGGTTTGTTCCTCGCCAACTGACTGAAGATCACAAAGCCCAAAGAAAAGAAATTGCTTCCGAGTCGTTGGTTCAATACGAGACAGAAGGGGATGACTTTCTTCCACGAATTGTGACTGGGGATGAGACTTGGGTACACCACTTTGAACCTGAAACAAAACGCCAATCCATGGAGTGGCATCACACAGACTTCCCACGCAAGAAAAAGTTCAAAATGGCTCCCTCTGCAGGAAAGGTTATGGCCACCACCTACTGGGACATGAAAGGGGTGATTCTGGTGGACATTATGAAGGACAAACAATTCAGAATAATATATTGCTACCCTACAGAGACTCCAGAGACGTATAAAGCGAGTTCGACCGGAGAGAAAACTAGAAGACCATTTTTTTGCACGATAACGCAAGACCACACAGTTTGCAAACAAGAGAGGCCATCACAAAAATGCGCTCGACTGTTACCCCACCCTCCATACAGCCCGGATCTGGCACCTTCAAACTTCCATTTGTTTGGGCCAATGAAGGATGCTATTCGTGGAAGAAAGTTTCAGAGTAACGATGAGGTTGTTGGAGGTTAAGAGGTGGCTCCAGCGGAACTCAGCGGACTTACCAGCAAGGAATAAAGGCCCTTGTTTCGAGGTGGAGGAAAGCCGTAGAAAAGGATGGAGACCAAGTGGAAAAATAAAAACTTTTAAAAAAGTATGTAACTACTTCTGTACAAAATTGTTGTAACTTACAAGGAAACTTGGAAAGAAAAAAAAAATGCGGAAAAATATATTGAGTGGCCCTCGTATAAATGAATTTGTGACCAAAACATTGAAACAATAAAAAGACCTACTGTACCTTAAATCTGAAGCCGCGAGTTGGTCGACGGTCTCTATTCGTGGAGAATAAAATGGGACAGTAAGAAAGGCGACCAAGTTGCCAGTGTACGCTGTGCTAAGTACTACACACACCAACCACCAAATCCCGATCCACTCTTTACACCAACTAGGTTGCAAACGGAACCGAAATGACTGCTTGAAAAGGCCTGCGAGAATCTAAAATAAGAAAGTTTTCAATCCTTAAATTCGAAGACTGAACGCAATGGCAGGACAGAGCGTAGCCTCAAAACAATTTTCCATAACGACTGGCACAGAAATTTACTACTTGAATTTGTTAAATTTGTGACAAAACATACTGTATTTAAATGATTTGGAATAATTTTTTTTCCATGTGAAGACAATTAAAAAATAATGTGTAGGATTAAAAGGATAGTACTTACCAGTAGCAGGACTGAACTCATGTTAGTTTCAGGTCTTGAAGGAATCGCAATGAACAAAACAATATAAAGAGAAATCACCACAAAAATTGTGAGTAATCCAACTGCAATCCAGGTAGAGAACGTGAAAGGGTAAATGAGTCGTACCCAACTGGGAATAGGAGGAGGAATGGCTAAAACAATTCCAAATCCTTCAGAGTGGTAAGGATAAGTGATATCGAACCCTGCGTTTCTTTCTTCGGTTAACAGAAAAGCGTTTACCACAATGTCCTTTCCATTGTAGGCAAGATCGGCGAGCATTCCTTTCCAAGATCCGTTTTCGAAAGATCCCCAGTTGTAGTCTTCGGTAACCATTTGAACCACAAATGAGAAGTTCAGTTTGGAACCAATAATTTCGAATATCACAAGATTGCTTCCCACGCAAACATCTTCAAGAGCGTATAGAAAAGGGAAGTCGTTGCACCACGATGCCAAGTGAAGAACTTTTCCATTCAAGGTTTTGAAACGGTCTTGAAATAACGAAACTTTAGTTTCAAAATTAGATTTATTCCAAGAACCCGTAAACACTTTAGTGAGTTTTGTTTCATTTGATGATGGAAAAGGATTGGCGGTGTAATGAAATGAAAACTTGAATGTTTTTCCCGGCATCATCGATCGCTGGATGAGAGATATATATCTGGACCTCTGAATTGCCTTTGAATTCAAGACTTTTTCCGAATCATCATTACCAGGGTAGTTTAGATCTACGAGAAGGCAGTAATCAGGGTTCCATTTCTGAGAGTTTTCCAAAGACTCCAGTACGGAAATTGGAATGTCCAAGAATATTATGAGGACGACGAAATTACTTCTTCCTCTCAGATCGAAGAGAGAAGCTTCTTTCAACATTTCCGGAAGATTTTTTAAAGAGGACGTCCGAATATAACGCAGAGAATTTTCACTCCAAAATGTTTGGAAAAGCAAGTCGAGATCTATCTGAGAACTTATCTTCGGATCTAAAATCAAAAATATATTTTCTTGTCTTAGCGGTCCTGAAATTAGTTCCTGTAACATAGTTTCCGATTGAAGATCTTTACCTTCAGAAACAATAAGTGAAATTAATAAAATATAAGCGAAGACCTTCTTCATAATGTATCCTGTTGGTGTGTGCACCTGTAAAGTGAATTTACTCTGACTGATAATTGCATAATCCTCTTAATTTATACTCTCAACGACAGACATATGCAAATTAAGAGTCACATTCCAAATAACATCCACAATGGTAATTATTTTTATTAATTTTAGATCTCTAATTCCGAAGAGGTTTTGGAAATAAAAATTGTTTAGTTTGAAGTTACAATTGTAAACTTTAAAAATAATGAACAATTAATGGTAAAATAACATTTTCGAAAATAGTTGAGAACATGTTTTAATGTCACGTAAAATTTATACCACAGTATGTTGTATGTTCAATTGAATTAACAGAATTTAGTAGATTCATATTTCAGCAGTTGACATTTGTTTCGTCGAACGCTATCGTACGTATTTCAATTATTGACCTTTAATTAGTATTCAGGTAAAGTAATTACGCTGGAATACATATTTTAATTATTAACCTTTAATTAATACTCGGGTAAAATAATTACGATAAAATTTACTTAGCTTAGGAAAATATACAGCATCTGATTTTCTGCAATTATTGAGGGAACGCTGAAGTAAATTAGCTATTAAAAAAGGCTTCGTATTTTCGGGAAAGTTTTATTTTATTTTTAGTAACCATAGTTTCTAGTGTACAGGGTGTCCACAATGTCTTGTTACTCCAGTTTTTTGCGATTCTCCCCACCCAAAAACTCCCGGTTCCCACTTGAGGTCCCCCAGGTAAAAAAGGGGTAGAAAGTTTTAAAAGCTTTAAGCTTGTTAGAAAATCTAGAAGAGGAAGAACCATTGTTGTCCCAAGGCGATATGATGACTAAGCTGATTGATGCAGCATTGCTTGTATATATTAAGTTAACGTGTATATATATCCATCTCATAATTGTAAGGTTAGTGAAAAATTCACTTAATTTAGAGCTCTTGTGGCATCATTGTTTGGGCACTCTTGTGGCATTTTTTGGGGCGCTGCGCGTCTTTTCTACTCGTTTGTGGAATGCCGTACTTACAGGGTGTGGTCTTATAGAGAGCTCTCTTGCAATTCAGTTTGGTTGTTTAGATACAAGATTGTTGCATCGTGCAGGTTGTGTTGTTGTTGCAAGGTTTAGAAAGAAGACCATAAAGTGCCCCTTTTGTTTTTTATCTTAAATTCATGCAACTGAGGCCTAAGGTAGGCCCACATCGAGTCAGCAGCCCTGAGGTAGGACCTAATAGGACCTCCAAGTCCGTAAGTTTTTAATTCTAGCTTAACTTGGGCTGTAGGTTGAACTGGCCCTTCAGAGCTTGGCCGTTCACGGCTCAGCTGGGATTTTGAACCCAATAAAAAAAAAATAAAGCTTCAATAACTAACAAATCATTTGCAAAGGGAATGAGTATCACTTTTTAATTCAGCACATTGAAAAACATTGAAAACCAGCTTTTAAAACTTTCTACCGGAGACCGGTGTAACGGTAAATTTTATGTATATTGTTATTACATTATAACAACTTAATATACATATATAATCTTTGCTACATTACAAAAATAAAGGATTGTAAACTAGCAGTTGTCTGAACCAAGACTGTCATATAGGAGAGAGGTACACAGTATTTGTAGACAGGACATTGCACAATAACACAGCTGTTTTGGACCCTAGTAATGAAATTATATATATTCTTCCGGATTAACATTTGGCTGGTAGGTAGGTTACGCGTAGTAAACATAAAACTAGCACTGCACCATTTTGGTTCCCTATATAGCATATGAAAAATATTATAAGCAACAGAGCTTATTCATAGCAGTTTTTGTATAGTTCCACCACAGATGGGATGTATAATTGTATACAGTGCTGTACAGTAAGTTCTAAAAATATAAGTTTTAACTGATTCTGAACACATACCAAATTTCCTTACTAGCATGTTACCCTGTACATACAGCTTTTTAAGTTGCCTCTCAATATCAAGTACATGCGTCTTTGACAGGTTTTGTCTGACCATTCATTTCAAAAGACCCACATGATACACGTTTCAGTAGATTACACCTAAAAATCAAAATACAACTCTGTCCCATTATAGGTGATGTAATTTTCTATACCATGTTGTTCACAGATCTCTAATAGTACTCTCAGCCCATGGGGGAAAGGGTGACAGAAGAACAAGGTCATATAATATATATATATTCTCCTACAGAAAAGGATACCAGTTAAGTACCAATGTCTCAAGATAAATAATCAAAATTATGAATAATTCTAATAATTTCGTCCTAACTGATTATGTTAATTCTGAATTTTACTAATTCATGAAGTTAAATAGGAGTGTCACAAATAACTTGGCATCTTTCAAAAATTCCATTGATATTCCATTTCCATTTTTTCACTCCATTTTGATTTACTCTTATTGGGGTTAAAATTAGTGAAGTAATAAACTATTTTTGTAATAAGTCTTATTCACCTCCAATAGAAATGTTACAGGAAAATCTGATTAACGTTGTGTTCTCCGCTCCCTAAGAGACGCAAAAAGGAATAAAATACATATCAATACAGGAGGGAACATACTGTAATATACACTTAGGGATTTTTCATGGTTGAAATTAGAATTTAATGTACGAGAGAAAATTTAATAACGTGATCGGCGTATTTCTTGTACCTTTTTTTTTTTTTTTTTGAGATTTATTTGTTAATTTTAAATCCGAAATTCACTTGCTGCTTTTCAGAATTTAGGAAAATTTATTTCTGACAAACAAAAAGGCATTAAATATTTATAAAGCTTCTTTCTCATACTAGAAAAAAGTGCGACACTGAAAAAAAAAAAAGTGCGACAAGATATCTATTTACTTTTGTTAATTCAGATCATCTTCGTGTGTCAAAAACTACCACACTTGTTACTGCAAATATTAATATAAGAACATATACTGAATAGAATGAACTGATAAAATAGGTGCAAACATTATATAAGAGGTCCATAGAAGATTAAGAGAGTTATCTGGAGCACTGACTAAGTAGGCCAATGAATCATTGAAATACTCTATCAAAGGATAAAAAGAAATTTAAAGTCATTCCGGATGGAACAGCTTAGTTCTGGAGGCACATAAGAGAAAGAAAAATCTGCTTATTGTGGGTACACAGCGAAACGCGTAGCTACACTGTTTTGTTCTACAGGGTGGGCCGTAAGTTTCCATACATAGGAAAAATAAACATTTTTTTATGGACAACCATTTTTATTTATATAATATGCTCTACATGGTTGCCATTGTTTTGAAAACACATTTCAATACGTGTTCCCCACTGTTGATGAACACGCATTAGCACAGTTGACGTTATGCTTGTAATGGCGTTGGTGATACGTTCCTTTAGATGATTTATGTCTCGTATCTTTTCCTGATACACCATGGCCTTCAAGTGCCCCCAAAGATAGAAATCAAGGGGGGTGAGATCTGGGGATCTGGGAGGCCACTCCACAGGACCACGCCGACCAATCCAAGCATCCGGAAACTGCTGATCCAAATACCGACGCACGTGAAGACCATAATTTAAATTTTCCTATGTATGGAAACTTACGGCCCACCCTGTATATGGAAATGCAGGAGGGAAAAAAAAAAAAATTGAACGCTTGCAAGATAAATGAAAAATTTCTTTATTCAAAATATGAAAAGGTTTTGGTCTGAAGTGACGGAAAATAAACAAAAAACTCGTCGGTAATTGATGGGGGAAACGAAATACTAACTCTTAAACAAAACAAAAATCTATATTTTTCAAATTTAACTTTTCTGGTTATTTTTACTGTTAATTTAAAGAGATTTCTTTTACTTTACTCTGTTTTTGCATCTGTAAAACAGTTCCAATAATTTTTAGAATCTTATCAGCAATGTTGCCAGGCTGTTTATTATGTAGGAATTTTTTTTTTTTACGTTATTAACGGATTAATACAAGAAATATTTCAGGATAAGGCACACAGACAAAATAGTTGTCATGGCAACTATCAAGGCAATAAGGAGTTGAAGGAAAAAAAATGTTTCATTGGGTACAGGAAGACGAGGTTGCAAGAATGCAATGTTGCAGAAGGGAGAAAGGGGCGCTCATCCACGGTCATGAACTTGCAATGGCACAATTTTGTTTCCTCTAACGCCAGTTTACTACTGTCTGGCACTGGTGTTCATAATTTTGTAATGTCTAGAATCTCTTAATGGGCCTTCAAAGTAACTTAACGAAAAACTAGGGGTAATCTCCTGTATTTTATGACTACGATAATGATAACGAAATCAGCAGCTTTATATTTTCTTTGTTTCAATATTTTTCCTTACAAAGTATTAAGATATTAAAATTTAAATAATCTTAAATTATGGACAAAACCCGTTTTACAATGTACTGAAAACTATTCCTTTAACCTTTAAATAAAGTATAAAGGAATTTGAGGTAAACATTGAAATAATGAAAAGACCTACTGTACCTTAAATCTGAAGCCGCGAGTTCGTTGACAGTCTCTATTCGTACACGATAAAATGCGACAGTAAGAAAGGCGACCAAGTTGCCAGTGTACGCTGTGCTAAGTACTACACATGACAAGGAACAGTAAGAAAGGCGACCAAGTTGCCAGTGTACGCTGTGCTAAGTACTACACATGACAACCACCAAACCCCGATCCATTCTTTGCTCCAACCGAGTGGCAAACGGAACTGAAATGGCTGCTTGAAAAGGCCTGCGAGAATCTGAAATAAAGTTTTCAATCCTTATATTCGAAGACTGAGCGCGACGGCAGGACTAAGAGTGCAGCCTCAAAACGAATTTCCTTCCATAATGATTAACACAAATTTAGTAATTCATTGTTAAATTTGTGACAAGGCATACTGAATTTAAATGATTTGGAATAATTTTTCCCAATGTGAAGACAAAAATAACGTGCAGGGTAAAAAGGATAGTTCTTACCAGTAGGAGGACTGAACTCATGCTAGTATCAGGTCCTGAAGGAATCGCAATGAAAACCAAATAAAGAGAAATCACCATAAAAATTGCAATTAATCCAACTGCAATCCAGGTAGAGAACATGAAAGGGTAAACGAGTCCTACCCATCTGGGGATAGGAGGAGGAATGGCCAAAACAACTTCAAATCCTTCAGTGCAGTAAGGATAAATGGTATCAAACCTTGCGTTCCCTTGTTCGGTTAACATAAAAGAGTTCACCACAATGTCCTTTCCATTGTAGAGAAGATCGGCGAGCATCCCGGTCCAAGATCCTTTTTCGAGAGAACCCCAACTGTTATCTTCGATTATCATTTGAACCACAAATGATAAGTTCAATTTGGAACCAATAATTTCTAATATCACAAGATTGCTTCCCACGCAACCATCTTCAAGAGAGTATAGAAAAGGGAAGTCGTCGCACCACGATCCCAAGTGAAGAACTTTTCCACTCAAGGTTTTGAAACGATTTTGAAATAACGAATCTTTAGTTTCAAAATTATCTTTATTCCAAGAACCCGAAAACACTTTAGCGAGTTTCGCTTCATTTGATGGAGAAGGATTGGCGGTGTAATAAAATGAAAACTTGAATTTTTTCCCCGGAATCATCGATCGCTGGATGAGATATATATCTGGACCTCTGAATTCAAGATTTTTTTCTGAATCATCATTACCAGGATAGTTTAGTTCTACGAGGAGGTAGTAATCAAGGTTCCATTTCTCAGAGTTTTCCAAAGACTCCAGTACGGAAATTGGAATGTCCAAGAATATTATGAGGACGACGAAATTACTTCCTCTCAGATAGGAGAGAGAAGCTTCTTTCAACACTTCCGGAAGATTTTTTAAAGAGCACGTCAGAATATAACAGAATTTTCACTCTAAAATGTTTGGAAAAGCAAGTCGAGATTTATCTGAGAACTTATCTTCGGATCTAAAATCAAAAATATATTTTGTTTTAGCAGTCCTGAAATTAGTTCCTGTAACAGTTTCCGATTGAAGATCTTTCCCTTCAGAAGCAATTGAAATTAATAAAATATAAGCAGAGACCTTCATCATAATGTCCTATTGGTGTGTGCACTTTTAAAATGAATTTACTCCAACTGATAATTGTACAGTCCTCTTAATTTATACGCTCGAAGACAGAAATATGCGAGTTAAGAGTCGCATTCCAAATGACATCCACAATGATAATTTTTATTAATTTTAGATCTCTAATTTCGGACGGTTTTTTAAAATAAAAACTTTAGTTTGGCGTTACAATTAAAAACTTTAAAAATAATGAAAAGTTAATTGCAAAATAACATTTCCACAAATACTTGAGAACTGTTTTAATGTCACGTAAAGTTCACTTAAATTAACTGAATTAGCTAGATTTATATTTCACCAGCTGACATTTATCTCGCCGAACGCCATCGTACGTATTTTAATTATTAACCTTTAATTAGTACTCTGGTAAAGGAATTACGATGGAATTTACTTACCTTAGCACAATACGAGGCGCTCCGAACCACAAGCTGCCATGAGCAAAAAAAAAAAAAAAAAAAAAATTGAAATTTGTCAACTTGCAAAATGCCAACCTTTGAACCAATAACGATATTCAGTTGATTTCGACCATGCATACAGGTCCACAATTTGATCCCTAACTCACGCACGGGATAGATGAAGGGTATGGGAATATAGTGGTATAACTATTCTGGACCCACTGGCGCTTGGCAGGTTGTAATCCAGAGTGCCTCATATACAGTACAGCATTTGATTTTCTGCAATTATCGAGGGAACGTCGAGGTAAATTATCTTAAAGCTTCGTATTTGCGGGTAGGTTTGATTTTATTTTTAGTGTAGAAGGGAGAAACAAGACAGTAACTTGAGAAAATGATAGCCAGTGGGAGTTACCCACCTTAACTCACAGACTATGAAGCCTATATCACTTGTGTTTTACAAAGAGTGAATGAATAAAATAGTCCGCGAGCCAAACCCCAGGTGACAGGTGTGCTGGACAGCCACCAAGCCTTTTTTTTCATTGTGTAGGTCAAGCCAGTAGACTAAAGTGGTTTTCTTTTGGTCTTGGATTTATATTCTAATTAACAATAGCTGTAGTGTCAGGTGATCTCAAACGCCTCGTGACGTTAAGCCTTTATTGATAGACGTAGACCTACAAACAGTACTTTAAGTAAAGAGTTAAAAAAGAGTGGTGGGGGGTCGTCAGTGGCGGATAGCCCTATAGGCTGCACAGGCTGAAGCCTAAGGCCTGGATGTCTTAGGGGCCCGCCAAAAATATGTGTATAAGTAAAAAAAACAATCAAACAAAAGTATTTATTTCGGAAAATGAGATACATAAAAATTGAAATACATATATAATAATAGAAATATTTAAAATTGTAATTTGCGACATTTTTTGCCTGCGAATTCATTAATAATATCCTGACAGTCAATTTTATGCAAATGCTCCCACTCGATGTGCATCAATGACAAGTAGTTCAACCTTTCGTCTTTCATTGTTGACCTTAGGTAGTTCTTTTTTTGTGCGCTATTATGCATTACTCCCTCAATGAAAATTAAATTTTTATAGTACAGGGTGTACATAAAGTCAGGATCTATTTTTGTGAAGCACTTGAAAATTATATGGAATTCAATCATAAAATGATAAAGTGGTAACATTTATTAAATAATTAAGAGTAGGATTCGACGTGACGCCCATCAGTATCCCTGCACAGCTCAAATCGTTCCGCAGCATTTCTAAACACATTCTGGAGCATTTGCGGGGTTATGTTATCTGCAGCAGTTCGTATACGTAAGTTTTCAAGACTCGTAATCTTCGTCTGATAGACGGGCGATTTGATAAAGCTCCATGCAAAGAAATCTAAAGGGGTTAAATCTGGTGATCTCGCTGGCCAAGGTCTATTGCTTCCGCGTTCGATCCAGCGATTTCGAAAACGTCCATTTAGATAATCCTGAACAATTTTGGCATAGTGACAAGGAGCACCATCATGTTCATAGACGACGGGGATAGGATTGTTAGTACCGTCGTCTATCAACATGATGGTGCTCCTTGTCACTATGCCAAAATTGTTCAGCATTATCTAAATAGACGTTTTCGAAATCGCTGGATCGGACGCGGAAGCAACAGACCTTGGCCAGCGAGATCACCAGATTTAACCCCTTTAGATTTCTTTGCATGGGGCTTTATCAAATCGCACGTCTATCAGACGAAGATTACGAGTCTTGAAAACTTACGTACACGTATACGAACTGCTGCAGATAACATAACCCGCAAATGCTCCAGAATGTGTTTAGAAATGCTGCGGAACGATTTGAGCTGTGCAGGGATACTGATGGGCGTCACATCGAATCCTACTCTTAATTATTTAATAAATGTTACCACTTTATCATTCTATGATTGAATTCCATATAATTTCCAAGTGCTTCACAAAAATAGATCCTGACTTTATGTACACCCTGTATATGAATAAAAGGGCCCGATCATACATACTAAGCCTAAGGCCCAGAAAATGTTAATCCGCCCCTGGGGGTCGTACATGGAATGAATAAAGTACCAAATTAACAGACCACGTAACTATCATGGAAACAAGGTAAATTACTTTATCACTTCGAAATTTTGCAATCCAATAACTACGTAAATACAGTAATCAAAATCTTTATAATCTCTGGTTGCACAAGTACTACACAAAATAAACACTTTCTATAATTAACTTATGCTAATCAATTATCTCTACCGTAATTACGGTCAGATTAATAACTTCTCAATTTGTGAAATGATAGACAAATATAACTCACACCAGTGCGCCGCTGAGATTACTGACTGAACATCGATATTGTGCACAAAATATTATAACCGTTTCATTATCAAGTAGCGCTTGACAAAAAATCCAGACGTCCGCGTTAACCGACTTTAAGGTCAGAGTAATGGTCAATAGATATCAAGGTGACGAGGTTAACTGATGTCAGCAAGAGAAGCGCGAAAAGCACTACCAACAATAATTATATATAATAACGATAATAATAGCAACACTAGCGACCTCTGTTGACCAATATTTCAACTCTAGTTACATAATCATCTACACTTCATTACAAATGATACGTGACATACGGAAATTCACCCAACGCAATACAAAAATACAAAACGTTGAAGAATAAATTATTTTCAAACAATAACTTTCATTTAATCTTTATTCACTTGAAAGTTTTTGTTTGTTTCAAAAGAAACCAAATGTGACACATATCTGATAACAGCTGTAGTTGCTTAAATTCAGAAACGAAGACCGATTCGACTTTGGAGTGTAAAAGACAAATAGAAGACATTGCTTAGTTTCATCTTAAAAGCTAACTTCAACTTTCTCTGTTAAACAGAAGACGCCCTTTTAGAAAAAGAGAAAAAGCAATATTTGCCAAGTGAAGCGTATGTGACGGCACACTTATGCGTTTATATATATTTTGAAAGAAGTTAAAGATGAACGTTCTTAAACACCTCTCTTCTCACAATCTTCTTTCAGATTGTCAGTATGGGTTCCGCAAGGGACACTTTACTGGCGATCTTCTTGCATATCTCTCTGACTCTTGGTCATCCTCCTTTCGGGATATCGGTGAAACTTTTGTTATTGCGCTAGACATATCAAAAGCTTTTGATAGAGTCTGGCACAAATCTTTAATTTCCAAACTGCCCTCCTTCGGTTTCTATCCTTCTATCTGTGCCTTCATCTCTAATTTCTTTTCTGACCGATCTATAGCTGTGGTTGTAGATGGGTACTGTTCTTCTCCTAAAGCTATTAACAGTGCTGTTCCTCAGGGTTCTATCCTGTCACCCACTCTTTTCCTTTTTATTTATTAATGATCTTTTAATTCGCACTTCCTGTCCTACTCACTCTTATGTCGATGATTCCACTCTTCACTTCTACACCCGTTTCCCAAAGCGTCCCTCACACCAGTCATTCCAATAATCAGCGTGGGGTGGCTATGGAACACCTGACCTCTGATCTTTCTGCTATATCTAGGCTGACCATATTTCCTTGAGACAAAAACGGGACATTGGGATGGCAAAAAAGGGACGGGGGTTATATAATATTCTGTATTCATGAAAAAGTAAGTACATAAACATATTGAGCTTACAATTATTCTTCAGTGACAGAACCCATACAGAACCCATAAAAAAAACGGTACTGTCCCGTTCAAAACGGTACGTATGGTCAGCCTAGCTATATCTGATTGGGGCAGAGAAAGCATTGTGGCTTTCAATGCTTCAAAAACTCAGTTCCTTCATCTGTCTACTCGTCACAATCTTCCACACGACTATCCCCTTACCTTCAACAACACGCAACTCAATCCTTCCTCTTCTCTTAACATTCTTGGCGTTTTCTTTTTCGTGATCTTTCCTGGAAAGATCACATATACTCTCTTTCCAAAACAGCTTCCAAGAGGTTAGGTGTGCTGTACCGCCTCCGCGGTTTCTTCACCCCCACTCAGTTGCTGTCTCTGTACGGGGGTGTTGTTCGCCCCTGGATGGAGTATGCTTTTCATGTGTGGGGTGGCTCAACCCACACAGCTGTACTTGACCGCATGGAATTAAAGGCTTTTCGTATCATCATTTCTCCACCTCTTACTGACTCTCTTCAATCTTTCTCTCTTCGCCTCAATGTTGCCTCACTCTCTCTTTACTATCGCTATTATAACAGACATTGCTCTTCTGAGCTCTCTAACTGCATGCCTCTTCCTTTAAGGAGAGCCCGCAGCACCAGACTTTCTACACATTTTCATTCCTTTTCTGTCTAACTCTTTAACGCAAGTGTTAATCGGTATTTTCAATCTTTCATCTACTCAACCCGTCAACTCTGGAGCAATCTTCTTCAATCCATCTTTCCTCTTGTCTATGACCTCCCATCTTTCAAACGCAGAGTGTCTAGGCATCTCGAAAACCCGGACCTTGATTTTGGCTCTCTTCTTCTATGGGGGAAGCGCTTTTGCGGGCATTCGCCCTTGGCCCCTCTTTCCTGCATACCCCCTAAAAAAAACTGGTATTTGAAGAAGATAACTAGTGAAGAAGTTTTGAAGTCCTTAGTTATACATTTGCACTATACATCTATTTAAATGTATGAATTCAGGAGAGTTTCAAAAGGATTAATAAAAGTCATTAATATGTAGTGAACATACAATTTCTACACAACCTTTTACACATACACATCTAATTACATATTACATACGAGTACTTTCCCGTCTTGAGTAGGCCTACATACAAAAATTATTACAGTTATCATTTGTCTTTCTTAATATTTGCATTCAATGAAATAAAAATATTTATCTTTATTAATATTCCTTCAAAGATGCATTTAATTGACTTCACTTTTTCTGATGGACTAAATTCACTTAATAATTTTTACTTACTAACATTTCTGCAGAGAGAAGAAATTTGTAAGACAGAGTGCAGCAACTTTATAAGTACTGGTAGTGATCAGTATAAAGCAAATTAACTAACATTATATATCAGCATAATTATATGGGTCGTATCATTTATTAATCCTGTAGTCACTGTGCTTGGTCCGTGGATTGTGGCTTCAGTTTTTATTCCTGTATCTGGAATTAATCACGCTTTTTGTTCTGGAAGAATTATCAATTCCAAAAGGAATGTGATTACAGCAGTAACTAATCCGATTCCAAGCAAGAAGAAAGGTCCTTGTAAATGATTCATACTTAAAGGCTCAATCCCCGCAACCTATATTAAAAAATAATCATTACGTTACAGACCTGAAACCTTTGCATAAATAATCAAATATACAATATATATAGAGTATATATAATAAAATAGACAGTATAGACGCAGAGGGTCTAGGCATCTCGAAAACCTATTTTTGGAGTACTCTCAAATATATATATATATATATATATATATATATATATATATATATATATATAGTTGAAGTCTTCAAGAAAAGACTGGATGCCTGGCTCAGGACAGTACCAGATGAGCCGGGCGTGCCTGGCTATGTACGGTGGAGAGCGCAAGAAAGTAACTCGCTCCTCCACCAGGCCAGACCTAGAGGCGGGGCCACCAGCTTGACCTCCGTGTGAAGAGAGACCAACACACGAAACAACATAAGGTAAGGTAAAGTTTTCTTGGTTTGGTGATAGGATGAAGTATGGAAAATGTAGAAACAGACTCTGGATTATTAACCATCCAGTGTAAATCTGACAAAATGTTTCTCCAGCCAAATGTCTATTCAAACCAAATGATACTGTTAACTATATGGTTTTATATGGTTATCCAGAATGTCAAGGAATTTTTAGTTTTTATTTGTATATCAGTAGGAATAAATCTCATGGTTTTTCGAATAAAAATGCGGCACTTCACTGCTAATCATAAATGACTGACAGCTATCAATATATAATTTGAATAAAAATTATTACTTAAAATTCTAGTATGAGTTTTAACTATTAAATAACTACTAAAAATAACAAGATTTACACTGTATAGAATAAAAAAAATTATAGCTAAATCTATAATTCAACAAAACATGTGACATCATTTTGAACATACCTTATTTTCAATCTGTATATTGTTCTTTGTAAGAGGTTCCATGTGAATCTGGTAGAGTTTCTCTGACACTCCAGCTTCAACTAATTTTTGCATTTTCTGAGCTATTATGTCGGTGTAAGGAGTGTTATTAGGCAGGAGCCATGTCATGTAACCCTGGTAAAACTGCATGAACGAATAGTTTATTACATTCATTTTAAGATATCAATATTTTATTTTAAAATTCACGGCTATTCAGTAGCGGAGTTTCAAACGCAGAGTGTCCAGGCATCAAGAAAACCTTAAACCTTGACAGACATGGGCAGTAATATATTTGAAAATGCTTAAATATGTATTTAAATACAAATGTATTTGAATACATGTATTTATAAATACTTTTTGGAAAGTATATTTAATTACGTATTTAAATACTTTCGAAAAGTATTTAGTATTTGTAAATACCTGTTTTTAAATACATTTTTAAAATACTTTTTTGTGAACTGTTCATTTTGCGAGGATGTACAGTACTAACCACCCACTATTTAACTGGTACCACAGAACACAGTAAAACATTTTTCAAGGTGATTGTGCTTCCAGAAAGTTCCAGGCTCAGCAGTCTGGAACTTTCTGGAAGCACCTTGTAAAATGGAACTTCCAGCCTGCTCTAGTGGCGAGTGTCACAGACTCACAGCTGCAGTGCGGCAGCCGGCAGTCTATCCTGAGGCATCGTCATATGTGGTTGTGTAAAGTCCAGCGCTAACTGTGTAATTAGCCTTAGCCTATTGATCATATTAGATGAGAACAACATTTGTAATATGGCTGCAGCAAGTGGAAGTGGTGGAAAAGACGATGGTAAAATAGAAGTTGTTGATAGTGGAAGTGAAAACAAAAATGGCAAATCACACCTGCACCCACTTTTTGATGGAAAATATTTCCAAATAACTTCCAAAGATGGTAGTAAAGTGAAGACTTTATGTCTTCTGTGCCACAAAACAATTGCAGCGTCTACTTCTGCGACTTCGCGATTTTATTTGACTCTAAGCTGATGTTAGTGATTTTATGTGCTTTTTGAAAAGTATCTAAATTGTATTTTAAATGTATTTAAATACATTTTAGGAGTAATGTATTTAGTATTTAAATACTTTCTGAAAACCTGAATTTTATTTAGTATTTAATTATTTTTATTTTCAAGTAATGTATTTATTATTTAAATACATCTAAAGTATTTACTGCCCATGTCTGGACCTTAATTATGGCTCTATCCTCTCTATGGGGGAGGGGGCGTTTTTGCGGGCATTCGCACTTGGCCTCTTTCCTGCCCACAAAAAAAATAATATTTTGATCCTAACTTCTAGATTGGACATACTTCACTAACAATAACTCAAGGACTGTCCCAAGCCAGTCTTAAAAATGAGGAATGAGTGTAGGGGATGAACCCTTTGCACATAATTTATTGAGCTCAACCTAGTTTTCCTTTGGAAGAGGACTTATATTTCCAGGTTGGTGGCATTACCACCTGTTTAAGTGCCCTCATTTTGTCGAAAGACGTTAATTGGATCAATCAGTCAATCTTAACTAACTGTTGTTGCTCGCTTCTCTGCCCAGGATGAGTTGTGATTTTCAGCGAATTATTGTAAAGTTTAAATAATCTATTTAAGAGTTGAGTATTCATGTTAGCGTGCAATACTGCCCACATTTTTGTTTAATGGTTTGTGTAGTAAATTTACAATTTAATAACGGTTCTTATTTTCAGGTATCAACGTTCTCAGTGTAATTTTCCATATACCCGTGATATTTTAGGCTAAAATGTAGTTTTGCAGTCACCAGATTTTTGACAAAAGTTGAAAAGCACGGCCATCCACACTAATCCTTTATATGTATGTCATACGTAACAGTGGAGTTAAACCATTTCTGATTGAAAAGTGTGTGGGTATTTACGCTCATGAATTTAACTGAAGTTACATAAAATAATAGCAAAGTGATAGCTCACTTACAACTTAAAGGATTGATAAAAGAGACCGCAATTTGTACAAAATGTGAGATCCAGTGTAGTTTGTATAAAGAACGTGAAATATTTAGGTTATTATGTAGTTTTGCGACCATCTGTGTTTAGGTAAAGTCGAAATCTCCGCCTATAATCCCTGATTTGCCGAAAGTGGAGCAATACCTATTTGGTTTGGTCGACGAGACATAATATCAATCAACAACTCTAAAAAAAACTAACTTAACCTAAGCTAACCTAGTCTAACTTAATTTAACCCACAATAATTCTTCGATTTTATGTCACGTCGATTAGATGTCGTTAGCCCGCTTGGTGAGGTCATCATGAGCTTGCAGCCATTGATACTGATATCATAAATGTTCCACTAAACAGAATCCATGGGTGATATATGTATATAACATAAAACAACAGAATTGTTTTTGTTATGGAAAGTTGTTAACGGAGCCTACACTAACCATCTAACCTAACATACCTAGTTGTTAACGGAACCTATAATGACCACCTAACCTGGCGTACGTCTGACTGGGTATTAAACGGAAACTATACTAATCACCTAATCTAGCTACTCATAACAGGGCGTAAGTACGCCTAACTGGGTATGAAAACATTGCTAGCTGGGAAGTTGGGATCCCGTGCAATATGGTGGCGTGGGTCAGTGCACAGTGATGTAGGACTCGAGACCAGTCTCGAAACCTTTTTTTCTGGTCTCGGTCTCGGTCTTGGTTTCGGATGCTAAGATCTCGGTCTTGGTTTCGGATGCTTAGATCTCGTCTCGGTCTCGCCATGGTGGTCTCGGCTACATCACTAACGTTCCTCAAGTGCAACGAACACTTATCTTGTTTTAAGTAGGTAGTTAACTGCTGAAAAATGTCACAAACTATGAATTTGTGAATAAATTATAAGCGAGTTTTGCAATTGTCACTTGATAACCTCTTTAGAATCTTTATGCCTGAATATGAAATACAGAGCTTAGGAATTAGGCATTAAACAATATTGAATACATGCAAAAATTGCATATGGTCTCGGTCTCGAGACTGGTCTCGAGACCTTTTTTCTGGTCTCGGTCTCGGTTTCGTCTCAGCCATGGTGGTCTCAACTACATCACTGTCCCCGCATAATATAGAAACTACTGATACATCTGATCCATCGCCACTGCCGTATTAAGGATTTTTGGGCCCTGGGGCCAAAATATTTTTGAGGTCCCTCAACAAGACAAATCTTCGAGTTATGTAAATTAATAAAACCATTTATTTCTAAATCAAATAATGCAACTTTGGTAGATTAGTAGTGGACTTGTAGTTGTGTAATTGGTTTGGTGTAATTGGAGCAGCTTGATATTTGTGTAAAACTTGGTCACAAAATCATCCACTACCAGTATACAGAAGTTTTTTGAGTTGCTTCATATCACTAAATTTTTCAATCACAAGCTCAGTATTTAAATTCTGCAAAATATTCTTTTCTATGCATAACAATGACAGACTGCAATTTCTTTTAGGTTAGCATTTGACGTTTAAATTTTTAATCATGCTCAAATGAGAAAAAGAACGCTCCGCAGTTGCATTTGACATCATCAAACACAAATAAATGCGATAAACAATGAAAGCATTTGGGAAAACAGCCTTCAGTTTGTGAATTTCCTGTAGTACTCCTAATGGGCGAGTGTCAGCTAAAGCGTTTTGTTTGACAACAGTACAAAATGCTGAAACTCAAATGGGAAGCTGTCCTCAAAATCATTTGGGTAATGGACTACCAGATTTTTTGTTGCTTTTGATGCTTCCTCTGAAGTTAGTTGAGAGATATTGTTGAGCATTCCAAATTTATCATTGATATCATTATAAACATCGGCCCCTAAAACAGCTGGGCCATGGGGCATGGCCCCCCATGGCCACCCCTTAATACGCCCTGTCCATCGCGGTCTTTCAACGTTCGTTGAAACAGCTTTGTATGATTTGTTTAAAATTTGCGTCTCTTTTTGGCTAGCTCTTTATCGCCTCTGGATAGTGAGGAACCCTGCGAAGGGTGTATCCAGAAGTGTGCTCAAGGGGGTGGGATTTCCAACCTGGTGGCCAAAGGGTCATTCTAGGACAAAATTCAGACAAAATCAGGTACTTTCGTGAGGTGCCATGTAAACACACATATATTACAGTATGAAGATTTTACTTATTTGATTTTTTATGTGGTAATGTAAACACAGTGTAAATATGCGGTCTGCGAACAGCACACTAATTGTAACTATGTAATTAGCAAATGAGAACACAAGCCATTTTTATAACCCTCTATTCAGTTCTAGATATCACAATACATACACAACCATTACAAAATTAATCACATATACATTATTATACACTATGCATTCACGTTCTTTAAAGGCAGAATTTGTAATCACAGTTTATACTGTCAGTGGATTGTCAATCTTCAATGTCTACTTGTCTGCCAGAATGTTGAGAAGCTTCATCTTCCTTGAATGACGTTGGGCAAACTTGGTAATGAGCTGGTCATCGTTCAGTTGGGTGTCCCTGTGGATGTGCAGGAAGACCAGGATTGTCAACATAGTGTTTCCCATTATGGACCTCATTTTGTCTTGATGCATTTCAGGGCTGTGGGATGTTTCAGGAATGCAAGTAGTGACAGGTGGGATGCAAATGAGTTTCAGGAGTGTTCTGATGTTGAAGAAGCGGGCTTGTGATGTGGCCTTCAGTGCAGCTGCTGGAGTGGCTGGCAGGTTTTTTTTATGCAGGAAGGAGAGGCCAAGGGTAATGCCCGCAGAAGCGCCCCCCCCCCTCCCCATAGAAGAAGAAAAGAGCTAAATTCAAGGTCCAGGGTTTTCGAGATGCCTGGACACTCTGCGTTTGAAAGATTGGAGGTCATAGACACCACCTGGTCTGCCAGTTGTGGTCTTCACTTACCAAAGTGCCAGGGCAAGGAAGGTTCTCCTTGTAGATATCTGGCAGATGTAGCACCTTCTGCTTGGCCTCCTACAGGGTGATGGTGGTGATGACAGAGGACAGAATGGACAGCCCTTTCAGGACTTGTCGGTTGGTGGTGCAGAACCTCAGGTCGATCTCTGTCAGGAGTTGATACAGGCATAGGCGTAGGAGGCGGGGGTCAGGAGGGTCAACTGACCCCCCCCCCCCCCCCCCCCCCAAATTCAGCCCGACTGAATTTTTTCGAGCAATTACGCCCGAAAATTCGAGAAAAAGCGTAGAACACATATTTTCAAGCACCACAATTTCACCCGAAACTTTTATGATTTTCATATAGGCTATCATCTCTTTGCCCGAAATGTATATCTTCAGATCTTGAACCATGCAATATTTGATTATAGAAAGGGAAACCTGTCGCAAAACGACAGTATTTAAGTACCCCATTTGATATAACCTGTTACAACTTACTCTATTGTTGAAACTTGTTCAGCCTATGTACAGTTGTGTATACCTACAAATAGTGTTTAATAAAAATATAACTCGTGATGGTGGTGGTGTCGTTCCTCTAATTTGATGGACTTAGTTTGCAATCGAAACCTGCCTCCTAAGACTATTTTAATGAGTGACATTTATTTTGCATACTCACTTGTTCCTTCATTATGTACGTCGTACTTGAGTAGTTGTAATAGTCTCTGGCGTAGGCTAAGTAAGAGTAAGTCTCCACCATGCCATGAGTCCTTTTCTGTGCCCATTTAAAACCAGTGTCATAATTATCATGTTCATAAGGGTAGAGATCGAAGCGTTGACCAAGTTCCCAAAGTGAACGGTCACTCGATGTTTTTATCGTCTCATCTAGGAAGTTTCCATAATCCTGCATACAAATTCTGTGAAAAAAATTCTTATGAAACTGCTTCATTTTGTTTGCAGTCAATTCCATCAAACTAGCTCTGATCAATGGTGATTATTTACCATGTTTTAAAGTACGGGGTGTCCCATAAGTCTCTTTACCCCTGAACGTTTTCTTTCTAGAATAGGGTAAAGGGGTTAAAGCAGTGGTGCACAAACTTTTTTGATGTGAGGGCCAAACCAACCATCTGTTTTTATATGTAGGGGCCAGATATATAGATATTCTATTTTTTTATAAATATGCATTTTTATAACCAGGGGTAATATTTCGGATTTTTCTTTGGGTAGCTACCCTTTTCATGTGAAAAATGTGAATTGAAAAGACCCGTGGGGCCACATTTGGTCCGCGGGCCAGGGTTTGTGCATCACTGGGTTAAAGGGACTTATGGACACCCTGTATAAATTTAAATGTAAAATTCTGCCAGAATCAGTTCCATTTTATTTGTTTTTACTTTCTTTTCCATTATTTTCTATAAATTTTCTATGGGGGTTTATATCTGGAAATTTTACATCAATGAAGCCAGCACCCGTGGCTTCTTCACTTCGCTTTCCCTGTAAGCGAAGTGAAGTCACTGAGATCGGGAGATTGGCCCCAGATAATACTGGTAATAATAATCCAGTAGTTAGCGCAATGGGCCTCATTAGTTGTCAGTTTCTGACCCTTTTCACTGATTATTACATACCACCATTGAAGCGACAGAATATCTGATTTTCAGCAAGATACGACTTTCGAACCTTACTCCAGTTCCATTATTGAAACTAGAGGATAATTATTAAATAAGGTTCCTACAAGATAACTTGTTTTATTTTTATTGGTTCATTTCTTAATAATGAATTAATTGCCCTTAACCCTAGAAGGCCAGCGTGACCCGTTACAATAAAATACATTTGTTTTTCTGGAAATGATGTCTCGTATTGTATCCAAGTTAATTCTTATTAATGATCAGTAACAATAATTTTTTAATTCAACCTATAAATATAATTTTCATTACGGGTTACGTAGACCAACACTAGACGCTATGTGTGCAGTCTTACATGCCATGAGAAGGATTAAAAGTATTAAAAAAAATAACTTCTGACTGGTAATTCTAATAATTTGGCCAGGATCTGTACATTATATATAAAACACAACTTACTTTGGTTTTACTGTTTAGCTGTCATTTCATCAATATACCTACTGAGAAGTAAGGGTGAAAAGAGAATCCCATGCTTTAGTCTATCACTCTAAAAATTGTCCGCTGTGTCTATTTAGAATGAATACAAAAATGGACTAAATGTCCTCTGCAACAACATAAAATATTTCGAGGATACACTGATAACAGGTCAAAGGTAGATCAAGAGAAGTTGAAGCGCATCTCTTCTTGACAGGGGGTCTTCTGAAACTAAACCTAAAATATAAAAATACTCTTTCAGGGATTGAAGAAAACCTGCGCATTACTCTTAGCGTACATTTCACATACCAGGAGTATTCTCCAAATACTTTATAAATTACCTTTTAGTTCTTTTTAGTTTTAGTGGATCACCTGAAGATCAGGGCCCCCAGCCTCAACTACCAAATGATATCTCCGTTAAAACTAACGAAAATATCACGACTTAACCTAACCAATCGTCAAGGGCGTACAGTTGACCTAACCGGGCATTCAATTTAATTTATTATTATATTTGGTACTATAAAGCAAAAACAAGAATACATCGAAGCCCTGATCTTCAGGTGATTAGTTTCAATTATTTAATTATTTTTATTCTCCGTTTTAAAACAGATGTGACAGACGCTTCCAAGAAGCAAAGGTATGAGAACACCATAAAAATTAAATTAGGAGGATTTCCCTAATACTTAGATGGCATCTCGATTGCCACCAAATTACGGTGTGTTTAAAGTGTTTCATGTATATCATACAAATAGTACACTTTTAATGGAATGAATTACATTTCATTTTTAAGGGAAATAGGAAATTGATTGATGTGCAAGTACTTGCCCAACTAAGTATGCCCAAATAATGAGATTTAAATATATTATAAGCAAAATTGTTTCATAATCTTTGAATCTCGCATTTATTTTTACCTGATATTAGTGAAAACTGTTATGAGTGGTTGGGCAATATACCTACCCAAATCGAAAAAAAAACAACCATCGTTTTAATTTTTCTTAAAAATAAAATTTAATTTACTTTATCGGAAATGTAATATTTTCGTATGATATCAAAGAAATAACTACACCGTAATTTGGTGGGAGAAAAACTTTCTTTTTAAGCTTTACAGTGAAGGATATCACCTAAGTATCAGTTGCAGTGCTGAAGCAAAGACTTTCGTGAGGAAATAGAACACTCATTCTATTCTTCATTCCGACTTGACTCTTTGTGCAATGATGTGACATTGGGTATATTCGTTAAACTTCAATTCTTTCGTACGTAAAATGTGAAAGGGAAATTTCTTCAGTCGGAGTTTCGAAAGATAAACAAATAAATAAAAATGGCGGAAGCTATAGCGACTTCTTCAAATTTGGTAAATATAAAATTGGTTTATATTCATTATCATTATCATCGGTCACGCCACATCTTAATGCTGCTTTTTCATTCATATTGAATAAAGGTATAGTCAAAAGTTTAGCAACCAACACTTTTTCATTATAGGTTTGCTTAAACCACAAGCATTTATTTTTATACAGCAATACATTCTATTTGAGCGCCCGTTACCTCAGTGCTTACGGTGGTGAACTCTGAGCTGTGAGGCTCTGGTTCTCTCCCAGCCACTGGCATCAGGTGAGCTTGACCCGAACACTTACACTGTTTCCGCTATGACTTAGGTGACCCTTGGGTCACACTCACCCTCACGTAGTGGCGAAATAATCTTCCTAGGTGAACATATTATATTTACATAATAAACGTGCAGTCAAAACGATATACTTTTTGGGAAGCGGAAGTTACTGTACCATTATTTATGTCAAAAAGAATATGTTAAAACTAATTTTATGGTTTAATTTAACATCATCAAATAAATTCTAAGTAAATCTCAAAAGATCAGTAAAGTTTAATTATTTTTTGCCAAATGGATACACTTTTGGTTTTCATGACCATTTTTGCTCCTCTTTACCTCTAAAATTTTGGCCCACCAGACAATATTTTGTTTGTCTAGAAAAATGACTTATTTTATTATGAATGCAATTATAATTAGTACATTATTTTAATTGAAAATGTTTGAATAATATAGCCCATTTATTCTTTTTAATTTTTCAATTATATCAATATTACAAGTGATACCTGAAAGGTCTACTGTGTACAGTATTTGGTGGTGGGATGATACTGATTAAGAGCCGAGTGAGATTATTCTAGTTTTCAGTGATTTTTGTCCGCTTTAAATTCCAATATTTCATATTGAGTGTAAAATTTTGATAACAGTTTAAAAATCTCAAAAAATATTATTTTTAAACTTGTCACAAGACCTTTTTAATTCTACTGTAAATTATTACTCTTCATGGGAATTATTTCCTAAATGTTTAACGTTACTTTAATATTTTGACTAATTTATTAAGTACAATTTGTAATCCTAATATATACTACTGTATAAACATTATACGTAACAAATATTGGAAAGTTACGATCAATTGAAAAATCCGGGAAAAATCATGTTTTTATGAGAATTTAATTCTGTGGGTTTGCATTTAAGAATTTAGCCTTTATTATATAAATTAAAATTAAATGAGTCATTTTACGTTTGGTATAAAAATTATGGTTTCCTCTTGATGAGTTATTAGGTGGATGTGAAATGTTGTTGTCATAATAACCGCTGAATATGGACAGAAAAAATCAAACCATGAGCATGGCGTGTATAGAATTTTTATAGACAAGGATGATTGTTTATAATTTGCCCTTCAGCGTTAGGGCAGATACCCAATTTTTGGGGGAAGTCACTCGTATTGACACCTTTTTAAAATAAAATAACTTAACCTACCTTAAACTAACCTACAGAGGCAATGTGGTTGTAATATACCTCTTCGCCAATTTGGTGGGGTTATTCTCTAGAATTTCGACACCCAAACAGTCGTGCCTGTAATTTAGGTATGTCGATATTTTTTTAATGGACAGACACTATGTCAAAATGTGACGCCCAGAATTAAGAGTAATCCTTTATTATTATATCTACACTGCACCGTAAAATAAAGAGTAATATAACTTTCTAATAATCTTACATGATTTCAATAATTTTCTTTTGAAATCAGTAAGATATTGAATTTTAAGTAATTCACAAATGTTTAACAAAACATCTTTTAAAATGTATTAATAGGTTATTTATTAGCCTATAATAAAGTGTAAATGAGTCGGACGTAATAACATCAAAATAATGAAGGGAATTACCTTAAATCTGAAGCTGCGAGTTGGTCCACGGTCTCTATTCGTGCAGAATAAAATGGAACAGTTAGAAAGGCGACCAAGTTGCCAGTGTACGCTGTGCTAAGTACTACACACGCCAACCACCAAATCCCGATCCATACTTTGCACCAACTAGGTTGCAAACGGAACGGAAATATGTCCTTGAAAAGGCCTGCGAGAATCTGAAATAAGAACGTTTTCAATTCTTAAATTCGAAGACTGAACGCAATGGCAGGACTGAGAGTTCAGCCTCAAAACTAAATTTCTTTCCATAACGATTGGCACAGAAATTTACTACTTGAATTTGTTAAATTTGTGACACAAGACATTTGGAATAAATTTTTTCCCATGTGAAGACAATTAAAAAATAATGTGTAGGATTAAAAGGATAGTACTTACCAGTAGCAGGACTGAACTCATGCTAGTATCAGGTCTTGAAGGAATAGCAATGAACAAAACAAAATAAAGAGAAATCACCACAAAAATTGTGATTAATCCAACCGCAATCCAGGTAGAGAACGTGAAAGGGTAAATGAGTCCTACCCATCTGGGGATAGGAGGAGGAATGGCCAAAACAATTCCAAATCCTTCAAAGTGGTAAGGATAAATGATATCGAACCCTGCGTTCCTTTCTTCATTTAACACAAAAGAGTTTATCACAATGTCCTTTCCATTGTAGACAAGATCGCCGAGCAACCCGTTCCAAGATCCGTTTACGAAAGATCCCCAATTGTGGTCTTCGGGTATCGTTTGGACCACGCATGAGAAATTCAATTTGGAGCCAATAATTTCGAGCATCTCAAGATTGCTTCCCACGCAACTATCTCCAAGTGGGTACATAAAAGGGAAGTCGTCACACCACGATCCCAAGTGAAGAACTTTTCCATTCAAGGTTTTAAAATGGTTTTGAAATAGAGAATCTTTAGTTTCAAAATTATCTTTATTCCAGGAACCCGAAAACACTTTAGTAAGTTTTGCTTCATTTGATTGCGAAAAAGTATTGGTGGTGAAGTAAACTGAAAACTTGGATTTTTTTCCCGGAATCACTGATCGCTGGATGAGAGTGAGATATCTGGACCTCTGATTTGCCTTTGAACTCAAAATTTTTTCCGAATCATCATTACCAGTGTAATTTAAATTAATGAAGAGGCAGTAATCAGGGTTCCATTTTTGTGAGTTTTCCAAAGACTCGAGGACGGAAATTGGAATGTCCAAAAATATTATGAGGACTACAAAATTACTTCCTCTCAAATAGGAGGGAGTAGCATCTTCCAACATTTCCGGAAGCTTTTTGAAAGAGGACGTCAGAATATAACGCAGAGAATTTTCCATCCCAAATGTTTGCAAAAGCAAGTCGAGATCTATCTGGGAACTTATCTTCAGATCTAAAATAAAAAATATATTTTCATTTTTCAGTGGGCCTGAAATAAGTTCTTGTAACATATCTTCCGATTGAAAATCATTGCCTTCGGAAACAGTAAACAAAATTAATAAAATATAAGCGGAGACTTTCCTCATAATGTAGTTTGTCGGTTTGCGAACCTATAATGAAATCACCCTGACTAAAAACTATAGAATCCCGTTAATTTATACTAAAAAGACACGGAAGCGATTTGTTACTTATGAACAAATATACAAATTGAGAGTCACAGCCAAAATGTCATCCACACCTATAATTATTTCCTTTAAATTTAATTCATTAATTCTGATGAGTTTTCGAAGATAAAAAATCTTCGGTTTGGAGCTATAATTAAAAATTTAAAGAAAGAAAATAGGTGTCAAAATATCTAGCAACAAAATTTTTTAAAATTAAGTGTGATAACTTCTTTTAATGTCACGAAAATGTAACCTTTAATGTTGACGTGGTAATATAAAATTAATGCAAATATTAACATTTCCTTTTTCCGAATTTACTAAATTTATACCTTGGTTAACCTTGGTTTTGCTTCCGCCCGAATTGCTCATTCTGAGTGACAATTTCTGACGAAGGTCAGCTTGTCACTCCACCTTAGACCAACAATTTAACATGGAATCCGAACCACGCCCCACCGGCAACGGAGCGTCTTAACCACTAAGCTACCCAGGGTACTCATTTATCTACCAACCAATTTTTTTCTTATTTTGTGGAAGGATGAACAGCTTTTGAATAGTTGAGTTTTGCTGCCCGTCCCCTCCCGTCATCGGGTCTCGATCCCAAGGCCGATGGATTCGTAGTCAGCGACGCTAACTACTACATTACCGAGGCGCATATATAATTCCCATTTAGAAAAAGTGTTAAATACTTTATAAAAAACTTTTGGTATTTTCCCGTTATCCCGGACCCCAGACTTTTTGCCGAAAATATCACAACTTAACCCAACCAATTGTCAAGGGCATACAGTTGACCTAACAGGAAAGCACTGGTTTTTCTCTTATTATTAATAATAATCTTTTAAAGTCTCATTATGGACATACAAGAAGTACGGTTAGGTCAACTGTATGCCTTTGACAATTGGTTAGGTTAAGTTGTGATATTTTCGGCAAAAAGTCTGGGGTCCGGGATAACAGTAAAGTACCAAAAACTTTTCTTTTTGGAGTATAGTTACAAAGTTTATAAGAAAGATAAGCTCGACTGATTTCGTCAATAATGTTTGGAATAAACATTGATACAAATTATTTAAAATTAAATAAATTTCGAATAAACAAATAGTTTGAAGAGCTAAGATACATAAATTACAATTCATATATCAAAAGTTGGTTGGTTGGATGTTCCGTTTTACGTCCTCCATCCAACTGAGGGCACTATTCGTATCGAAGATATATGAAAAAAATAAATGCAGTTTTTATATCAACATCATACAGCATTTTATTTAAATGAATGAAACAAAAAAAAGTCACACGGTCATAGATCGGCCCAATATTTTTGTTAGTACTGTATATATAATATACACACACACACACACACACACTCTATATATATATATCGTAAAGAACGACGCTTGTATAGGAGATATTCCGCGCAAGACGAGAGAGAGAGAACGAAACAAATGAAAAAATGAGGTAACCATCCGGGAATCGAACCCGGGATCTTCCGATTGCCGGTCAGATGCGATACCATTACACCATGGGCCTCACTCTTCCAAATGCCGTAATTCTTCTACATACTCGCAGAAACCAATGCCCCAAGGGGGCACCTCCCGCATGCCGTAACATTATATACATTTAACTGCAAAGAACACGCAGTATAAATAACGTAAAGAACGACGCTTGTATAGGAGATATTCCGCGCAAGACGAGAGAGAGAGAACGAAACAAATGAAAAAATGAGGTAACCACCCGGAAATCGAACCCGGGATCTTCCGATTGCCGGTCAGATGCGATACCATTACACCATGGGCCTCACTCTTCCAAATGCCGTAATTCTTCTACATACTCGCAGAAACCAATGCCCCAAGGGGGCACCCCTCGCATGCCGTAACATTATATACATTTAACTGCAAAGAACACGCAGTATAAATAACGTAAAGAACGACGCTTGTATAGGAGATATTCCGCGCAAGACGAGAGAGAGAGAACGAAACAAATGAAAAAATGAGGTAACCACCCGGGAATCGAACCCGGGATCTTCCGATTGCCAGTCAGATGCGATACCATCTCACTTGGATGTTAATTAAAGGTTTATAATTAAAACATATAATCAAGAAAAGTCAGAGGGAGGCAAGCATTAATATTTCCATTAATTTTATACAGGATTGACAAAAACCCCAAAACCCAGCAAAAACCCCAAAACCCAGCAAAAAAACAGTCGGTTTTTTTGCTGGGTTTTTGGGTTTTTGCTGGGTTTTTGCCAACCCTGATTCTATACAACTTGAAAAATACTAAAGGTTAAATTTTCGTGACATTAAAATAATTTCTCAAATCTTATTTTTGAAAATGTTATAGTGAATATTTCAGCTTCAGTATTTTTTTTGTTTAATTTGTTAAAGTTTTTAATTATAGTTCGAAATTGAATTAGTAAGGTCAGATGGTCATAATTTAAAGAATCCATTTCCAGCTTTCCAAAGTGAGATTGCCGGAAGTTGACAAATGTAAATTATTCTCATCTTATATTTATACGACTTACCTACATTGTCAACAATGAAAAAATATTGGATCACCTGAAGATCAGGGCCCCAGCCTTCTCTAGTTAGCTTTATAAGACTAACTAACTTAAATATCACTACCTAACCTAACTAATCGCTAGGTCAACTGTACGCCCTTGACGATTGGTTAGGTTAGGTCGCGATATTTTCGTTAGTTAGCCTCATAAAGCTAACTAAAGAAGTCTGGGGGCCCTGATCTTCAGGTGATCCAAAATATCTTATTGAGAAAAATATTATATCATTTTTTTTTACTGCTACGATAGTTTCAATATACAATTGTATTTTTTTAAATTTAATTTGGCCCTCAAACTTTAGGCTTTATTGGGTTCAAATTATTGATGTTTAGGGGATGTTCGTAACAATTTTTTACTTTGAAACATTAACTCTTGAACTCCAAGTTACGGATCATCGATCTTAACTGTATTGCATTTATAATAAATTCCCTTTGTGTTATGATACAAAATTTTTCTTTCGAAAAGAATTCTCGTGACTTGGCTCAGCATTACAGAACAAAAATCCGGATCACCTGAAGATTAGGGTCCCCAGCCTTCTTTAGTTAGCTTTATAAGGCTAACTAACGAAAATATCACGACCTAACCTAACCAATCATCAAGGGCGTACAGTTGACCTAGCGATTGGTTAGGTTAGGTAGTGACATTTAAGTTAGTTAGTCTTATAAAGCTAACTAGAGAAGGCTGGGGGCCCTGATCTTCAGGTGTTCCGATATTTTGTCATGGTTGACAACGTACGTAAGTCGTATAAATATAAAATGAGAATAATTTATATTTGTCAACTTCCGGCAATCTCACTTTGGAAAGCTGGAAATGGATTCTTTAAATTATGACCATCTGACCTTACTAATTCAATTTCGAACTATAATTAAAAACTTCAACAAAATAAACAAAAAAAATAATGAAGCTGAAATATTCACTATAACATTTTCAAAAATAAGGTTTGAGAAATTATTTTAATGTCACGAAAATTTAATCTTTAGTATTTATCAAGTTGTATAAAATTAATAGAAATATTAATGCTTGCCTCCCTCTGACTTTTCTTGATTAATATTTTTATCATGTAATAATTGGCGCGATTATACGTTTTAATTATAAACCTTTAATTAACACCCAAGTGAGATAATTAACAGAGCTGGCACAAGTACACAGTTTAGGTTTGCCAGGTCTCCGGTTTTGGCCCGGAGTCTCCAGAAATTGAGCTTTGTAAAAATGTAATTAAAAGTAGAATTTGCCTCTTTTCTTACAGATTTTTGGGTGCTCTTCCAATATGTGCTCTACTGCGAAACTGTGATCTACCATATTCCAACTAATATTCCATATTCCAGGCTAACTAACGAAAATATCACGACTTAACCTAACCAATCGTCAAGGGCGTATAGTTGACCTAACGATTGGTTAGGTTAAGTCATGATATTTTCGTTAGTTAGCCTTATAAGGCTAGTTTCACGGTAGAGCACGTATTGGAATATGGTAGATCACAGTTTCGCGGTAGAGCACATATTGGAAGAGCACCGATTTTTGGCAAGATAATTATTATTCTAAAAATGAGGAAGTTTATATATCGGTTTTGCTACATAAACAAATAATGATGAGCTTCGTAGGTAAAATCTCCGGATTTGAAAACCATCTGATCTGGCAACCCGAGATACACTGCAGAAATAAAGTTACGTGCTTAGGTCTAGAAGTAAACAAGAGTTGTGAAGTATTTAAGTTATATAATTTAATTATATGACTTCCAATCTTTCAAACGCAGAGTGTCCAGGCATCTCGAAAATTCTGGACCTTGATTTTGGTTCTCTACTTCTTCTATGGGGAGAGGTGCAGGGGCGTCATTTCAAATTGGCTTGTGGGGGGGGGGGCAAGAAGCCAGTGAAAGGCCCCTCACATGTCAAAATGTACTCAGTGCTACTCACAATGTACTTTATAATCAAATTAATGTAAACAAGAATGATTAAATGGTATCAGCTAGACTGGTTATTTACAGTTAACTATCAAATTATTAAGTTAAGCTTATTAATAAATCATGAAATTTATATCACCTAATCTAGTAGAGGACAAGCGGTAGTGTAAGGGTCTTATTTATTATTACAGACCTTTACGTAAATAAATTAAATGCCAGGGTCACCAGCGCCCAAATACTAGATTGGCATCCAGCACTGCAGCGCAAAAATAATTTTAATAAAAAAGGAAGGATTGATTATAAAAATCGTCAACATGAATTTTGTATTTTATTGACAACAATTAATAAACTATGTGCAACAATTATTTGTAAATGCAAAGGGGATTTTTACCCGTAACAACTTTGACATATAAATGCGAAATTAAATAATGGCACCGTTTAGCTAATATATAACAGTCTGCAACTAATACTGATACTAATAATAATATGTAACATACTAAACTAATACTTATATGCAACAGGTACCGAACTAATATGCAACAAATACTAATAGGTAACTAATACCAACATACAACTAATATTAATAGCCATAATGACAACCTTGTCACAAATAAATTTTGCTTGCTGGCGCCGTGCTTTGATTCTATATAAAATGTGGAAACGGCGTCCCTTGTGTTGTCGTTGCACATAAGTTTGTTTTACTTCACAATTTTACCAACAAGCCAAAATAATCCTAAAAGCAAACTCAGTCTAGTCACACCATGCCCCCAAAATTTACATTGTTTAAAAGGCACAAAATATATTTTTATATTTGCTTTGAACTTCTTTAATGATTGCACTTTAATTTTTAACTAAATTACTATACTGAATGCTTAAGAATTAAAATTAATCACTGGACATTTTAATTGTATTTATTTATTTAGACTTAAAATATTTCATTTGTGCCAACTTGTGGCAATTTTCACTACTAAAATATAACCCTGTGGTGCAAGGCACTACAGGTACTGCCCCCCAAAAACATGGTTGTCAGGGGTAAAAAAAAACACTTAAATGTCAAAGCGCACTGGCTTACGAATGACTCTTCCAGAACGAGTCATTGTTTGTTGGATTGGTTGATTTTGGACGGCAATATCCTGCAGCACTGGTTCTGAAGGTATGGATGGTGCTACAGGTGCAGTAGGGACATTGGGGGAAGGGGATTCTTGGTGCCTGTGCAATGGGGCCACTGGCTGGTTCAAAGACAGTTGGTTGCGATAATGAAGGAGAATTGGAAGAGGGATGATAGATTGTTGTACCCTCGGATGAGGTGGTGGTACATAGGATTTAGGAAGGGTAGATTGCTGTACCTGTATATGAGATGAAGGTACAGAAGATTGAGGAGGGATAGGTTGCCGTACCTGTATTTGAGGTGGAGGTACAGAAGATTGAGGGAGGATAGGATCTTTTGTTGGAGAAAAATCAAGGTATGCTGGTTTCAAGCGGTCCACAGAAACGGTTTCACGCTTGCCCCTTGTCATGATGAAAGTTTTGGGTTTACGGTCTAGCACAAGGAAGGGACCATCATAGGGACAGTGAAGAGGGTAGCGGTGAGCATCATGTCTCAAGAAAACATGTGTGCAAGTTTGTAAATCAGGGGAAACAAAGGTAGTTTGTGAAGTGGAAGTTCTAGGTGCTGTGGGACGAATTTGCTTCATAACAGAGCGTAATGTCTTGACATACGAAGCAGGATCACATGTGGGGTTAATGGGTGTAGGTGTGAAAAATTCTCCGGGTAACCGGAGTGTGGTACCGTAAACTAATTCTGCTGCAGAGCATGCAAGATCAGTCTTCAGAGCAGTACGAATTCCGAGTAGGATTAGGGGTAGCCGGTCCACCCATGTGGTAGATGGATCAGTGGCTCGCAAGGAACTTTTAAGTTGACGATGGAAGCGTTCTACCATTGCGGGTGATAGCTTGTTGTTCTGATGCGTTCAGTCCCAAGAAGGAGCATGAGTTCCTTCCATAAGGCCGATTCAAACTGAGCACCTCTCTCTGTGCAAATGGTTGCGGGTATTCCAAAACGGGAAACCCAACACGAAACAAAGGCATGAGCTACTGCAGAAGCAGTACAAGAAGTCAAAGGAACAGCTTCTGGCCATCTTGTGAACCTATCAATGACAGTGAGAAGATAGGTATAACCTCGAGAAGAATAGAGGGGGCCGACTATGTCTAGATGTATGGCCTCAAAACGAGCCTTCGGCAAAGGAAGGGTACCGAATTCTGACTTTGTGTGTCGGTGAACTTTGGCACGCTGACATTGAAGGCAAGATCGAGTCCAATTGCGGATATCTTTGTTCATACTTGGCCAGACAAATCTAGCTGCAATTAATTTTTGGGTGGCTTTAATTCCCGGGTGAGAAAGGGAATGAAGTTTAGTAAAAACAGCTCTTCGCAGCCCTTGTGGGACCAACGGTCGAATATGCTCAGTCGAGACGTCACACAAAATTTGTAAGTCTGACTTGGGTTCAACTGGTAAAGAGCGGACTTGCAACGAAGTGGGTGAATTAATAAGAGCTTGGAGGTCTGTATCCGTGGACTGAGCCTCAGCCATCTCTGAAAGGTTGATGTGTGAGAGTCCAGGATCAGAAATTGCTGAGATGCGAGATAGAGCATCCGGCACAACATTCAAAGAACCTGAAATGTGTCGAATGTCTGAAGTAAATTGGAGGATAAAATCAAGGTGTCTTCTCTCAATAGGAGCATGAGAGTCTGATTGAGAATGGAGAGCAAATATTAACGGACGATGATCCGTAAAAATGCTGAAGTCACGTCCTTCCAGGAATGGCCTGAAATGACGGATGGAGAGGTATATCGCCAGCAACTCTCGACCGAAAGTGCTGTACCTCATTTGTGAAGGCGAGAGCTTGCGTGAAAAGAATGCGAGAGGTTCCCAAATGCCTGAAACAAGCTGCTGGAGCACTCCTGACACTGCAACGTCAGAGGCATCAGTGGCTAAGTTCAGAGGAGCGTCTGGTTGAGGGTGAACAAGGCATGTAGCTTGTGCTATAGCCTCTTTTGCTTGTGAAAAAGCATTGGTAGCTTCGGGGTTCCACAAAACTGCAGTGGATCTGCCCCTTTTTGATTGGCGAAGAAGAGAGGTTATGGGTGCAAGAATGTTTGCACACTGATGAATGAAGCGATGGTAGAAGTTTACCATCCCTAAGAAGCGACGAAGTTGCTTTTGGGTTTGCGGTTGTGGAAAAGGCCTTATCACAGATATTTTATTTTCGAGAGGAGAGATGCCCTTTGAAGTAACTTTGTGTCCTAAGAAGGTGAGCTCATCTACAGCAAAGACACATTTTTCAGGGTTTAGCAGTACACCATATTCTGCCAACCGAGAAAAAACTAAGTGTAAATGTTGAATATGTTCTGAGGGAGAAGAACTTGCAATGAGAATGTCATCGACATATGTGAATGTGAAGGAGAGACCTCTCAACACTTCATCAATGAAGCGTTTGAAAAGTTTGGGCCGCATTACGCAGTCCGTATGGCATTTTTCTCATTTCAAATAACCCAAAAGGGTTGTTATAGCAGTTTTATGTATGTGTTCAGAGTGTAGAGGAATTTGATGAAAGCTCGCACCAAGTCTAGGCGTGAAAATACTGTGGTGCCGTGGAGAGCAGAAGTAAATCATGTAAGTGAGGAAGGGGATAGCGATCTGGAATCGTGTGTCATTCAAAGCACGATAATCTCCACATGGACGCCAGTCCTCCAGGTGTAGTTTTGGGACCATGTGTAAAGCAGAGGCATACGGGCTGCTTGAAGGCCGTATAATACCGAGTTCGAGCATGTGTTCAAACTCTCGTCTCACAATTGCAAGACGATCTGGAGCTAAGCGACGTGGGCGGGTGAAAACGGGCGGGCCTACCCTATCAATACGGTGGACAACAGAGTGTTTAATAGGGGTATCCTTAGATCAGGGTTGAGTAAGGAAGAAAATTCATTTAGGAGCTGCTCTATAGCAGGTGAGCACTGTGGCAGAGAACTTGCCAATAATGATGAGGGGTGTGCGGTAGCAGAACCAATTACTGAAAGATGTGTGGCATTATCAATTAATTGTGTTCTACAAACATCAACTAATAAATCATTTGCAGAAAGGAAATCAGAGCCTAACATTGGGGCAATACATCTGCGACAGAAATATCCAGCGGAAAACACGTCTAAGTCCAAGAGAAACTGAAATAGAACGACGTCCATAAGTGTGAATAGATGAAGAATTAGCTGCACGTAAAATGAAAGGAGAAGGTCCGTTTGCACGGTCTGCGGCTGTTGCAGGAATAACACTGTATTGAGCTCCAGTGTCAATAAGGAATGCATAGCCTGAAAGTGGATCATGCAAGGTGAACGTTGGACCAGGTGTGCAGTATTTTGTGAATCATTAGTTTTTTGTAGAGGAAGGTTAGTATTGCTGTGGGAAGGAGTTTGTGTTGTATTTTGGAGAATTTGTTGGGGGTATTAAATTAGCTGTGGTTGAATAAGTAGGTTGCGATTCTTTAACTTTACTTGCGTACGTATGTGCTGGTTTGACAGTGTTAAATGAGGTAGTTTGAGTGTGTAGTAATAGGTTGAACATTATTTGTGGTAGAGTAATACTTAGTTAAAATTGAAGTAGGATTAGATGAGGTAGTGGTAGGGTTAGTTGAAATAAGGATAGGTTGAGAGGCTTGAGAGGCTGTAGTGTCAGACGCCTGTGACACTAGCCTGGTTAGTTTAATTGAACTTCTTTAATAATTGCACTTTAATTTTTAATTAAATTACTATACACTGAGTGCTTAAGAATTAAAATTAATCACTGGACATTTAATTTGTATTTATTTATTTAGACTTAAAATGTTTCACTCGCGCCAACTTGTGGCAATTTTCACTAATAAAAGATAATCCTGTGGTGCAAGGCACTACAGTAGCTCGCTATCGCCCTCCGGAAAGGTAGCAGTATATGTTACAGCTAGCTGTATATGTATATGTATATTGTATATATGTACATGTATATTGGTACTTACGTATTATGGGACTACCAAACTGTTTATTATGTATTTTTGCTCTCGTCATTTTCGTTTTCGAATACTTACATTAACTTGTAATAGACATTAAATAGCTCGTGCTCGGCCGCGGGGTGACCTAGGACCGGGAAACTTGACAGATCACCTCGGCAGCTCATGGGCTATCAGTTGGTGATGTTTGCAGAATTTTCCGATGTGCCGTTTAGTCTGTGCACGGTTCCGAAGAAAGCGGACAGACACACAGACACATTTTAGCTCAATAGTATATGACATATCTTCTAGACTTCATTTTTGCAAAATCATCAACCAAAACATCAAAATTAAGGTTTATGACCACTTCTTTTTCAGAGGCCATTATAGTGGTCATTATATTACATTCATTATATTGGTAATCCACAAAATATTAGATGTCTTTTTTTCAAGAAACTATCATTTGGAGAGACTTGGAGGCCCGCTGGTGAGCTTGGGGATGGCGACCACCCCTCACGGCCCCCCCGAAATGACGCCTCTGGGGAGGTGGGCGGCGGTTTTGTCGCCCTTGGCCCGTCCTTCCTACATAAAAAATAATTACTTTTTGAGCAATTAATTTACTAAATCTGAATTATCTGCAAAATGTAGAAATTGTACCAGTAATTTATTAAAATATTAAAGTAAAAGTAATTTAAAAACAAAATTGCACATTTTTAATTACTTTGTTGGTTTACGTCGTCGTCGTTGGCCTAGGCAAGCTACGGCTTGGGACCGTAGCGCATCTATCCGGTATAGGTTAACCTGGATGATGTAGCCATAAGCACTGCCGCTGGTTAAGTGCCAACCAGTGATTATCTCACTAGCCGTATTGAGTCCGTTAGGCGAAACTGCGACAGTACCAAAGGTGGAAAATATAACCCTTGGATTTCTATTATTTATTTGCAAAATGGACATGTTTTCCGATGTGCCGTTTAGTCTGTGCACGGTTCCGAAGAAAGCGGACAGACACACAGACACATTTTAGCTCAATAGTATATGACATATCTTCTAGACTTCATTTTTGCAAAATCATCAACCAAAACATCAAAATTAAGGTTTATGACCACTTCTTTTTCAGAGGCCATTATAGTGGTCATTATATTACATTCATTATATTGGTAATCCACAAAATATTAGATGTCTTTTTTCAAGAAACTATCATTTGGAGAGACTTGGAGGCCCGCTGGTGAGCTTGGGGATGGCGACCACCCCTCACGGCCCTCCCGAAATGACGCCTCTGGGGAGGTGGGCGGCGGTTTTGTCGCCCTTGGCCCGTCCTTCCTACATAAAAAATAATTACTTTTGAGCAATAATTTACTAATCTGATTATCTGCAAAATGTAGAAATTGTACCAGTAATTTATTAAAATATTAAAGTAAAAGTAATTTAAAAACAAAATTGCACATTTTTAATTACTTTGTTGGTTTACGTCGTCGTCGTTGGCCTAGGCAAGCTACGGCTTGGGACCGTAGCGCATCTATCCGGTATAGGTTAACCTGGATGATGTAGCCATAAGCACTGCCGCTAGTTAAGTGCCAACCAGTGATTATCTCACTAGCCGTATTGAGTCCGTTAGGCGAAACTGCGACAGTACCAAAGGTGGAAAATATAACCCTTGGTTTTTATTTATTATTATTTGCAAATGGACATGGTATTAGATTAAAATAATATTTGAATATAAATAATTAACTGACAATTGTGATATATAATTAATTATGTTTACATACAATAAAATAATATAGTATACATAAAATTAGTATTAATGTGGTTCACAATTGAATTATGATGGGTAACTAATTTAAAATGAATTTATACTATTCCGAAATTCAAGACGGTAAAATTAACATTTATCTTGAAACTAAAATAAGAGTATTCACTACACACTCCCCCACCAGAGAGGAAGTTCAAAGAGTTCCGAACGACACAGATTTCCGCTGGACCTTTTGGTAGCTACATGTACCTCGCTTAAGGTTGATTCCAAAAACGCAGGCTTAAGACGATCGATAGAAACCTTGTCGACCTTGGAACCGCGCTGGATGAGAAATGATTTGCGCGTACGTCGGAGAACTTCATAGGGCCCGTCATATGGACATTGGAGAGGCCGTTTTGGGACAGGTACACGAACGAAAACGTGGGTGCAAGACTGGAGGGCTGGGGAAACAAAGATGTTCTGTTGGCTAGTCAATCGAGGGGAACAGGCTGAAGGGACTGCATGTGAGAGGAAAGTGTTTGAGCGAATTCCGTAGGATCACATGACTTATCCCCTGCAGTGAAGTAGCCACCTGGTAGCCGCAGTGTTGTTCCATAGACTAGTTCAGCCGCTGTAGTCTTCAGATCACTCTTAAATGCAGAGCGAATACCAAGCAACACGAGTGGAAGCTTATCCATCCAATGGGAGTCTTCGTGACACATAAGGGATGACTTCAGCTGGCGATGGAAGCGTTCGACGAGGCCGTTAGCTTGCGGATGATACGCACAGGTATGCGCATGTACTGTACCCAATTCTTACCCAACAAGCTGGTAAACTTCTTCCAAAGCGAAGACTCAAATTGGCGACCTTGGTCAGTGATGACTTTTGTCGGCAATCCAAATCTTGATACCCATCCATGAAGAAAGGCTCTTGCAACAGTGTCCGCTTGGATATCAGGAAGTGGGATGGCTTCAGGCCATCTGGAAAAGCGGTCGAGACAGGTGAGCAGATAACGTTGGCCTTGAATCACTGGAAGAGGGCCAACAATGTCTACATGAATTACCTCAAATCGCTGGGATGGGGGCGGAAATGCGTCAAAGGGGGACCTGGTGTGCCTTTGGACTTTGGCACGCTGGCAGGCAAGGCACGTTTTGGTCCAATGTTTGACATCCTTCCGCATCGAGGGCCAAACAAAGCGAGAGGTAACCAGGTGTTGCGAAGCACGGATACCAGGATGGGAGGGCTTATGAAGATCCGTGAAGACTGCTTGTCTGTGACATGGAGGGACATAAGGGCGAATAGCAGCTGTTGATACGTCGCAATAGAGGGGCACAGACAATCCTGGCATACTCATTTTCTTGAGGGAAAGTGAGTGAGTGGAGTCTTCTCTGAGCAGGTCTTGTAGTTCCGTATCCTTATCTTGATCCTGTGCAATAGCATTCCACAGTGTAGAGCTGAGGGTAACAGAAGTAATCTCTATTCTTGAAAGTGCATCCGCTGGAGTGTTCAAGACACCTTTGATGTGGCGGATATCTGTGGTAAATTGCGAGATATAATCGAGTTGCCTGATGACTCTGGGAGAGTGGTTACAGCTGTTTTTATTGAAGACAGTGACCAAAGGTTTGTGGTCGGTAAAAACACAAAACTCTCGGCCTTCAAGGAAATGTTGAAAATGCTTCACGTTTAAGTAAATAGCAAGAAGTTCACGTCCGAAAGCACTATAACGCGTTTGGGCTGGCTGCAGCTTTTTCGAGTAAAACGCGATGGGTGCTTGTTGACCGTTAATGGTTTGTTCCAACACCCCACCGATCGCAACATCTGATGCATCGACCGTCAGAGTTAGGGGGGCATCACTGATAGGAAATGACAGAGACAATGCACTATTGATAGCATTTTTGGCATTGTCGAACGCCTGTAAACTATCGCTACACCATACCAATTTCGTTACCTTGCGTTTGTGTGTGATCATAGCGTGTAGAGGAGCAAGAACACTGGCACAGTTTTTAATGAACTTGTGGTAATAATTTACCAAACCTAGAAACCGACGTAACTCACGCTGATTATTTGGCATAGGGTAATTTTTTATCACTTCACACTTGTCCTGAAGGGGGGTAATTCCGTGCTGCGAAATCGTGTGACCAAGAAATTCCAAGGTTGGCTGTGCAAACACACACTTAGATGCATTAATAGTAACACCGTATTGTTCTAAGCGTTGAAAGAGGAGTGAAAGATGTTCCTTATGTTCCTCTTCCGTTGAGCTGGCCACAAGCAAATCATCGATGTAGGCATAAACAAAGTCTAAGCCTCTGGTGACCTCATCTATAAACCTCTGAAAGGTTTGCGCAGCATTCCGTAGCCCGAACGGCATCTTCACAAATTCGAATAACCCAAATGGTGTACAAACTGCAGTCTTGGGAATATCCGAAGGCTCTACGGGAATGTGGTGGAAAGCCTTAACGAGGTCTATTTTACTGAAGATAGATTTGCCGTGGAGAAGAGAAGTAAAGTCTTGGACATTTGGTACCGGATATCGGTCCGGGATGGTTGTCGAATTCAAAAACCGGTAATCCCCACATGGTCTCCAGTCTCCTGACTTCTTCTGGACCAGGTGTAGGGGAGAGGACCAACTGCTTTTGGAAGGTCTTATTATCCCAAGATCTATCATAAGCTGGAATTCCGATTTGGCAGCTTTCAGTTTGTCCGGGGCAAGACGTCTGGGTTTTGCAAACACAGGGGGACCTTTTGTTGTAATGTGATGGGTAATGGTGTGCTTAATGGTATCACCCATCTGCATCGGTTGAAGAATTCCTGGATATCGCTGGAAAAGGCACTGGTACATGGAATTAGGGGGAACGAGGGAAAGTGCAGAGTTCGAGGCGTCCGGAAGGGCAACCTGTTTGGCAAGAACAGAAAGCAGTGTGGCCTGGTCGCATAAGCGTCGCTTGTCAAGATCCACCAGGAGTTTGAAATGCTGGAGGAAGTCAGCGCCGATTATGGGATGCTGCACTTGAGCACAGATGAAAATCCACTTGAAGGATCGGTGAAGGCCCAAGTTTAGTTCACGCGACTGAGTACCGTACGTGGGTATGCGTGAACCGTTAGCAGCGTATAGAGGCGGAGATTCCGAGTGCGTATGACCAGATTTTTGAGGGAATACACTGACTGACGCTCCGGTATCGACCAAGAAATTGACACCAGAGTTCCTGTCCTTTATGAATAACAGGTTGGCAGTGCGAGTACTAGACGCCATTAGGACTCGCTGCTGGGGTTTTCCGACGAAAAATTGCAAGGGGAGATGCACTTCCTAGCCTTCTTTCCAAATTTGAGGTGGTAGAAGCAGATCTTCCCGGAACTCGAACGATGCCTCTTCGTAAATCTTGACCGAGAATGGCTTCTTTGCCGTTGATTTTGTAGCAGAGAACAAACGTGGTTGAGTTGTTGACTTAACTCTTCCACTTTCAACTCCAGTTCCGATTGTGTGTTCACGTTGTTGACCGGAGCTGTGTCAATCTCCACTACTTTGTCGGCAGTTTCTGCTAGTTTATCAACTGGAGTAGCAGGATCCATAGTGGCCAAGACACGCTGAGCTGATGGAGGAAGTTTCTGCAAGAACAACTGTCTAAAGATGTCCTTATCGAAGGTTTGTGCGCGTTCGCCTAGAGCGCACTGCATAGCCCTCAGCATTTGAGTGGGCTTACGGTCTCCAAGTTCTTCTTTTGAGATTAACTGATGTAGTTTCTCACGCTCGGAGACAGTGGTGCGGCACAGGATGGCAGACTTCAGATCGTTGTATGGGTCCTCACTCGTGGAAGTAGACACGATGACGTCACGGACTTCAGAGATGATGCTCGCTGGTAGAGAGGACAAAACATGATCGTATTTGTCCTGCTAGCGGTGATCCTTCCCAAGTTGAATTGTGATTCCACTTGGTGGAACCAAATAAATGGATCACCCGGCCAGAAGACGGGGAGCTTTACGCTCAAGTGGGAGATGGCACCAGCGTCGTCAGGCATCTTCTCCTATGCTTGCTGACGTACAAGCAAGACGACAAGTTACCAACGAAGGAGTGGAGGTTGAGACGAGCGCAGGCACAGAGCGCACGGGCAGGGGTGAGGGGCAGAGGGCACGAGCGACATTACAGTCTGGTCCTAGTCGCTCGGGTGAAGGGGGTGATGGGCACGAACGACGTTACAGTCTAGTCCTAGTCGTTCGGGTAAAAGGGGGGAATCCAACTCCGGGGTCACCAATTGTTGGTTTCGTCGTCGTCGTTGGCCTAGGCAAGCTACGGCTTGGGACCGTAGCGCATCTATCCGGTATAGGTTAACCTGGATGATGTAGCCATAAGCACTGCCGCTGGTTAAGTGCCAACCAGTGATTATCTCACTAGCCGTATTGAGTCCGTTAGGCGAAACTGCGACAGTACCAAGGATGGAAAATATAACCCTTGGATTTCTATTATTTATTTGCAAAATGGACATGGTATTAGATTAAAATAATTATTTGAATATAAATAATTAACTGACAATTGTGATATATAATTAATTATGTTTACATACAATAAAATAATACAGTATACATAAAATTAGTATTAATGTGGTTTACAATTGAATTATGATGGGTAACTAATTTAAAATGAATTTATAGCTATTCCGAAATTCAAGACGGTAAAATTAACATTTATCTTGAAACTAAAATAAGAGTATTCACTACAACTTTATTACAGTATACTGCTGTGTTTGTATATCGTAAAAGTACTTCAAAATAACTTTATACTAAAAATGGTAATGCCTATTCATTTACAGCCTTATCATCAAAGTAAAATCTACAGTTGGCGACGCAAGTTTTCAAACACAAATTTGGTATTCCATATTGGTGGTTGGTCAGTACCCCAACCAAGCAATTCAGTTTATTTGAAAAAATCAAAATTTGAGTTTGATCAGTTTGGTTAAGTATTTTTGCCAATTCAGCTTATTTGGCATTGAGCCCAATTGTTGTTTGCATTGAAGATGAGTGCAGCTGAATTGAACAAGTTTAAAAAAAGGAGAAGCGCCTACAAAGGTCTAATTACAAAGGTCATTGCCACTATAGATTCTGTCATAAAGCAAGAGGATTTAAACTTAGTGACTGCGCAGCTTTCCATATTAGAAACTAAAAAGGTTGCTCTAAGCGAAGTAAATGTTAAAATTGAGGCTCTTATACAGTAGAAGAGGATGAAATAGAAAATAACATAATTTACTTTGAAGAGATTATTGATGGTATAATTAAAGTATGCCACAGAACAAAAGAGTTTAGCAGCTCAGTACAGTTACAGACCAGGTCTAATAATGAAACACAACCCTCAACAAATGGTGTTTGTGAAGTTAAAGTTAACAGATCTGCAGTTCAATTACCGAGGCTTGTACTGAAAACATTTTCTGGGAGTATTCAGGAATGGCAAGGATGGGCAGACAGTTTTCAATCAGCAGTTCATTCTAGTCAAGTGTTAAGTGCGGTGGAGAAGGTTAATTATTTGCAGTCCCTCTTGGAAAGGGAGGCAGCAAAGACAATAGCAGGATTAGCAGTAACAGAGGCTAATTATAATGTGGCTTGGGATATATTAAAGAAACGGTTTGGTAAACCAGAGATCTTAATTAAAAGCCACCTCCGCGAACTTTTAGCTATACCTCCTGTTAATAATCCCAATAGTGTCAAGGAGTTCGGCAGTTATATGATGAATTTGAAGTTAGAACTAGGTTCCTGGACAACTTGGGTGTAGGAATGGAAAGGTATGATATAATGTTGGTCACTATACTGGAGTCTAAATTGCCTAGCTCAATTTTGCTTGAATTAAGTAGGGGACACTCTACAGAACATGTGTACAGTACATCCCCCTTCAGCAGATGTTAAGTCTTTTAGGCACAGAATTAGCAAGACGAGAGGGAATTGAGTTTGCACAGTGGGATGTTAAACAAGGGGACAAAGGCAGGCACAGCACCAAAGTTTCTACAACAAGGAATAGCCCAGGTACAATGTCAGCTCTACAGGCATCCTCTGAGAATAAATTAAAGGGAATCAAGGAATGCATATTTTGCGAAGGCAACAAGAAGTTATATAAATGTGAGGTGGCTGAGGCTTTATCTGTTGAGGAGAGAAAGGACAGGGTAACTAAGTCCACAGCATGTTTTAAATGTGTTTTGAAAGGTCACAGAGCAAGGTTTTGTAAGTTTAAAATTTTGTGCAAAAAATGCCATTGCCGGCATCAGCTATTATTGTGTGAAAACACTCCTAGTAGGCCTACCCCAGAAGTAGAGACATCAGTAACACATGCCACTGCTATGAAAGGGAGTAAAAGTAAAGGGGGATTATTGCAAACAGCTGCAGCATTATTAATTGGGGATGATGGAGAAGCTACTGTAAGAGTGTTGTTTGATAGTGGTAGCCAGTGTAGCTTTATTAAGACCAGAATTTCCAGAAAATTGAAGTTTAAAGAACTTAAGAGGGAAAATTTAAGAATTTCTGGGTTTGGGGGTTCCGTTCAAAACCGAACCAAAGTTAAGAAGGTAGAAGTTCTGATTAAGGGGTTGTTACCACAAGGTCCCACTATCAAGGTCCAAGCTGTAGAGATTGAGAAACTTTGTGCTCCAATCACTACTTGTTTAGATATGGCATGTGTCCAAGAATTGCAATTTAAAGGAATTAATTTCGGCAATAATAAGTTTGAAGGAACAGAAGATATTCGTCTTTTGATTGGAGCTGACTATTATTGGGACTTCATCACTGATAATATTGTCCGCACATCTCGAGGTCCGGTAACTATTGAAAGTAAGCTAGGCTGGGTGCTACATGGTAGCTATTGCAATGAAATGGAGGTTAAAGCTCTTTTTGTTAAGATTGAGGGGAACAGCCATGGTTTGGAAAGGCATTTGAAAGCCTTTTGGGAACTTGAATCCATTGGCATAAAGGACAAACAGGAGAAGCAGGCGAGTACAGTGAACAGTGATGTTTTAGAGCAATTTGAAAAAGGGATTGGGTTTAGAGATGGCTGCTATGAAGTTGACCTCCCTTGGAAGGATTCTTGCAAACCCAGTTCAAACATTCAGCTAGCTAATAGGATATTGGAGACTTCATTGTACAGGCTAAAAAACATGAGGAGTTGTTAATTGAATACAATGAGGCCATCCTAAGCTATGTAAGGGAGGGCTATGCTGAAAGGGTGCAAGGTGAGCTGGTGAGCCAGAAGGCACATTATCTGCCACACCATGCAGTGGTACGGCGAGACAAAACTAACACCAAACCGAGGGTAGTTTTTGATGGCTCAGCCAAGGACAAAGGTGGTGTGTCCTTGAATGACTGTTTGGATGCTGGGACAAATTTAAATGCAGATTTATTTTCCTTGTTACTGAGATTCAAGTTTGGTAGAGTAGCATTGAGAGATAGCCTTTTTGCGGATAAAGTTAAAACCAGAGGACAGAGATGTAGTAAGGTATCTGTGGGTGGATACGAATGACTTGTTGGAAAATGAACCTAAGGTTCAAGCATATAGAATGAAGTTAGTGTTGTCTGGCCTCAGCTCTAGTCCATTTCTGTTGGCAGCTACTATGCAGTACCATTTTAAGAAATATTCTGAAGTCTATCCTAACACGATTGAAACATAAGGAAAAATTTTTATGTTGATGATTTGCTGTGTTCCGTGGATAATACAGCAATGGCTAAACAGATATTCGTGGAGGCTAGAGCTATAATGAGGGAGGTTGGCATGGAGCTTAGAAAATAGCAGACCAATCATTCTCAATTACAAGAGTTTATGAGTCAGTCCTGTGTAGGACCTGATGCAGCAGAAAGTATTGAGGATTCTGGTATTAAGGAGTTGTGGGCAATAGACACAAAGGTGCTAGGCATTGTTTGGTAGCAAGGAGAGGATTTGTTTACCTTCAGTGGGAAATCTTTAGTAGAGCTGGCTGAGAATGAGACAAGGTGGACAAAACGTACAACTCTTAGTTTGGCTTCGAAGGTTTTTGATCCTCTTGGATTCCTGGCTCCATTCGTGGTAAAGTAAAAAATTTGGTTTCAGAGCCTCTGGGAAATTGGACTTGGTTGGGACCAAGAGTTACTGATCATATAGTGGTAAGGTGGAAATATTGGTGCAAAGAATTGGCACATCTTGGAGACATTGAAATCCCAAGATGGTACTTTGGAGAGTTGAACAATAGTCCAGACAATTTGGAGCTGCACATCTTTTGTGATGCAAGAGAGGAAGCCTATGCAACTTGTATTTATATTAGAGGCACATTCAAAGAGGAAGTAAGTTGCAGGTTGGTTGCTGCAAAGAGCAGAGTAGCACCTTTGAAAAGGCTTTCTATTCCAAGGTTGAAATTGATGGGTGCAATTATTGCTAGTCGGCTTGCAGTTACAGTGCAAAAGTCTTTGGCCCTTTATGAAATTTCAAGCTATTGTTGGACAGATTCCTCTATAGTTAGGGTTGCCAACCGTCCTTTTTTGAAAAGGACAGTCCTTTTTTGTAGATTTTTGTTCTTGTCCTTTCTTGAGTTCGGAAAGGACGCCATTTGTCCTTTTCTGATAACAATCTTGTTCCAAACAATAGTTTTATAACAAAACTTTTGTTTAAAAGGAAATAATTATAAAGTCTTAAGTCGAGTAACATTTTATAAATTCATTTCTTCACTTAAATGTTAACGTTCCGTGTAGCGGAAAAGTATAAATTTAAAAATAAATATTGTTACCATAAATTTTGTCAATGCATGACTCAATGGGTCAATATCTGTATATCAATAAAAATATTTACTTAAGAAAATATGCAATAAAAAAGCATGCAGTATAAATTGTAATAAATTATAAATAAAATTTTACTTCTTTCCCTAACCTTGTAGACAGTATATTGGAATTGATGTTCTTGTCCTTTTTTTCAAACTTCATGGAGTTGGCAACCCTAACTATAGTTTGGCACTGGTTAAGAAGCCAGGCAAGGAAATGGAAACCATTTGTTGTCAATAGGGTGAAGGAAATTCAAGCACACACAGATCCAAAGCAATGGAAGCATTGTCCAGGCACCCAAAACCCAGCTGATTTACCAACACGAGGAATTTCGGTGAAAGATCTTGCAGAGTCAAGTTTGTGGTGGAATGGGCCAGAGTGGCTAAAACTTGGAAGTGAAAACTGGCCTTCTAATCAGCCTATTGTAGGAGAATGCCAGGCTCAAGAAGAATGGTTGAGTGAAATGAGAAAATGCACTGTGAACAGTTGTCAAGTTATGCAGCAGGACCCCATCCCATATTGAGGCTTGAGGACATTAGCAGTCTGAAAAGGTTGTTAAGAGTGACAGCATGGGTATATAGATTTACAAACAACATTAAGGGAGAAACAAGAAGGGAAGGAATTCTGAACAGTAAGGAAATTCAGCAAGCCAGGCAATACTGGGTGGTATATGTGCAGAAGGAAAAATTTGGTGAAGAGATGGAATTGCTCACCAGCCGTCCATTACAGGTTCTGCCAACACATTCTGCTCTCAAGGATTTGGATGTATTTTTGGATCAGGATTTATTGAGAGTAGGAGATAGACTACAGTTTTTGGGCTTCCAGAGGAGAAAAGACATCCAATTTTGCTACCTGGAACTTTTGATCCTGGATACTCATCATAAGTTGTTTTACATGCTGGAGTTGGAGAAGTGATAATAGAGATCAGACAACAGTTTTGGATTCCCAAAATTAGACAAGTAGTAAAAAAGGTCTTGCATAAATGTGTAGTTTGCAAGCGTTGGAATGCAAAGCCTTATTATGTAAAAGTGGCTCCACTTCCAAGAGAACGGTATACTGCCCCATTTGATGTAGTGGGAGTAGACTTCGCAGGTCCAGTCTATGTGTATGAGCAAGGGGAGTCTAACAAAGGTTATATATGTCTTTTCACATGTGCTACCATCAGAGCAATTCATTTGGAGTTGGTAAGCAACTTAAGTAGTGATGTATTTCTTTTGGCCTTTAAAAGGTTTGTGAACAGAAGGGGTTTCCCAAATAAAATTATATCGGATAATGCAAAAACCTTCAAAAGGGCTGCAGAGGAACTCCAAGAAGTTTGGTCCTTGCTAAAAGAGGAGGGATTCCAATCCTACTTTTCACACCATGGGGTACAGTGGGAGTTTATTGTTGAGAGAGCACCATGGTGGGGAGGATTTTGGGAAAGGCTAGTGAGAAGTGTAAAGTGTCCATTAAAGAAACTTTTAGCTAATGCTCATTTGAGCAAAGAAGAATTCTGCATTGTTTTGTGTGAAGTATAAATAAGATTCCACTTTTTGAGGTCTTTGCGAAAGGGTTCATCGCAGCATTCCAGTAGCTGCACCACTTTGTCACGACCCGTGATTTTGGTGGCATCCACATCGTCCATCCATCGCGATGTGAAGTAGGACCATTCCTCGCTCGTACCGGCTGAAGATATTGTTGGTCTCTTCACCTTCTCCACTTGGGCCGTGGCGCCGGCAGCGGACACGGAATGGACAGTGCAGTGGGTTGTGAGGAGTGCTGCTACAGTGGCGTCGCTGTGTGCGGGGGTCTTCATATGCGCACCCCTCAATTGGACATTTCACCACGGGCATGTTGATCTGTTGCGATTCATTATTGTTTTGTATAAATTTCCATCATAAATAAGATTCCACTTTTTGTTATTACGTTTATTGACCAATATCCATAACGCTAAACAATGATGGAACTCTGAAACATACAAACAAAACATAAACACATATATGAAAAATAAAGGCATCAACATGAAGACACTAATCAATAATAATGAATATTCTCTAAAGTAGAAGCAATGGTGAACAGTAGGCCTATCACCTTTGTTTATAACAGTATGCAGGATGCAGAGCCATTGACACCAAATCATTTTCTTTGTGGTAAACGATTAACATCAAGCCCCAGTTTGCCAGAAGACTTACAGCCTATCCAGAGCACTCAAGAAGAGTTAACCAGAAGGTTCAAGTACCTTGAAGAGCTTCAAGATCAGTTATGGAAGAGGTGGCAGATAGAATACTTGCCAAAACTCAATTATTACCCATCAGGCAATGTAAAGGGCTCCAATGCAAATTGTATCAAGATGAGAGAAGTGGTAATGATTGGGGGTGAAAGACCAAGGCAATGCTGGAAGCTTGGCATAATTGAAGAGTTGTTTGTTGGCAAAGACAATTTAGTTAGTTCTGTACTGGTAAAGACTTCAGGAGGAAAATTAAAGAGACCTATACAAAAACTCTATGCTTTAGAACGGAATGGGACGTTTTGGCGCCGACGTTTTGGCGCCGACGTTTTGGCGCCGCCGTTTGGGCGCCGCCGTTTGGGCGCCACCGTTTGGGCGCCGGTTGACGATTGGTTAGGTTAAGTCGTGATATTTTTGTTAAAACTAACGAAATATCACGACTTAACCTAACCAATCGTCAAGGGCGTACAGTTGACCTAACCGGGCAGTGACGATTGGTTAGGATAAGTTGTGATATTTTTGTTAGTTTTAACGAAAATATCATGACTGAACCTAACCAATCGTCAATGGGGCAGATAACGGAAAAGTACCCATATTATATATACACCTTATAATACACTGACTCTTTTGCTCGCACCGCCAAAAAAGTAACGAAGGGTCGCGCTTGCTACATTTATCAAACACATACAAATATCCATTACGTGAAAACTTCTGTTTCCCTTTCTTACTTGATATATTTTCAGACATTTATGCTATTAAGGGCAACAACACAACTTATCTGAAAAGACAGACAGCACTTCAGGGTAATAACCAAGTATTACTAATTAATACTTAATACTAATTAACGGCGGCGCCAAACCGGCTCCGCGCCCAAACGGCGGCGCCCAAACGATGGCGCCCAAACGGCGGCGCCAAAACGTCCAGCGCCAAAATGCCGGCACCAAAATGTCCTAGATAGGCTTTAGAAATCCGCAAAAACACGGATAGTTAAGATGAAACATTTGAGTTACAGCCTCATGGAGAAGGCTTGGCTAAATTTGCAGAAGGTAATGACAACAATGCCTCTTCGGTGGGGAGTGTTAGAAAATCTAGAAGAGGAAGAGCCATTGTTGTCCCAAGGCGATATGATGACTAAGCTGATTGATGCAGCATTGCTTGTATACAGGGTGCCCCAGGAGGAAATGTCAAGAATGCACCATTTGACTCTTTGGGTATTTCTAAGTAGAAACTATTATATCGACATGTGCCTGATTCCCAACCGTTACCGAGATACAGGCCTCTACGGTTTCCGGGAAGGTGGATTGGACGTGGAGGACCTGTGGCATGGCCCCCCTCGTTCGCCTGACTTATCTCCGCTAGATTTTTTTGTCTGGGGGTTCTTGAAGAGTAACGTTTATCAGCGGGGTAAGCCCGAAACTAGGGAGCAGTTGGTTGCACGTATACAGGATGCGTTCATAAACCTCAGAAATGAACTTCCGCGTTTTCCTTGGCAAGACTCGATGGATCGGAGGCTCGCCGCGTGCATTGAAGAAGGAGGGGGTCACTTTGAAACCATTCTGCAATAAGTGCAATAGTGTATTGTATGTTTGTACTTTTTGTAAACCACAAGTGTCATTAAATAGTATCTAAGATCGCCTTTTTATTATGTTTTAATTACCCAAATGTAGAGGCCTGTATCTCGGTAACGGTTGGGAATCAAACCCATATCGATATAATACTTTCTACTTAGAAATCCCCAAACAGTGAAATGGTGCATTCTTGACATTTCCTCCTGGGACACCCTGTATATTAAGTTAAGGTGCATATATATATATATATATATATATATATATATATATATATATATATATATATATATATATATATACATCCATCTCATAATTGTAAGGTTAGTGAAAAATTCACTTAATTTAGAGCTAGCATTTTTGGGCCCTTGTGGCATCATTTTTTGGGGCCACTGCGCGCCCTTCTTACTCGTTTGTTGAATGCGGCACTTACAGGGCGTGGTCTTATAGAGAACTCTCTTGCAATTCAGTTTGGTTGTTTAGATACAAGATTGTTGCATCGTGCAATGGTGCAGGTTGTGTTGTTGTTGCAAGGTTTAGAAAGAAGACCATAAATAGTGCCCCGTTTGTTTTTTATCTTAATTTTATGCAACTGAGGCCTAAGTAGGCCCACATCGAGTTAGCAACCCTGAGGTAGGACCTAATAGGACCCCCAAGTCCGTAAGTTTTTAGTGTAGCTTAATTTGAGCTGTAGGTTAAACTGGCCCTTCAGAGCTTGGCCGTTCACGGCTCAGCTGGGATTCTGACCCAATAAAATAAAAACTAACAGCGCCATTGCAAGTGTTTAAATAACAACTAAGAGAGATATGATGAAGAAAATAAAAATTATGTTATTTTGCCACTATTTGGATACTGACAATTACATTTGCAGTCGTCATGTTATTAATTACAGCATGAAATTCATATTTGCCAATTTTATCTAAAAATAGACAAAGGTGAACTGCACTTGAAATAGCAACAATAAAAAGAAGGCAGTCGTCTTATAAACATCATGACAAATATGAATTTGCTAGCAATTTTTAATGAGATTCAAAACAGCCACTGAGGTGGTACAACTTCTGAGGCCAACCTAATTCCTACTCCTAAATTAACGATTAAGTTCTTCAACAAATGTAATACAGTACACAGTCACTGTACATTGTAAATACATTTCAGGTACGATGTACACACGTCGCAACATCACTTGTCGTTTGATCAGTAAGGTTAAACAACGTTGGGTCAGTTTAGTAGTTGAAGAGGGGGCCATCCTCTACGTTCAGATTCTGAAGGGATCCCTGTTTCAGACCTCACATAAAGCTGTAGGTCTTTTCGTTACATGACCTATACCACTAAGAATTAAAACAACCGAAAAGTTATTATAACTTTATTGGGTTAATATTTGGCTGGACACAGGGGCTAACGAGAAATGAGAGGTTGTGTTTCACTAGCACTATTTTTCATGCTCTTTACGATGGTACTAATCATTTTTAGTGCTAGTGCGCGGTTATAAAATTCATTTAATATATAATTTTTACGTGGAGACTCCGTGTGTATGTATGTATGTATGTATCCATGTATGTATGTATGTTAGCGCTCCGTGTGTTTGTATGTACGTTAATGCGTTTCGTGGACGTATCACTTGTTTTCAGATTGTCACATGGCTGGATTGGGCCAATTAGACACTTTTTGTGTAGATTTGGCCAATTAGACACTTTTTGCGACGTGCGCCATAAGAATTTCCTTTGCTTCACGCAGTTTGAGGACAATGACTGAAGCTAGAGAAGGTTTTGAATGTGACGGTTGCGAGATTGAGTATTACCGCGCCATTTCTAAATATTTTGAAACTAACGAAGCAGCGGTGGATTGTTTTAAACGTCACGGAGTTCTGCCCGCTTGTGTGCAATGCCCGAAATGTAACAATTCCTGTTCTTATCGCGCGGACCAACATATGTACTATTGTCACCGGCAGGTTAGGTTAGGTTAGGTTAGGTTAGGTTGGTTAGGTTAGTTAATTTAGTTAGGTTAGCTAGTTTTTTATCAGAACTACATTTTCCTGGTGTAGTTTTCTCTGCTTTGTTGGAATTTGACACACATTTCTTGTGCAAATGAGTAGAAACACCGTATTTTGGAATGGAAAAAAAAATATGATAGTTTCTATTCATTTGCACAAAAATGGGTATCAGATTCGAACAAAGCAGAGAAAACTACACTAGAAAAATGTAATTTTGATAAAAAATGTAGCCCCTGTGTCCAGCCAAATATTTACCCTTTATTGATATTATAATAACTTATTCCATTAAAATTTGCAATGTAGGCATGAATGGAAAATTTTTAGTTATGCAGTTATAAAAAAATTCAGAAAAGACTGCTATGTTGGGTCGTACAAAATTACCGTACGCGTACGAATCTGTCTGGTGAATCCGTCGGCTAAAAATTAGTACATCTCTGAGAATAATAATATTGCGTATTTATTATCTGCGTATTATTATGCGCATATTATTATCCGCGTAGAAGACAGCGCCTTTGAAAAGGCTTAGGGGCCTTCGACATTTCATTGCATTGCATTGCACAAGTCAGGAAGAATGATAGCCTTAAAACCCTTTAGAGTAGTTTGGGCTATGGCCAAAGTAGGCCATAAGACCTTTTAGAGGAGTTTGGGTCATGTGCCACTAATTTTTTGGCCAAAATTATGTGCACGAACCAGAGTGCAACAAGAAAAGCTTTTACTCCGATCCTTGGTTATGTTCAGACAGGTTGTTGTGTTTGACACATGGAAAGAGTACAGTATATATATATATATATATATATATATATATATATATATATATATTTCGCTAGTTTTGTATATGTAGGTTTTCAAAGGACCTCTTTGTGGTTGGGCTATGGCCAAGGTAGGCCATCAGCCCCTTGTTGAATAGGTTGGGCTCTGGCCAAGGTAGGCCATCAACTCCTTGTTGAATAGGTTGGGCTATGGCCAAGGTAGGCCATCAGCCCCTTGTTGAATAGGTTGGGTTATGGCCAAGGTAGGCCATCAGCCCCTTGTTGAATAGGTTGGGCTATAGCCAAAGTAAGCCATCAACCTCTTGAATAATTTGGGTTATGGCCAAGGTAGGTCAATCCCTTGAAATGGCTTTATGGCTGCAGAATGTAAGAGAGCTTTTCATTAGATGTAAAATTAAAAATTGAATAACTTCAAACTAGTCATTTCCCCAAGAAGTGAATATCACCACTGGATTCAGGAACAAAAGTACCTCTAGGAATACTATTACTAATTAAAAAATCATTACCCCAGGATTTTCTCTACATTAGCCCAAACAATCTACTACTACTGTGTATGACTGAAAAAGTATTTTTGTAGATCTAGTCTACAAGTCTGGGACTTAGCAAGATGGATGGAGGAGGTACAGAACAAATCTAGTTTAGGAATCTATAAGAACAGGAAAAAGCAAATAAAAGGGGGAACTGTCTACGATAATAGACCTGCATCAATAACTCTATATAAGGCTAGAATGAACTGCAGAGCTACCACTGTACAACAGGAAGAGACATACTAATGAAAATATGGCATGCAAACTTTGTGGGGCAGAAGAAGAGGACATACATCATTTTGTTCTGTTGTGCCTAGAGTACACAAGAAAGGAAGAAAGTGATTGAACTTCAACAACCATATGTTGAAAATATGGATGCTTTGATTGGAGACCTTCTGTTTGAGGAGTCCAATATTGAAAGAAAAAAAGAAACTTCACAGCTTCTGAAAAATAAAAGCGAAAAAATTAAAGGAGCTAAACGAACTAGTTACAAAAAACAAAAGTTCAGGTGGGGCTGCTGCAAAGGCTATGCCTCAACCTATCATCTGATCTGACCTGAAGTCTATTTTCTAATTTTCTTATGCCCTCAAGTTATCCCATCAGCATCTAGTGAGAAAAAGTTAATGCACACATCTACCGTAAATTGTCCAAACCTGAAAGCATTTTGAATGTATCATATTTCCCTTCAAACACTACTGTATCTCTCAAAACTAAACATACCCAGTTCCTTTAATTTTAATCTCTCCCTGTATTCTAATCTTCTTAGGTTAGGGATAATCCTTTTGCTCTTAGTATTAATACTAACTTAACCTAAAAATAGGGTCACTACATGGAAAAGTTCTGGTTAGTTTAGGTTTAGTTTAGTTTTATTCCAACATAAAGGTTTCCTAATCTTGTTATTTCCAATAGGTCTATGTTGTATATACTCTAAAATTTCTTTGAAGCTAGACCATACCTTGCTAACATTTTATGGAGCAAGTGTAGTTTACATCCCCCTGATGCAAAAGGGGACACAAACTACATTAGGTCAAAGTTGGGGAACGTAAACTATACTAGGATCCTTAGGAGACATTTTTTAAATGAATCCATCAAATAAAACGTTAAAACTAATGAAAATATTATGACAACCTAACTAATCATCAATATATATATATATATATATATATAATATATATATATATATATATATATATATATATATACCCCCTCCCCGCGGGCGGTCTTTCTGGGGTGGATCGCCCGCGGGCTCCTGCCTCCATGTGGCGAGGGGGGTCAGCCGCGGCTGGGGGCCCTGCCGGGTCCCCGCCCGGTTGCGAAGTAGACTTTTAACATACCCTGCTATTCTACAGTCCCCTCTTTCCTGTCTTCCCCTCTTTCCCCTCTTCCTTGCCCCCTCTGTTTTTTTTTTTTCTGCTTTCTCTTCTCACTTCGCGCGCCCCGTGGGCTGCCGGGGCTGATCGCTGGGGGTCTCGCTCCCATGGTCGGGGCCGGACTAAGTTGGCTGGTAGGGTGCCCGGGCCTGGGACCCTGGGGGGCCTTGGTCTTTGCTGCCGGCGGGGGAGAACTCTCGATGCTGCAAGGGCCCCTTTTGAAACGGGGGTACCCGCATGGGACGAGGCACCCATCCCCCGCCGGCGTGCGCTTGGTCCCCTTGGGCCCCGGGTAATCGGTTCCCCGCGGCCCCGGGCGCGAAACAACAAAAAATACTGTTTATGGGTTCTATTACTAAACTTCACTCCCCTCTTGTTGACGACTCTGGCCCGCCCTTGGATTTGGATCAGACTACTACTTCTGGTCGTTCAGCGGCCTCTGCCTCCGCTGGATTGACCCTCAAGCCGTATGGCCCCCTCTCGTCCTCTGCGGTGTCTGGCTCTCGTGGCCGGACTCGTGGTGGCCGTAGGGCGGGGTCTTCGCGGCCCTTGTTCTCTCGCCCACTCTCGGTTACCGTTACACATGGACCTGTCTCTGCTGTCAATTTCTGTCCGGTGGACAGGTTCCTTGTTCTCCGCCCTTCCGCTGGCTCCCTTCCGGGCAACTCGGAACGGGTGTTTCAGCGCCTTAAGACGATAGGGGTTCCCTGTCGTTATGATATCCGCCCTCTGAGGGATGGGTCTCTTCTTTTGAAGTCCCGTTCTTCGGGGGTGACTGGGTCCCTTCTACAGTTGCAGGATGTCTTGGGTTGCAGAGTTTCTGTGACTCCCCATCCGCAATTGAATAGCTGTCAAGGCACCATTTTCGCTTCCCGTCTGCTGTCAATCCCGGTTGGCGAGTTGCAGGAGGATCTTGCCCCCCAGGGGGTAACGAAGGTCTTCCGCTTTTCGTCGCGCCGGGATGGTGCTCTTACCCCGTCCGCTCGTCTGCTCCTGACCTTTGACTCCCTTGTGCCTCCGGCCCAGGTGTTCTGGGGCATGGGTGATCGCCGGTCGTGTGAGTTTTCGGTGCGACCATATGTGCCTGACCCGGTTCGCTGCTTTGGCTGCAACCGGTTCGGCCATGTTAGCTCTGCGTGCCGCCGTGAGGGTAAGCTATGTGTCCGCTGCGGTGGGCCTGCGCACCCTACCCCGTGCACGAAGCCCCCGCGGTGCTCGAACTGTTCGGGGGCCCACCCTTCCTCTTCTCGGGACTGTCCCGTTTTCAAGTTTGAATTTGAGGTGCGGTCCTTAAGGACTACCGAATTCCTTAGTGCGCGGGAGGCGCGCGATAAGATCCGTGACCGGGAGCCGCGGCGGGGGTTGTCCTACGCTGCGGCTCTTGGCCCTGGCGGGTCCTCGGGCCCCTCCCGTGCTACCCCGGCGTCTACTGGAGTGGTGCCCCCCCTGGAAGTCCCGGGGGTTGGTGGTCCTCCTGGCGCCGCGGGTCCTTCTTGTTCCTCTGCCTCACTTTCTGACATCCCATCTGATTCCCTGCCTACAAGTGCCCCTTCTCCCCCTCCGGCCTTGGGGTCTGGATCCTTGCCTACTCGTCTCTCGGGTGGGGAGGGGGATGCCCCGAAGGAGAGGAGGAAGCGTCGCCGTGGTCGGAGTCGGAGTCCTTCCGACCCGATCCTGACTGCTGCTCGCCTTGCTTCCCCTTCTTCCCCGTCTTCACCGGAGGGGAAGCGGCGCGCTGTTCCTGATCCGCTCGGGACTTCCCCCCCCCCTATACGGAGCGCTGGTGGGGCGTCACCTCCCGGTGCCCCGACCAGTGTCCGGGTGTCGGTCGAGGTACACTGCCCCATGACACCCTCGATTACTGACTCTGTTCCCATGATAGACCCGGTCGAGAGGGGCCTGGCCCTCCTTCATGGAGTCTCTCTCTCTCCGGCTCCTGCTGAGAGTGGTCGGGTCTCTTCCTGGATCTACCTCTCCCACTTGTGGTCGACCTTTCCTCTCCCCCCCGTCAGTGCTTGTCTGGTTTGACGAGCCCTCGAACAGCTGGTTCCCCCCGGTCCCCCTCTTGTGGGGAGTTGGGGGTTTCGGCTGGGCCCGACTCGTCGTCTCTCCCCCGCCGGGAGAGCCCCCCTCTGACCTCCCTGTTCTACTCTCCACTTCTCGTCCTACTACGGGTGCAGCAGATGCGGAGTCGGTGGCCCCTACCCCCCCAGTTCTGGGTGAGTCGGGGAAACCGATTCCGTCCCTGGTTACGGACCGTTGAGTTTGCTGCTCAGCTTGGTCCGTGGCTATTTCGCTGTTTTCTCTGCCTCTTATAATGCCGCTTCCCCTTACAGTTCCATCTTGCATTGGAACTGTAGGGGGCTTTTAGCTAACTGGGAGAACCTTGCCTCCCTGCTGGAGAGCGAGCGGCCTTCCTGTGTTTGTCTCCAGGAGACTATCCTGGCTGCGCGGGGACTCCCTCGTCTCTCTGGCTATGTTGGTTTCCCTTGCACCCCGGATGAGCGCACACGCCGGCGGGGTGCGGCGATTTACGTGCATCATTCGTTACCATCGCGTGGTGTGCCTCTTCGCACTTCCTTGCAGGCTGTGGCTGTGCGGCTCTTTTTAGATCGCCAGTACACTGCCTGCTCAGTTTATATTCCTCCTCATGACCCTCCTTCTCGCGACGCGGTTCGCGAGTTGGTGCTGCAACTACCCCGACCGTTTCTCCTCCTCGGGGACTTTAACAGTCGCGACCCGGCTTGGGGAGATGTTCGGTCGACTAATGTTGCTGGTATTTTACTCTCCTTAATGGAGGAACTTTCTTTTGCGTGTCTCAATTCCGGTGAACCTACTTACTTCCACGAACCCACGGGTTCATTTACCTGTATTGATCTCTCCTTGGTGTCCCTCGATGCCTTACTCGATTTTTCGTGGAAGGTGTTGGGGGACTCTTATGGCAGTGATCATTACCCAGTCTGTCTTGAGCCGGTCGGTCCGCAGCCGGGCGTTTCGTCTCGAACGAGGTGGTGCCTTGCGCGGGCTGACTGGCCATCTTTCAGAGCTCGTTCCATCATAGTCCGTTCGGTATTGAGCTTTGGCTCTGTGGATGAGAGCTTGGAGTTCTTCGAGCGGGTGGTGATGGGCGTCGCGGAGGACTGTATTCCTCGTTCTTTCCGGTAACCCGCGGACTCGTAGCGTCCCGTGGTGGACTCCAGCATGTCACCAGGCGGTGTGCGAGAAGAGAGGGCAACGCGCCGCTTCCACTGCACCCGCGCGCGGGCCACTTGATTGAGATGCGGCGGGCGAAGGCTTTCGCCCGCCGGACTCTCAAGTTGGCCCGTCGGGCCTCTTGGCGTGCTTTTGTGTCCGGCATCTCCTCATCTACCCCTTCTGCTGCTGTGTGGCGGAAGGTACGTAGTCGAGGGGAGGCCAGTCCCTGCTAGTCGCCCTGTCCTTCGGGACGGGGACGGCTTCCTTTCGGATCCTGCTGCTGTGGCTGATCGGCTGGCCGGTGCTTTTGCTGCGGTTTCCCGTTCGCCTTCAGCTGCGGATCGCCCTTTATCGGAGGTCACATTCCCGCCCCCTGGGAACGAGCCCTATAACCATCTCTTTCCGATGCGGGAACTTCAGGCTGCCTTGGCAACCCGTCATTCTTCCGCTCCTGGCCCTGATGACATTCCGTATGACTTTCTTCGGAATCTGCACCCGATGGCCCTGCACTTCTTGCTGGATCTTTTCAACCGGATGTGGGTTGAGGGGTCGTTCCCTTCCCGTTGGAGGGAGGCGATTGTGGTCCCGATACCTAAGCCGGGGAAGGATCCGGCGGAGGTGGCGAGCTATCGGCCTATTGCTTTGACGAGCTGCTTATGCAAGCTCCTCAAAAAGATGGTGGCCGTCCGACTTTCCTTTACACTGGAGTCGCTTGGGTTATGCCCCCTGACCCAGTATGGTTTTCGTCGATTTCGGGTACTCTGGACCCCCTTCTCCTCCTTGGCCATGATGTACGGGAGGCATTTTCCCGCCGGAATCTTGTTCTGGCCGTCTTTTTTGACGTCCAAAGGCCTATGACACGACCCGTCGGGGAGTTGTTATGGACCGTTTGAAGTCTCTTGGTTTTGTGGGCTTTTTGCCCACGTTTCTTCGCAACTTCCTCTGCCGTCACACTTTCCGCGTCCGTAATGGGGCGGCCCTATCTGCCCTGTATGTTCAGGAGGAGGGGGTGCCCCAGGGGTGTGTGTTAAGCGTCTCCTGCTTCAACCTAGTTATGTCTGCGCTACCGGGAGCTCTTCCGCCCTCGGTGCGCTGTTCCATCTATGCAGATGATCTGGCTGTCTATGCCGCGGGGACGAGTCCCCCCCTCGTGGAGAGGCAAGTCCAACTCGCGGTCAATCGGGTTGAACGCTGGGCGTCGTCGGTGGGCCTTACGTTGTCTTCCCCGAAGACTTCGTGTGTGGCCTTCCTTCCGTCGAGGAGACGGGGATCCGGCGCCGTCCCGGCCTTTAACCTTACACTCGGGGGTCAGCCTCTGGCCCTCGTTCCATCAGTACTCTTCTTGGGTATGGTTTTCGACAGCCGTTTGAGCTGGGTTCCCCACCTTCGCCGGCTGCGCGAGTCCGCGAGACGTACCCTGGATTTGCTGGGGCATCTGTCGCATACTACATGGGGCGCGGATAGGCGACGCTCCTCCGTTTATACGTGTCCCTGGTACAGTCCAAATTAGACTATGGGAGTGTGGTGTATGGCTCTGCCTCCCGCACGGCCCTTCGGATACTGGATCCGGTCCTCTCTAGAGGACTGCGCATGTCATCTGGCACCTTCCGCTCCTCTCCGGTTGATAGTCTGCAGGTTGAGTGCGACATCCCTCCCTTGGAGGATCGGAGGTCGTTCCTCATTGCTAAACACTATCTCCGGATCCTCCGTCTTCCCACCTCTCCTCTGTTCCAGGTGGTTGAGAGGGCGTTCTGCCGGGATGGGGTTGGTATTTCACCGACACGGTGACCTCCCTCCTCGATGGTATGGGCACTCCCCTCCATCCATTATACCGGTCTCTTTCAGGGGTGTTGCACCTTGGGAGAGCACCCCTGTTGCGTGCTGTAGGGCGTTGTGCCCCGTTCGCAGGACCGAGTCGGACTCTGCCTTGCTTCGTCCTGTTCCTTCAGCATGCGGCGTGTCACTCTGCATGTGTTGCGATCTTCACGGATGGCTCGAGGTCGTCGGGGGGCGTTGGATCCGCGGCTGTTCCCCAGTCGTCTGTCCTTGCTCCCCGATGTACCCGTCTCCCTGATGAGGCTTCCGTTTTTACGGCGGAGCTCTATGCCATTCTGAGCGCTCTGGAGGTGGTGCGGGAGCATCCGGATGGGTCGTTCGTCATCCATTCGGATTCCCGCAGTGCCCTGGATGGCCTGGAGTGTTTTGACTCTGTCCACCCGCTGGTCCGACGAATCCAGCTACTGTACCATACTCTTGTCGCTTTTGGTGGCAAGGAGGTGGTATTTTGCTGGGTCCCAGCACATGTTAACGTGGCTGGAAATGAGGCTGCCGATCGAGCTGCCCGTTCCGCGGGCCGACTGCAGGTTTCACCTGTGTCCCTCCCTTTTTCTGATTATATCCCTGGCTTCCGTAGGTTTTTGCGCTCCCGGTGGCAGAGTCGCTGGGATGGCGCTACGGATAACAAACTTTGCAAGATTAAACCCAAGTTGGGATGTTGGGCCTCTTCCTTCCATCGGTCGCCCATAAGGAGGTGGCTCTGGCCCGCCTCCGTATTGGCCACACCCACCTGACCCATGGCTATTTGATGGCCGGGGATCGGGTGCCCCGATGTCCCAATTGTGACGTCCTACTTACAGTTGCCCACCTCCTGGTGGAGTGTCCGCTTACTCTGCGCTGCGCGCAGAGTATTTTCCCTTTTTGGAGGGCGTCGGGCTTTGTGATAGGCTTGGCGCTCTTCTGTCTGAAGGTTCCTACTTTTCGGTAACCGGGTTGTTCTCCTTCCTCTTTCGCTCCCGACTTCTTTACCGGCTGTGACCCCACTATGATCTTTTTGCTTTTCCCCCACCTCCTCCTCCTCACCCCCCGTCTATTGTTCATTTCCATTAGTTGTTCCATACTCTTCGTTCTGTGTTCGCTCTGCTATCCACCTTTCTTTTGGTGGCCATGAGCGGTCATTCTTTGAAACAAAAAATAATATATATATATATATATATATATATATATATATATAATATATATATATATATATATTGATAATTGGTTAGGTTGTCGCAATATTTCATTAGTTTTAACATTTTATTTGATTAGGTATATGTGGACAAGGTTGGGGAACGTAAACTACACTAGGATAATGTAGGGGAATGTAAATTACACTAGGATAATGTAGGGGAATGTAAACTACACTAGGATAATGTAGGGGAACATGAACTATACTAGGATAATGTAGGGAACATAAACTACACTAGGATAATGTAGGGGAATGTAAACTACACTAGGATAATGTAGGGGAATGTAAACTACACTAGGATAATGTAGGGGAATGTAAACTATACTAGGATAATGTAAGGGAATGTAAACTACACTAGGATAATGTAGGGAAATGTAAACTACACTTGGATAATGTAGGGGAATATAAACTACACTAGGATAATGTAGGGGAATGTAAACTACACTAGGATAATGTAGGGGAATATAAACCACTAGGATAATGTACTGGAATATAAACTATATTAGGATAGGTAATTTTTTACTATCAGTCCGGTCTCTGGAAACTGAAAATAAAGTTTACCATAAGACTCTTTATATTTTTTTAAACAACTTTTATTAAGTACAATATGAAGGCAAATGCCGATTAAAGCTATAAAATTAATGTTAAGAAATTATTTTTTTGAGTGATAAAATCGCGGATCATGTTTTGTGAGTGATAAAATGACTGATCCCACAAAGGTTAGGAAGGTACCGCTAACAAAATTGGGTGGTTTGACCTGAACTCATAACATTTTAGTGTCACGGTGGCGTCGGTTTGCGATGGTTGTAATTATTCACTGTGTTTAACTTCATGCAAATTTTTTGATGATGAAGAGGCTGAATTTAATTTTTATGTAGAACACGGTGTATTGCTAAAAGAATTTATATGCCCTAAGAAAAACAAGGAAGGTATTGTTTGTGGTAATAAGTATACAGGTAAGTAGTACCTAAAATTAGGTTAGGTAGGTTAGGTAGGTTAGGTTAGGTTAGGTTAGGTTAGGTTAGGTTAGTATAGTTTTACGGTATATATAATATATACAGTGAATATATAGTGTTCGTTTTACTACATATATATAATGTGTATATATACCTTTTAGGTCAATCATGTTGGCTGTTTCTACAATTTCCATAATTTATATATCAATGGATTCGTTTTTACATCGTGAATGCGCCCTAGATAGTCTCTACTGAAGGAATTACCCGCATTTTAGGGTATTTTTTCACACTTATACCCCAAAACAAACTTCCTGTCCTAACTTAGTTTTGGGCCAGTTCCCTCACTTGAGACTATCTATATCGCATTCCTGGTGTAATAACGAATCCATTGATGTATAAATTATAGGAATTGAAGAGACCGGAGTGATAGTAAAAAATTACCTTAGGATAATGTAGGGGAATATAAACTATATTAGGATAATGTAGGGGAATATAAACTACACTAGGATAATGTAGGGGAATGTAATCTACACTAGGATAATGTAGGGGAATGTAATCTACACTAGGATAATGTAGGGGAATGTAATCTACACTAGGATAATGTAGGGGAATGTAATCTACACTAGGATAATGTAGGGGAATGTAAACTACACTAGGATAATATAGGGGAACGTAAACTACACTAGGTTAATGTAGGGGAACGTAAACTATACTAGGATAATGTAGGGGAATGTAAACTACACTAGGATAATGTAGGGGAACAAACTACACTAGGATAATGTAGGGGAACGTAAACTATACTAGGATAATGTAGGGGAACGTAAACTACACTAGGATAATGTAGGGGAATGTAAACTACACTAGGATAATGTAGGGGAATGTAAACTACACTAGGATAATATAAGGGAATGTAAACTACACTAGGATAATGTAGGGAAATGTAAACTACACTTGGATAATGTAGGGAAATGTAAACTACACTTGGATAATGTAGGGGAATATAAACTACACTAGGATAATGTAGGGGAATATAAACTACACTAGGATAATGTAGGGGAATATAAACTACACTAGGATAATGTAGGGGAATATAAACTACACTAGGATAATGTAGGGGAATATAAACTACACTAGGATAATGTAGGGGAATATAAACTACACTAGGATAATGTAGGGGAATATAAACTACACTAGGATAATGTAGGGGAATATAAACTACACTAGGATAATGTAGGGGAATATAAACTACACTAGGATAATGTAGGGGAATATAAACTATATTAGGATAATGTAGGGGAATATAAACTACACTAGGATAATGTAGGGGAATATAACTACACTAGGATAATGTAGGGGAATATAAACTACACTAGGATAATGTAGGGGAATGTAAACTACACTAGGATAATGTAGGGGAACGTAAACTAGGCCTACACTAGGATAATGTAGGGGAACGTAAACTAGGCTACATAGGATAATGTAGGGGAATGTAAACTGTACTAGGATAATGTAGGGGAACGTAAACTACACTAGGATAATGTAGGGCAGTGGTTCCCAACCAGTTTTGGCTTATGGCCCCCTTAGGAACCTTATTTTTCCTGTGGCCCCCATAAGCATTATTTTCAGTAGGTAATATGCAGATTAACTCTATTTTACAAAAACAAATATATATAAAGGATATTAAAATAACTATTTGTATTCAGGTACAATATTATTTGTCACATAGGACTATAAACATAACAAAAACTAAACAGTGGCTAACAAAAATTTAATAACCTTTTAAAATAAATAATTTTTCCTACAAAAAAATAAAATCCTTTAGCAAAATCAAATAAATATATCATTAACTCCTTATTTATTAAATGCGATCCTTGTGACTCATGCAGTTTCACAAGTTTTTCAATATCAGGGTCTATGGTTGTCAGAGACAAACGAAGATCACCTCTACTTACTATTTCTAAACGGTTGCGAGCTTTTGATAGTAGGTGTGACACTTTACTAAAACCAGACTCAACCAGATAAGAAGTAGGAAAGGCAATGAAATACAATTTTACTTCATCCCAAAGCAATGGGTATTTCATAGCAATTTCACTACTTGTCCATAAGTTACTGAGCCCATGCTTAAATTTAGCCTGAGAGATTTGATTACTCTGTAACTCAATGAGGCTTTCTTGTAATCTGATATCAACATCAGCTGCATTAATCCCAAATGGGTCTCCCACCCAACCTGGAATGTCCATTTCTAGAAGATCTGTGAACCTAACTTCCATATCACTGTGCAATTTCTCCAAATGATCAATGTATACTAAAATATCATCATCTTTCAGCTCACTCTCAATAGTGCGGAGGGTTGGAAACTGTATCAACTCCTTTCATCTGATATTTGTCCTGAACAGCTTAATTTTTCCCAGAAATGCACAAATAGCCTCTTTGCAAGTTAAAATATTTGTATTTTTACCTTGTAGCTGTTTGTTCAAGACATTTAGCTTTTCAAATATATCTGAAAGGTAGAATATGTCACATTTGGCAGCAATGATTTGTACTCCAAGCTGCTTACCATCCAGAAATAATGCAACACTATCCCAAAGTGCAACGAATCAACGCAGACAATTACCCTTAGAAAGCCATCGCACCTCTGTATGCAAAAGTAGGCGCTCGAACCCTTCTTCATTGCTAGCACAGAGTTGTCGGAAAAGACGCCCTTGAAGTGGATTTGACTTGATAAGGTTGACTGCCTTAATTACAGTATCAAGTGCATCTTTCAGACGTCCTCCTAAATTTTTTGCAATCAGATGTTGAGGGTGGACAACACAGTGTATGCAAAAAACTTTAGGTACAGCCTCTTTTAAATGTGCAATAAATCCCCTATATCTACCTACCATAGCAGCGGCGCCATCAGTTGCACAAGCCATGATATTTCCAAGTGGAATATCATTTTCTTTGAAATAGGTCACTACTTCTTTGAAAATTGTTTCACCTTTAGTATCTGTCACAAGGCTCCGGGCAAAAAGCATTTCTTCTCTGAGTTGATCATTATCCAAAAACCTAACATACGCCATGAGAAGGGCTTCATTATCACGTAATAATGATTCATCAATTTGTAATGCAAAGATCTTTACTTGTAAATGTTTAACTAGTTTTTCCTCTACATCCTTTGCCATTTCATCAATACGTCTTGATATTGTATTGTTGCTCAACGGAATGACTTCAGTGATTTTTTGGGGATTTTGTTGCATGACAGTTGAAATCACCACAGATACTGAAGGCAAAATCAATTCTTCACCAATAGTATGAGGTTTTCCCGATTTCGCTATTAGCTTGGAAATCTCATAAGATGCAATTAAACCTTTGTCTAATTTAGCCGCTGTTTTGCTAAATATATCTTTAATAGTGCTCCTTGCTTGGAAATCATCGCGCAGCTTTTTAAAGTAATCTAATGTTTTGTCTTTCTTGTCCTTGTGCTTATTCTCCAAATGTATTTTAAGCTTACTTGGTCGCATACTATCATTAGAAAGTGTAGCCATACATATCAGACACAATGGCTTTGTTATATTGTCTGGTGAATGTATAAAACCATAAGCTAAATACTCACTGGAGTATTGTCAACATTTTTTCTTCATCGCAGTAGCCATGGGTAATCTGTGCAGAAGAAATTTACTATATTAATAATATTATATATATATTACTTTTTAGAGCCGAAGCGCGCCGCAACAGAAAGGCGCTTATCTCAGTGGCGAAAGAGGAAGAGTATTTCTGAGAAAAGACCCAGAAACAACCCTCCACTCCCTGTGCAGAGCACCAGGAGGGTGCACAACACCAACTCCTAGTACATCCTGGTACCCTGTACCAAATACAAAACACCAGAAATGTACTCCCTTGAGGGGATATATATATATATTACTAAAATTAATGCAGATACAAAACGAATAAATACAATCATCAGAATCTAAGAGTAATGCCATATTCTTTGTAAATAAACCCTAATTGAAACCGAAGTGAAAAAAATGCTTTGGTGTAGTAATGGCACACTTTACTGACAAACAAAAATTTGCAGTTATTTACTTATATTATGTATTAATTATAAAAAATATAATCAAAAGAAATACTGTACCTATATAGCAATCTATTATAAATTAAAAAAACTAGTAAAATTACTACAACTTCGCAATATTAGGGTAAACAAATAAGAGCTACTTACACACTCAGCGACATCCACGTGGTAAACAGACTGTAAGGATTTCAACCTGAAGTATTTTTATCAAGTCAACAATGCTGCCAGGCGCATAACGATCAAGCGCACAATGGAGTGCGCCGCACAATAAGCTTGTAGATGCAAAATATTTGTTTACAGATAAATTCAAATTCTATTATAAAATATCTAAAAAAAAGGAAAATATATGTATTAATAATTTTTTAAAATGTAATTCAACTACATAATTAAAATTATCTATTGGCCTAACTATAATTTAGGCTTCAATAGGTTGAGTCCTGTGGCCCCCTTCATGGAGTCTGTGGCCCCTCTAAATCTTAACATTTTCCTGTGGCCCCCTTCAAATGTGCCATGGCCGCCAGGGGGCCATATGGCCCCCAGTTGGGAAACACTGATGTAGGGGAACATAAACTACACTAGGATAATGTAGGGGAACGTAAACTACACTAGGATAATGTAGGGGAACGTAAACTACACTAGGATAATGTAGGGGAATATAAACTACACTAGGATAATGTAGGGGAATGTAAACCACTAGGATAATGTAGGGGAACGTAAACTACACTAGGATAATGTAGGGGAACGTAAACTACACTAGGATAATGTAGGGGAACGTAAACTACACTAGGATAATGTAGGGGAACGTAAACTACACTAGGATAATGTAGGGGAACGTAAACTACACTAGGATAATGTAGGGGAACGTAAACTACACTAGGATACTGTAGGGGAACATAAACTACACTAGGATACTGTAGGGGAACGTAAACTACACTAGGATAATGTAGGGGAACATAAACTACACTAGGATAATGTAGGGGAACGTAAACTACACTAGGATAATGTAGGGGAACATAAACTACACTAGGATAATGTAGGGGAACGTAAACTACACTAGGATAATGTAGGGGAACGTAAACTACACAAGGATAATGTAGGGGAACGTAAACTACACCAGGATAATGTAGGGGAATGTAAACTACACCAGGATAATGTAGGGGAACGTAAACTACACCAGGATAATGTAGGGCAGGGGTGGGCAACCTTTTTAAGTGAGCGTGCCAAAATCATCAAATCTTTGATGCAAAATTTTCTCACGTGCCAACCAAAATTTTGGGGAACATATTATTATTTGGTGCCTTTTAAGTATTGGGAGAACCTTTTCAAATAATCAAAAATTACACTGGAGCAGTAAAATCAAAGAATATTGTAAGTGATTATTGTAAGTCATGTAAGATTGAATAAATGTAAAATTTAGTGACAGAATTTTTACTTGAAGGTCGTTCTACCCTGTTGATAGCGTGGATATTTTTATTAGCCTTTAATTGTAATTATAGCTGCCATATACAGCCACACATTTAAAAACACAATTTTTAACATCAGCAAAAGAGTAAACAATAATTCTGATTTTTTTTGTTTTTTATATATCAGATCAATCAGCCATAAGTTTTTTCAAGTTTTCCCAATACATTACAGTGCCCAATCTCATAATCGTTTTACTTGACTAAAGCACAATGAAAGAAAATAAAATTAAAGATATTCTTTTATTGATTCTTAATCCCTTATGAATAATACATAAAAATTACAGAGAAAATAAAATGTTATTTTACCTACATAATATATTAAACAGAAGTTAATCTTTACCATTTTTTAGCAGAAAACATTAAGTTAAAATATAAAACTCAGCAAAGAATTTGGATATTTATTTATTTAATTTTTTTTAAGGTGAGCCCGGGGAATCGCGTGCTGGAAAAAAGTCATTGGCGTGCCACGTTTGGCACGCATGCCAAGGGTTCCCCACCCCTGATGTAGGGGAACGTAAACTACACTAGGATAATGTAGGGGAACATAAACTACACTAGGATAATGTAGGGGAACAAAACTACACTAGGATAATGTAGGGGAACGTAAACTACACTAGGATAATGTAGGGGAATGTAAACTACACTAGGATAATGTAGGGGAACGTAAACTACACTAGGATAATGTAGGGAACATAAACTACACTAGGATAATGTAGGGGAACGTAAACTACACTAGGATAATGTAGGGGAACGTAAACTACACTAGGATAATGTAGGGGAACGTAAAATACAGTAGGATAATGTAGGGGAATGTAAACTACACTAGGATAATGTAGGGGAATGTAAACTACACTAGGATAATGTAGGGGAATGTAAACTACACTAGGATAATGTAGGGGAATGTAAACTACACTAGGATAATGTAGGGGAACGTAAACTACACTTCCATTTTATTTGCAAGTTTATTATCCCACATTACTGAATCTAATAAGTCCCTAAATTTACCCTAGTCAACCCTTGAGAAGCAAGGAATGAGATGTTCATTGTTAGCTTGATCCTTATTGAATTCAATCTTAAGATGTATGATGAAATGGTCACTATTCTTTAATGAGTATGTCAAAAGAACAAGTGCACCCTTTCTAATTAGACCAAGTATTGGTGGATGAGTTGCAGTCATGCTGTTGCATTGCATAGCAAAAGCCCAGTGAGTTTACTTTAAATCTTTTGCTGCATTATGGCAATTTTCTCTGACTTTGCAGCATATTCCTTGAAGATACTAGAGATTACATAATTCTGTAGAATAGAACTATTAGGAATAACAAGATTAGGAAACCTCTATGTTGGAATGATGGCCCCTTGTGCTTTGATCCCTTATGCACCTAGGGTGGCCATTATGCAAATGTTGAAAAGGAAGATGCATTTATGAAAATTTTTAATTCAGTGTAAATGCTTTTTTAAGACAAATTTACTGCAATACTTACACAATTTTATAATGAAATGATAAATGAAACTATTTTGTTTATTTGATCAAATCTAATTTTTTTTTTCATTTTTTTTATCATAAAAAAGAGGACTGTCCAGTTTAATACCAGATGTCTGTCCACCCTATATGCAACTCCCTCTCCCATGCCCCCCTTTACACCACCCACTTTGGTTCTAAGGGATGAATCTGAATTATACCCCTTTTCCAATGTTAAATTTTTTTTTTCAGGATTCAAGCCCTATTTTGTATTCAGTGTATTCAGTGTGTGATTTTTGTGCTAAGGATCTCCCCCAAATTATGAACAAAGATTGGTTAATAACTAATAAACTGCCATACTTTTTAAAGTAAAAAGGTCTACTTTTGGCAAAGTGACTAGAACCCAGTCAGTCAGATTACCATATAGCTAAATAACTAATGCCTAAATAGAGAGATTTCTGCATGGTTACTTTAAAGATTGTTGAGGTTCTTATATAATGTAGTGATTGGGTTGTTTAACCTCTTTTGCAACATCTAAGGTCATATGATGGAGGGAACCTACAATTTTACATGGGATCTGAACCATGGGTCACTACATAATCTGGATACAACAGTCAGTCTCCCATCTAACTACTATCTGACCCAATGTCACTTAACTTCACTGATAGTTTCTTATATAGTCCTGGATTGGTGATACTTTTATATTTTACTGACCTGTACCAATTGATTATCAATTAGAAAACTGATACCAAACAATACTTTGACAAAGAAAAAATTATTCATATAATAAGTAGCATATTTTTTATGGTAATTTCTTAGTTTATTAAGCGAATTTCAAATTAGATATTGAAAATTCCATTTGTGATGTATTTAGTTAGATCTAGCCTTCAACACAACAAAACATCAGGGCCTGAAAAGACAAATGGAAGGCATGAATTTTTATATGGTAGCCACCATGTAATTCATACAACACTATGAGAATGATAAGTATGCTTATTTCACACAGTTAAGTCACAAATTGTGCTAGGAAATTGTTGTTCAAGATTATTTGTATTACATATTAAAGCAATCAAGTATTTGACATAAATTCACACTATATACTTACAAAGATTGAAAAATAGTGGTTTGAACTAGTCTAGAGCATCCCTTTTGAAGCCTAGTCCAAACCAGTCCAGCTGCATCATTAATCATTAATATATGGGTGGCATGGTCCTTTGGTCCCATCACCTGGCCACCCAGGTCTCTGGACGACCTAAATGTAATTCACTTTTTCTTGTGGGGTTATTTAAAAAATCTTGTTTATGCGAGAGAAGTTAATAACATACGGTATATGAATTGTGGCAATGTGTTCAAGATTGTTCAGAAACAATATGCAACCATGTAGGTGTTTTCAAATGTATGTGGCAAAATTTTCAATGTGTTGAAGCATGTACTCTGATGGGGGAAACCATTTTGAGCACTTTCTGTAAATAAACTTTGATAAACTTTAATGACTTTCATCTTAATTGGATCAGCCTTGACAAAACAGCAATGTATCTTGAAAATGAAGCGATTGCAGATTTATGTTTATAGGAACTTTTCTCTTCACTTTGACATCTGGAATATGTATACTAATTTATGAAACATAATTTGATAATACCCTATAATATAGTGTGCTGTGACATAACTAATTATTTGATAATTGTTATTTTTTGAGTAATTTTAATGGTAACTAGTTATATGTTATATTTTCCAGCTGAGTACTTGTAACTGTAATGAGGTCTGTGCTGATGACATTTCTTTGTTGATCAGCATATATACACACCTGTGTGAACTATTTACTGAATCAGAACTCATTCTTTAAATTTAGCATTAATAGCTACCCTAAAGTTTAAAGTTATCACTATAGACTTCATCTTATTAGACCCTTTAGCCTGTTAGCTATGTAATTGGGCCCAGAAAGTTTATGAAACTTGAATAACAGATACTTGTACAAATTAGTGTTAAAATCAATGAATTGTCCTTTGCTTATTGGTACTGGTAGGCTACTAGGCATATTTTTAAAAAATTCTGTAATAGTACCATATACAGAACTTAAATTTAAATGCTTTGTTTCTAACACAGTACTTATTAGTAGTTGTATCCATTCCAGAATCATCAATCTGATTTCAGTTCTAGTAATTATAACTTTTCAATTCTTTAAAAATAATCTGGTCTGTCAGAATTGGCCTTCATTTATTCTCACAAGAAGGCAGGCTATGATACTTACAAGTGGATAATAATTGACAAAACAAAAAAAATCATCTTATAAGCATGGGTAGATAGCCTAGGGCCTACCTGGATTTAGGACTAGGAGCCTACCTAACTAGCTCAATTGGTCATTAAAAATTTGGTGGTTGAGCTTATAAACTGAAAGTAGAAAATAATAATATGCTTGCTTGCGTCAGTTATTTTTAGTTGGTAGATATTGGTCTAAATACTTAAATATATTTTTTAAGCTTATTGGCAAATTAAATACAGGGCTATTCAAAATGATTCACCTGGTTTCAAATGAGAATATTTTTTAATGTTACAAATACAGAGTGATTTGTGATACATCAACCAAAAGAAAAACTGTCCAAATTTTGTCTCTCACCTCATAAATGCTCTATGTGACTTCCCCTAGTTACACGAGCAATGTCGACACGATAGTCGAATTCCTCCCATACTCGCTCCACTATGTCCGTTGTCACTGACTCTACGGCAGTAACAATGCGCGGTCGTCCTGTGGACTTGCCTTTACACAAACATCCTGTTTCCTCGAACTGCCGATACCACCGACGGATGCTCTGAGCACCCGGTGGATCTGTTCTGTAACGTCGACGAAACCCATGCTGCACTGTGACTACCGATTTACAGCTCGAAAACTGCAACACACAAAACGCCTTCTGCTGTGCAGATGCCATTTTCACACTGACTGTTTGTTGCTAGGCTAGGCCATGGCATGACTTTGGAGCCCTCTCACGGTAATCTTGTAAAACTCGGAGATTTCCTCTTTCATGTGGTGTATGCCCAGTTGATGCATGGTTGATAGGTACAGAAGTATTCTCAGTTGAAATCGGATGAATCAATTTGAATAGCCCTGTATATTGTTTCTGTATTTATTCAGTACAGTACAATGCTTAACAAAGGTCTGATATTTTTTAACCTGCTGTATGAAAATTTCTGGTAAGTTTGTAGGCTAGTTAAATTGGTATGTATAATATATACAGTATATATATATTTTCTTTTCCCAGGGGTATTTTCCATGTATCCATTAAGCCTGCCTACTTAGTAAAACAGAACTGGAAATGAAACTTCTCTCATTTAGAAAACTAGCCCTGAACTGTTTACAGCTGCCAAGAATCAGCATATTGTTACTTATTCATGTTTGTGTTAATCCTTCTACTCAGGTGTTTATTGTAAATTATGAAGATTACAACGTAACTGAAGGTATGTAGTTCAGCATATGAACATACTTTTGTTGGATTAAATTCTACTCCTGGATTATGCTACATGAATAAAATTTATTGAGAAGATGTTTGGATATATTTCCAGAATTCAGAAGCTGTTTGGAGACAGAATCTTTAATAGTTTAGTAATATTTTATGGTAGGTTAGTAATTATGAACTGGCTTTGAACTGCATCTGGATTCTGGAATTTTACCTACAGTATTTTTGTAAGAATTATTCATTTTATTCTAGTTTGTGTAGCTGTAGGATTAGTGGCAGCTAACTATATTGGTCATCAAAATACACTTAGATGCCACTAATGTGACGCATTTGAGGCTCTACCCTTATCAAAATACCCAAAGGGTCTGAATTATGGCAAAGTTCTGAAAATTGTTGGATATTTTGATTTTGTCAAAATAGGTACTGTATAGGGGTTTTCCCAGACGCTTCAGTGGGTAATTTGACTCTGAAGAAAATGCAAATGAATTTGGAAGCTTGGTGAAATAATGGGATATTTTGTTGAGCAAAGGGTTCACATACCTTGCCTTGAGGAAGCCCAATCGCAGCATCTCTAGACTAGATGCTTAAAGATCGTAAATAAATACTGGGGAAATCTTTGGGAAAATTGTGTTTTTCAGCACAAAATATGAATGGTAGATGGGTGCCTGGAGTGCAGGTTTGATTGTGTGTGTGGTTCAGATGTACCATGTGGTGATTGCTGTGTATATAACTACTTTTTGGTGTAATTCAACTATTTTTACCAAATCTTCTGAAATTTGCCTGATATTTTGACACACAGAAAAATGGCTGAATTATCATGATAGCTGAAATACTGAGTGTTAATTTAGTGGGGTCCAAATGCAGGGGCATAACTAGCTTTCAAAAATTGGGGGAGGGGGACAACTATGATAATGAAAAAGCTTGTGATGAATTTCTCTGCTGCTATCCTGTCGGTAATGTCTTAAATCTGGTCTTCCAAGGCATATTTTTTTGGTAGAATATAAAAATGATATCGGAATACCAGTTCTTTCAAGTCTCAATAAAGCTCTGATCTATCAGTATTATATGAGTTTGCAAACAAAAAGATGCTCTTAAAATATTATGATTTAGAGAATGAGCTTATTTATGATAGTAATAGGAAAATCAAAGAAGCATTTTCACAAAGTCTACCTTGTGTACAGTATATCAAGTATATACTTAGCAATTAAAGGAAACAATATACCCTAGATGCAATGATTAAAGTAAAAAATAACTACGTCTCATTAAAGTATCTATCACTGCAGTTATTAGTACTGAATCACTATAATTTCAGCATACTAATAGACTAATAGGGTTTCTGCCGACTCGCTGATGAACTGATTCAAAAGTTGGTGGGGGACAAAACCTCTATTATCCTCCCCAGTTCAAAAGTTGGGGGGACATGTCCCCCCCCCATTAGTTATGCCCCTGTTCAAGTGTATTGTCATTTTAAATTATTTAGCTTATGAACTAAAACTTATATAAAAAAATGTCTCTCTAAGTTATTCGCTTTATTTAGGAGTTGTTTTAGCCTGAAATTCTGTGGTAATTATTTGGTGAAACTATATATTTATAAATATATACAGTATGATACATCCAAACTCATATTTTAATGGGACTATACCCTGCTGAAAAAATGTCATCAGACCATACACTGAAATGCTAGAGAAGTCATGTGTTTTGTTTTGTAAATTTCAGCTGAACTATTTAATAGTTCTTCAGAAGTGATGAAGCAAGTGTGTTTTATGCTATTCCAAATCTGGGTAGTTGGGATAAAACCCTGAAGGATCTTAAGCCAGAAAACATTATTCCTAGTCTTTGTACTCACATAATAATTGGTTTTGCGAACATAAGTAACAACTCCATAATACCAAAGAAAATTACTGATACTGAGGTAAGCATTTAAAATTGAAAAATTAGCTGTACCTAAACACTGTAACTCTTAAACTTGAAGTCTATGCATGTTTGTAAACTAAGATTGACAAAGGTCTACCATACTTTCCCAACATATGGATATTCCACATATTTTGTAGCTATGGCATAAGCATATTAGCTGAAATGAAAGTTAACAGCTAGGCCTATTGACAGGGTTAATTTACTTAGCATTAGGATAGTATGGTACCATATTCAGTTGTTAGGCTCTTAAGATCGTTTTTAAAGGAATCATTATACAGAAACTAATGGTATTGGCCCATTATTTCATGAATCCAATCCCTATTCTAACTTTCTTTAACTAGAACTATTATTTAATTGTAACACAAGCATCTGGACTCTCATAAACAGTCTGTTTGAGGACTTTTATAGATTTGCATGTAGGTCTATATAGTTGTTTTTGGTTTACAGGTGTATAAGAAAGTCTTATCCCTGAAAGAAACTAACCCTGACTTGAAAGTAATGCTTTCTTTAAATGGTGGATTTTCTGACTTGTCAAAAACGAACATCAGTTGATATGTAAGTAACCATCACAGTTACAGTATTCATTCTTTAATCCACATCAGGGACCATGGAGTTAAAACATTGAAAAGATATATAATCTTATTTGTTGAAAGTTCAAAAATATCAAATACAATGTTTCATTCATGTGATTGTTTCATTACAGACTTTTTATAGCATTATTTTATAAGATTTTAGGCCCATGGTTCCAATAAAAGTAAATTGAAGGTTCCTGATGAGGGATAAGTTCAATTTATGGTGTGATAAGGTATTAGGCCTATTGAAAATATTATATTCTCTCTTTGCAGTTAATACTGTAGTTCATAAAATTAACTTGAACTTTCATCATGACCCCTAAAGAATTTCCACTCAAAAGAGACTCAAGTTGAATGGTTCAAAATTCAAATAACTTTATTCAGAAAAAGACTACAACTCTCATAAAGTTTTACAATATTTTCAATATTTTCCTGTACAATTTAAATTAGATACCCAATATGACAATATATTTGTAGTATTTTAATCTGAATATGCTATTATGAGGCATGGGAGCTTCTGAGGCAAAATTGACAGGATTAACTTAATTTATTACAGAAGGGAAGTGAAATAATAACTGATGTTATTAATAATAATAATAATAATAAATAAAATGTATAAATTTATAGAAATAGCTGGCATATTTTTTTCTTATTTTATACAATTTTATATGTCTGTAGTTACTGCATGAGAACATTTTTAATTTTAAAATGATTACAGTATAGTCTGTACTATCTGCACATGTCTGTTCTTAGAGGGGTGTGGATAGTTGAAAAATGTGGATACTTGATGTTCAATTAGAGAAAAAATAGAAATATAAAAAGTATACAGTAATAAAGTATAATATACAGTAGTATATAAATGAAAATAGCAAAATAATTATAGAAAAAAGAAAACAATTATAGAAAGATTACCAGTACGTGACAGATGTTATACAGCCAGTTTTGTGCAGATACTTAAAATGTGGATAGTTGAGAGTCAACTGTACTTGCATATTTAGGGTAAAATAAATTAAGCTAACTCTTTAACCATTTAGATGTGGATTTTGTTTCCAAGGCCTGTTCCATAAAAGTGTTGAACACCACATAAATGGAAACTTTTTTCCCAGGCATGAAGAGATGTTGAATACCGCATTTTACGCTAATAAAAAATTGTTCTACTATGGTCAAACATCTTGTCTAAAGGGTTAAGACCTTTGGTTCATATAAATGGACAATTTTGTGCCAGGCACATTGTTACCTATCACTATCTAACATTGGATTGGTTGACTTTATTATAGTGACACTAATTATTGCCCATATTTAATACTACTATCAGAGTCTGAAATTCCTTATCTTCATGCTATGAAACAAGTATTGCTTGCATGCTTAATCCCTGGACTAAGTAGTTAAAGCTAGTTAGTTTATTGGAAAAAAATTCAAAGGCACCAAAACTTCAAACATGAGTTTGCAGATTTTCATGGTCCTTAATGATTTACAGAAAATATAGTGAAATACTACTAGTATTTTTCTATTTATCAATTTCATTACCATTAAAATGCGGAAATATTTTGATTTTCAGTGTACTGAATTTTTTTTTCTTCTTTTTTTTTCTTGAAACCCTGAAATATTTATTGAGGAATTGAAGTAAACTAATTTATTTCAGATTTGTTTACAATGCTCGTCATTTTTTGCACGAACTTCATTTTGATGGTCTTGATTTAGACTGGGAGTTTCCTGCTTGGCCCATCACAAATCGGAGGCGAGAAGAAAAACAACAATTCACCTACTTAGTCACTCAGCTTTGGAATTCTTTGAAGGTAATTTTGTAGTTAATAATGGTAGACATTTATATGTGCTAATGAGCTGTCTTTGAGTGTGTGTATATATATATATATATATCACACACACACACACACACACACACACACACACACACACAGTAAATACTCAATAAGTTGGACTATGTAGGGCTCTAGCCAGTCCGACTCATTGAAAAGTCTGACTCATCACGAATTACCTTAATTACCCCCCTATTTACCCCTAAAGAGGCATAAATATTCTCTAACCTTTTAAGTTTGATTAGTGAGAGTATAATACAATGTTCAAAATAAACATTAAAAACCAATAAAACTTTGTTTCACTTACTGTTGCTGGAATTATTTTGAGCGTGAAACACAAAAATTTTATTGTTTACCTTTTCGTAAAATACAGTATTAAAAAAACACTTCACTTAGTAAAAGAAACAAAATAATAATAGCACTTGACATAGGAAATAAAACACTTCTCTCAGTAAAATAAACAAAAGAATAATAACACTTGACAGAGGATGAGTCCGACTCATCGAGTATTTACTATATATATATATATAGTCCTCATTTTACGGAACCCCTTTATACAGAATTTCACACTTACAGAAATTTTATATTAATACTGAGGTCCATTATACAGACAAAATTCTGCAGTTATGGAAATTTTTTCAGGAAAGTTAAAAATTAAATTTCACTGCTAAGCAATGATACAGACTATATTAAATGCCAACAAGCAAAAAAATGCAAGATTAAATGATTTTTATGGCTAGATTACAAAAGTTACTCAGTAACTACAAGCAACTGTATAAAGAGAAGATGATGCAGGGAAAACAGACAACATTCTTATAATTTTTTTGCCTACAAACATCACCACCTCCACCCATGGCAACCACGTCCCAAGATGATGGGTCAGACAGTGAAGCTGATAACCCTCCATTGCTCCTTCAGCTTCAAGAGGAAGCATCTGATGATGATGTGGAAGAGTAACGTGCTGCCCCTTCATCAACCAACTTTTGACTTCCTTTCCATCACTCACAACACTACCACCAAGCACTGATCAGCAGTTTTGGGAGGTGAATACAACTATTTATGCAGTTTATTTCCTCCAGTACAATATAATTTGCGGGGATATATATATATATATATATATATATATAATATATATATATATATATATATATCCCCGCAAGGGGGTTCTAAGCTCGTGCTCTTGAGTGCTCTTTGTGCTTGTTTGTACGTGCTTGTTCCTGGAGGTTTCATGTGCGCCCTCCCGGCCCTAGCACCCAAGGATGATGGGGCTCGACCCTGCAGTCCTTGTCATCCTTGGTCTTTTTCCACTTCGACTGTCCCCTCCACCCTTTCTTTTTCCTCTGTCTTTCCTCTCACTTTTTCTTTGTTTTTCCGCTGAGATATGCCCTTTAAATAGAGGCGAATCGGTTCTTCCTGAACTAAAAAAAAAAAAAATATATATATATACCTTACCTTACAACCTTACAAAGGTTCCACGTGATGATTTCTCATTTCGCGAAGGTCAAGCGTGTCGCCCCTCCTGTCGAGTTGGCCTGGTGAAGTAGTGAGTTGGATTCTTGCACTCTCCACCTCACATAGCCAGGTACACCCGGCTCATCGGGGATTGTTCTGAGCCAGGCATCAAGTCTTCTTTTGAAGATTTCCACTGCAACTCCCTTCGTGTTTCTTAGGTCTTTGGGCAGCTGATTAAATAGTTTTGGTCCTCTCACTACAAAACTATTTTCTTTCAGGGTTAATGATGTTCCCTGTCTCGCCTTCAATTTGGGAATACGACACAGTCTACCGCTTCTACTTTCCACCGTTGTTTGGGGAGTTATGGGATTCAGAGTAAGATTAGGGACTAGTTTCTCCATTATTTTCCAAGTGTAAATAATGGTGTATCTCTCTCTTCTCCTTTCCAGTGAATATAGGTCTAGTTCTCGTAACCTTTCCCAGTAATTTAGTTCTTTGCACCCATTGATCTTGGCTGTGAAACTTCTTTGAATCCCCTCCAGCTGTCTAATGTCTTCTTTTTTATATGGGGATGTTAGGACCGAGCAGTATTCCAGTTTGGGTATTATCAGGGTTTTCAGTAGAGGGATCATTACATTCCTATCCCTTCGTTTAAAAGTTCTCAATATCTGACCCGTTATTCTCTTTGCTCTGTTTACTGCTATCTTATTTTGTGTTTCAAATTTCGCATCATCTGTCATTACAACCCCTAAATCTTTTGCTCTGGAATTTCTCTGGACTTCCTGTCCATTTGGGGTATAATATTCCATGGACTTTAGGTCTTCTCTTTTTCCGTACCATAATAGCTGAAATTTCTCGGTGTTAAACTTCATATTGTTGTCTTCCGTCGACTTGTAAATTTTGTTTATGTCGGTTTGTAGAGATCCTATGTCTTCTGGTTTTCGTATTTTTCTACTGATCTTTGTGTCATCCGCAAAGGATGTTACTGTGCTCTCTCTGGTAACGTCCTCATCTATGTCAGTTAGCATGATTATGAAGAGTAGTGGAGCTAATACCGTACCTTGTGGTACTGAGCTGAGGACCTCTGATTCTGATGAAGAGACTCCTTGTACTGTAACGACTTGCCTCCGCTCACTAAGGAAATTATATATCCATTTCCCTACTTTTCCTGTTATTCCCATATATTTCAGTTTATGTATTATGATTCCATGGTCACACTTGTCGAATGCTTTAGCAAAGTCTGTGTATAGTACATCATAGTTTTCATTACTTTCAAGTGAATCAATAATGTTGTTGTAGTGTTCCATTAGTTGTGACAGGCATGATCTGCCTGACCGAAACCCATGTTGGTTATCATTGAATTTTTTCTGAGTTTCCAAAAAGTCAGATTTTTTGTCTAACAATTCTTTCAAATATTTTGGTGAGATGAGATGTAAGCGACACTGGCCTATAGTTTTTGGCCTCGGATCGATCTCCTCCTTTATATATTGGGACTATGTTCGCGCTCTTCAGGATGCCCGGTATTTCTCCTGTGTTTAATGATCGTCTCCATATCCAGTATAGGGGCTCAGCGATTGCATTCTTGCAGTTTTTGATCAGTGTGGCATTCCATTTATCCGGTCCTGCCGCTGTGTGTGTTTTTAGTTTCCCTATGACTATATATATATATATATATATATATATATATATATATAATATATATATATATATATATATATCCCCCTCCCCGCGGGCGGTCTTTCTGGGGTGGATCGCCCGCGGGCTCCTGCCTCCATGTGGCGAGGGGGGTCAGCCGCGGCTGGGGGCCCTGCCGGGTCCCCGCCCGGTTGCGAAGTGGACTTTTAGCATACCCTGCTATCCTACAGCCCCCTCTTTCCTGTCTTCCCCTCTTTACCCTCTTCCTTGCCCCCCTGTTTTTTCTGCTTTCTCTGTTCACTTCGCGCGCCCCGTGGGCTGCCGGGGCTGGTCGCTGGGGGTCTTGCCCCCATGGCCGGGGCCGGACTAAGTTGGCTGGTAGGGTGCCCAGGCCTGGGACCCTGGGGGCCTTGGTCTTTGCTGCCGGCGGGGGAGAACTCTCGACGCTGCAAGGGCCCCTTTTGAAACGGGGGTACCTGCATGGGACGAGGCACCCACCCCCCGCCGGCGTGCGCTTGGTCCCCTTGGGCCCCGGGTAATCGGTTCCCCGCGGCCCCGGGCGCGAAACTACAATAAAAATTTTCTATGGAAACACTTACAACTCTAATGGACCTCGTTGACGACCCGGCTTGTGCATCTGACCTCCCTCTGACTACCTCTTTGGACCGTGGGTCTGGTAAGGGCAGTCGGCAGCCCTCGCCCACCCGTCTGCTCTTCTTGCCGACGCCTCCTCTCCCTCACTTCCCCAGGCTCGTGGCGCCGCTGCCCGACCCCCGCCAGTAGCGGATGGACCTGCAGTGGACCCCCCGACCCCTGGATCCCCCAATATTCCACGTCCCGATAGGGACCCACCTGCTTTTTCGCCCTCAGGTGGGAGGCCCGCGGCCCCGGTCGCCTCCCACTCCGGTCGGGCCTCATCGCCCCCGGCCCCCTCGGCCCCTGGGGGACGTGGGACCCGACGTCGCCGTCCGCCTTTCTCGTCTTCTCGCCCCCTCGAAGTTCCGGTGGTGTTTGGCCAGACGGCTTCACTCGGCCTTAGGACGATGGACAAGTTCCTCGTCCTCCGCCCCTCCTCCTCCAAGCCCCTCCCACTAACCACGAACGTCTCTTTCGAGCGATCCATGGGAAGACGGGGACGGCGCGTTTTGACCTTCGGCCTCAGAGGGATGGCTCCATTTTGATAAGGTCGCGTTCCTCTGCCGAAACCTCCTCTCTGCTCGCTATCCCCGATGTCCTGGGCTGCGGGATCACGGTGACTCCCCACCCCCGCCTCAATCAGTGCCAGGGCACAATTTACGCTGCTCGTCTTCTACCCATCCCGGTTGAAGACCTCCAGATTGACCTCGCCTCCCAGGGTGTTGTGAGGGTGTACCGCTTTCCCGACAGATCGCGGTCCCCAACTGCCCCTTCTCCTCGCCTGCTCCTCACTTTCGACTCACTGGCGCCCCCCGTTTCGGTATTCTGGGGCTTTGGTGAGAGACGAGCGTGCGAATTCTCAGTACGACCATACGTGCCAGATCCTACGCGCTGTTTTCAGTGTAATAGGTTTGGCCACGTGAGCAGCTCCTGCCGTCAGCCGGCCCCGTTGTGTGTCCGCTGTGGCGGCCCTCCCCACCCCTTGCCCTGTACTGCTCCGCCTTCCTGCACCAACTGCATGGACCACACCCTGCTTCATCCCGCTCTTGCCCGTCCTTCCTCTTTGAAAGGGAGGTTCGGGCCCTCTGTTCATCAGAGTTTCTCAGCGCTCGGAGGCGCGGGAGCGGTTGCGTGGCGGCGAGGCCCGGCGTGGTGCCTCGTACGCCGAGGCTCTCCGTTCCCGGACCCCGTCCTCACCGGCGGTTCCCAACGCGCCTCCACCCACCGTGTCCGCTACTCCCAGTCCATCCTCTGCCGCCCAGCGGACTCCTACCGCGGCTCCCCGTACCACCAGCGCGTCCCCACGTGCTCCCTCCGCGAACGCCGATGCTTCGTCGGCAACCCCCCCTGCCCCTTCTACGCCCTCTCCACCGGCGCCTTCGGCCACCCCCATTCCGGATCGTGACCCGCCGTCACCACGCGGGCCGCACGACGGAGGGATAGGGGCCGCAAGCGCCGCGCCAGTGGTGACCCCGAAAGGTTCGACGCCATAAGCCTCGCATCACCTTCCTCTCCTAAACACAAACGCCCCCTTCGCCCTACCGCCCCGGTGTCCTCACCGTCCCCACTGCGCAACCGTTATGCACGCTCCCCCCTGGGGTCCCCGTCGGCCCTCGTGGTGGAGGCTGAGATACACCCTCTCCGGCCCGGTCGATGGACCCACTGGAGGGGGAACTCGCCCGCCTGGTCGGCGTGGGTGGGACGTGCACGCCCCCGCGTTTGACCCGCCCCATCTCTCTCCTCGACCTGCCAATGCCTCTGGGTGAGGTATATTTTCCACTCCCCCTCGTAGTCCTGCCTCCCCGGCACCTCCGGTGAAGGGAGGGGCATTCTGGATACCTCTCACATCCCCTTCTCTGCATCGCTCTCCCCCGGACGTCCGGGAGACTCCTCCTCTGGAGGACTTGCCGGCGTCTGGTTCCACATCGCCCCCTCGTCGGGGGGGACCCTCGCCTTCGCCCTCGTTCGGCGTCCCTCACTGAACTCCGGGGCTTTCCGATTCCCTCTTTAATCTCGGGCCGCCCGATCGGCCCACCCACCCCTAATCATCCTTTACGCTGACCTTCCTACCCCTCCCTATACCTCGCTCCTGCAGTGGAACATCCGCGGGCTACCTGGTAGGCCTCGAGAGTCTCTCCTCTCTCCTGGCCTCCAGGTGTCCCGTGTTTCTGCCTTCAGGAGACGATTCTGGGATCCCGTTCCCTCCCTCGAGTGTCCGGTTACTGCGGGCTCCCTTCCCCCTCTCGATGGGGCGGGGAGGGGGCGCCGCGGTCTTCGTGCACCGCTCCGTCCCTTCCGCCCCCTCCCGCTCCGTACAGTCCTGCAAGCTGTGGCCGTGCGCCTTTTCTTGGGGCGCCAGCTCACGGTCTGCTCTCTTTACCTCTCCCCTAACGTACGCCCTCCACCGATTCTCTCCGTGACCTAATTCTCCAGCTTCCCGCCCTTTTCTGATTCTCGGGGACTTCAACAGTCGGGACCCGGCCTGGGGGGACGTTGCTCCACCTTTCTCTCCGGGACCCTTCTCTCCCTTATGGACGAGCTCGAGTTCACCTTTCTGAACGATGGCTCCCCAACCTGCCTTCACTCGGCCCATGACAGTTTTCACCTGTATCGACCTTTCCTGGTTTCCCTCGAAATCGTGACGGAGTTCACCTGGGAGGTCCTGCCGGATTTCTTCCGGCAGTGACCATTTCCCAGTGTGTCTTACCCCGACCCGTCTCCTCCCCCCCACCTCTGTCCGCCCGCGCTGGCTGTTCGCCCGAGCAGACTGGGCCTCATACGCGAGGGGCACGGCGATTCTCGCCATCAATTCCTGCCTTTCCCTCCGTCAATGAGGCCCTCGCCTTCCTCGAGAGTAAGATCCTCTCGGCTGCCGCCAGTTGCATCCCCGTACCTCTGGCTCCCCCAGACCGCGAAGCGTCCCATGGTGGACCCAGAGTGCTCCCATGCCGTTCAGGAGCGGCGCCGTGCCGGCCGCCGCTTCTACCGGACCCGCCAGCTGGAGCACAAGATAGAGTTTCAGCGCCTGAAGGCAGTGGCCCGCGGGTCCTGAAACTGGCCCGGCGTACCTCCTGGCGGAGTTACGTCGGGATCTCCTCCTCGACTGCCCCCTTGACTGTTTGGCGCAAGGTGCGTAGCTTTGAGGGGACCGTGTCCCCCCTCGACCCCCGGTGCTTCGGGTCGGGACGACGAGTTCGTGTCCGATCCGAGGGCCGTCGCGAACGCACTCGCAGCGCACTTTGCAGCCATCTCCGGTTCCGATTCCCCCCACTCCCGCCGCGACCCACCGAATTTCCACCTCATAGGAATGACCCCTATAATCACCTCTTCCACATGACAGAGCTTCGGGAGGCCCTCCGCCCCCGACGCTCCTCCGCCCCCGGCCCCGATAATATCCCCTATGACCTTTTACGGCATCTCCACCCCTCTGCTCTCAGCTTTCTACTGGACCTCTATAACCGGATTTGGTTGGAGGGTTCATTTCCGGACCGATGGCGTGAGTCCATCGTCGTCCCATCCCGAAGCCCGATAAAGACCCCTCACTTCCCGTCGAACTATCGCCCCATTTCCCTAACATGCTGTGCCTGCAAGGTGATGGAGGCGATGGTCGCCTCGCGGCTGTCCTTTACCTTGGAGGCGAGTGACCAGTACCCTGCTACCCAGGCTGGTTTCCGGCGCTTCCGGTCTACCACCGACCCCTCCTTCTCCTTAGCCATGACGTGCAGGAGGCTTTCTCCCGGCGTCAATTTGTACTCGCCGTCTTTTTTCGACCTCCAGAAGGCCTACGATACTACCCGGCGGAGCGCGGTCTTCGACTGCTTACGCTCCCTGGGTTTCGTAGCTTTCTCCCTTCCCTTCTTTATTTATAACTTCTTGTCCGCCCGTTCTTTCCGCGTCCGCATCGGTTCTGCCCTCTCTGACCGCTTTCCGTTGGAGGAGGGTGTCCCTCAGGGTAGTGTCCTTAGCGTCTTGTGTTTCTCACTCGTGATGAACACAGTCGCTACGGTCCTGCCTACATCCGTTCGTAGCTCCCTCTATGCCGATGACCTGGCTATCTATTGCTCTGCCGCCTCCCGTCTTTGGCTGAACGTCGGCTCCAGCTAGCCATCAATGCGGTGGTTCGCTAAGCGTCCTCGGTTGGCTATGCTTTCCCACCCTCTAAGTCTTCCAGTATGCTTTTCCGTCCTCGGCGCCTCCGTCTGTCGCATACCTTCGCTCTTACCCTTGCCGGCACTCCTCTTCCCCTCGTCCCATCCGTTAGATTCCTGGGTATGACCCTCGACGGATTTTTCGGTTGGGTTCCACCCTTAGGCGGTTGCGGCAAACATCTCGCCGCACCCTCTCCCTTTTGGGTCATCTGTCCCACACGACCTGGGGGGCGGACAGGCGTACTCTGCTGCGCTGTACCCTCCCTGGTGCAATCCCGTGTCGACTACGGCTGTGTGGTTCTACAGTTCCGCCTCCTCTCCGGCACTCCGTATGCTGGATCCTCTTCTCCACCGTGGCCTTCGCTGGCGTCGGGTGCCTTCCGCTCGTCCCCTGTCGCTAGTCTTCAGGTGGACTGTGGACACCCCCCCTGGCCCTTCGCCGGGGCCTTCTCATGGCGAAGTGTTACCTTCGCATCTGCCGCCTCCCGAAGTCCCTACTCTTCTCCGCGATCTCCCAGGCGCTACCCCGGCCTGACACGTGGCATTTCGCTGCCTCTCTGGCCGAGATTTTCTGTCCCTGGGGATCCCCCCACCCTCTATTCTGCCGTTCTCCTTCGATCTGTCGCCCCCCTGGCGGACCACCCCTATCTGCCGTTGCCAGGCGCTCCGTGGCCTGCGTAAGGAGTCTCTTCCTGCCGTCCTCCGGTCTTCTTTTCTGGCCCATCTTCCCGTCCATTCGGACGACGTTCCCGTCTACACCGACGGCTCGCGCTCCCCTGCAGGTGTCGCGGCCGCCGTCTTCTCTCCGTCATTGTCACCTACCTCCGGGGTATCCCCCTGCCGGTTCAGGCCTCCATCTTTTCCGCGGAGCTCTTTGCCCTTCTGGAAGCCCTCCGTCTGGTATCGGGTTGTTCGCGGTCCTCCTGTACCATTTTTTCGGACTCGCTGAGCGCCCTTCAGGCGCTCGAGCGCTATGATTCCCCGGACCCCCTCGTACGCCTTATTCAACAGGAGTACCATGTCCTGCACACCATTCACCGGATCCGGGTCACCTTCTGCTGGGTTCCCGCCCATGTTGGTGTTTCCGGTAATGAGGCGGCGGACCGCTTAGCCCGGTCCGCCGCTCGCTGCCTCCCCTCCCCCGCCCGCTCCCCTTCTCAGGACTATGTGCAGGTCTTTCGTTCCTTTTACGATCGCATGTGGCAACAGTCCTGGGACGATGCCACCGGAAATAAACTCTGGTCCATCCGCCCCGTCTGTCATATTGGGTGTCCTCTTTCCACCGCTCAGACACAAAGAGGTCGTCCTTGCGCGGCTTCGCATCGGCCATACGCGCCTCACGCACGGCTATCTTATGTTCCGGCAGGAGGCTCCTCGTTGCGCCTCCTGCCAGTCGCCCCTCACCGTCTCTCACATCCTTGTGGAATGCCCCACCCTGTCGTCAGTACGTCGTCGCGCTTTTCCGTTCCTTTCTGATTTCCCCCTCCCCGAACGTTTACGCCTTATGCTCGCTGAGAGCCCTCTCTTCTCGCTTGACCGTCTTTTCCTCTTCCTCTCCCAATCTCGCATCCTATCTGAGCTTTAGGTGGCTTCTCACCTGTAGTCCGCTGTTCTCCCTTTTCTAGTGCCTTTTCTCCGTCTCCGTTTCTCTTTCTCGTATTCCGCCTCGCCATGATATCCGCTACCATATAGCGGGAAATGGCGGTAAACGCCCCAATACAAAAAAAAAAAAAAAAAAATATATAATATATATATATATATATTATATATATATATATTTATATATTTATATTATATTATATTATATTTATATTTATATTTATATTTTTCCCATATAATAACCTAACTCATGGCATAACACATATATAACATATGACAAACAATAAACATTATATGGAAGTATTTTACCAGTGTTTGGAAATTTGGAAAGATACAGTACTACAAAAAATAAAATCAGGAAATGCTGAGGCAAAAAAATTCATTTCGCCTCAACCAGTAATATTTCAGCAGTGTGAGTGACGTCATTGGCATCATAGCAACTAGTTTATATTCGTAGCAACACTGAGCATTTTGGTTGTCTCGCCTCATGAATACAAGGCAAAGCAAGTTTTTTTTTAATGCTAGCACTTTATGCATGAAATATAGGACTTTTTGTGTACAAAATGAATGGGGAAAAACTTATGAATATTTTTATGCATTTATATAAATTTATCTTATTAATTAATATATATATATATACAGGGCGTCCCAAAAAAATGTATACACACTTTAAATAATTATAAAGCAGCAGTGTTTATTAAAATACATTTCATTTTCAAAATGTAATAGAATCTACAGACATTATTTAATTGTTTTGTCAACGCCTGTTTTCAAACTGACGTCCGTTCTGGTCCAGGCACTGCTGATAACGCGAAGCAATGGAATCGCAAACATCACGAAACATTTCGTTTGGTATTTGTGTGCATTCTCGTTCAATGGCTGCTCTCAATTCAGCGACTGTTGCAGGTTTTATAGCGTAGACTTTGTCTTTTAAGTATCCCCATAAAAAAAAGTCTAGTGGTGTGAGGTCTGGTGAACGCGGAGGGTATTCTACGAAACCCCTTCGTCCAATCCACATCCACATCGTGCCAAGTACCACTCGCAATACTCCACTCTACGGTCCGGATCATCTTCATTAATAGCATGGACTAATCTTGGAATGTAACTTTTCCATTGACAGCGCTTCAAAATGCGTTGGACAGACGATTCTGAAATTCCTACCTCACGACTCGCTTGCCGCACAGATTTTCTTGGACTTTGGTGATACGTTTCCAGTACTCTTTCTTGCTTTGTGGGGCTTGTCGATGTCCGTGGTCTTCCGGAACGCTTCTTGTGGACATTCTGAACAGTTCCATCGGCTTCAAACTTATCTCTAATTCGAGTGATGGTAAGTCGCGTTGGTGGATCTGTTTGAAACTCCCTCCTAAACTGTCTTTGCACTTCAACTGCGTTTTCACACTTCCAGTAGCATTTTAGAATGAATTTCCTTTGTTCAAAGCTTAGTCTGACTGCCATTATTAATTCTAATGGGTTTAACTTGGAAAGAAAGAAACATCAATTGAGCTATCAGCTGTTAAAGTGTGTATACATTTTTTTGGGACGCCCTGTACATGACTCCAGATTTGAAAAAATTTACTGGAGCACAGCTCTGAATTTACCTTTTTTCCCCTTACACCACTAGATAGGTTAATGATAGTAAACTCTTGAATTGACGACATACCAATTACAAATTGTTTTAGCTAAACATAATAATACAATAATGTACAGTTTATAACTCACCTTAAGTTTATTTATTCATTGCAGCAGCAACAGTGGACGATGTTAGACCTTGCATGTAGGCATTTGTTGTGAATTTACCGCCATGTATGCTTGGCCACTGATCAATGGCTTTCTGTGTGATCATTACAGCAGATCTAGTGCCTGGAGCTGGACCCTCCTTCACAATTCTGCACAGCTTAGTCAAATGAGATGGCTTAATGGATCCTTTGTGTTCAACAATGTAACCAAGAATGGAGAATGTCCCTTCAGCTGGTGCTTCACTCCAGGCAGTTGATCCATCTTTATCAAAATGCTTTAATCTCTCTGTGATTCCTTTCCACAGCTGTTCTATATATTCTGTCAGCCAATTTATCACTGAGTCTTTTGTAAAACTATTTTCAGATCTGGTTCTGGATGGTCTACAACTTCAGCAACCTGGTAGTAATCAGAACGTTTCTTGATGTATTTGTAAACTTCATTTAGGATGTAATCCTCAGCTGTTAGTTCCTTTTGCTGCCCTGTGGTATCGTGCTTAAATTCAGAAACTACATCATTTGCATTTCCTCCATTAGCTAATTTGGAAATTGTTTCCATCACTCTTAACATAACAGTTTTCCCTCTTCTTTATAAAATATATTTTCTACAAATTCTGCACTAACTGTGGTTTTTTGAGCTACTTGCAACATAATCTTTGTTACATAGGAAATCAATACATATAGAACTTGGCACTAATTTCTTTCTCTTGTGGATGATCAAAAAACACAAATTTTCCACATCTGTCAAATTGATCAAATTCGTAATTAACCATGCGAGTATCAGATTTGAGTTTTGGTCTCTTAAAACCAATGATATTGTCAAGAACCATATTGGTATAGTCAAGGCCTGATCTCAGATTTGAAGAGTGATTCTGAATAAAGTCTAAAAGCTCACTTAGTTTACAAATTTTCTTCAATGCATCAACGTGGGCTCTGTTCACAAGATGCATTAAGTCCCATCGAAATTTGAAATTTTCTCCAAACAACTTTTTCATTTCGTTTTTAAATGGCTCGTTGTCCTTACAAAAAGCCCCATCTCCAACCATTCCAGATACCTTGGATTTAATTGCTTCTTCAGATAGTTTCAAGTGATTAGGAGACTTCAACACATCAAAAATTTCATTGGCCAAATAAACTCCTGATTTGCTGCGTACTAAATTTATCCCAGCAAGTTTTACAGTCTTATCTTCTTCACTCATAACTAATACAACTAGCATGCTTAATCCCAAAATTGTTCCAATGTCAGCTGTTATTGTTACTGAAGTTTGTTCTAAGAACCACTTTACAGTTTGTTCTTTAAGTTGATTATCTAATAGCTCACAAATTGTCTCGCACGCATGTGTGCTATGATTCAAATTTCCAACCTCACAACCTGACCTATGTAATACAGCTAGAAGTACTGGATATAGAGCCCATGCAGTGTTTGTTTTCATTATGTAGTATAAGATGTTGCCACATAAGTCTTCTATGCGTTTAGTAGTGTTCCGAGAAGATGTTTCATCACTTCATAAACAGCAGCTCTTTGATGATGCTGAAGTTTAATTAAATGTCTCTTCAGGTGGGTTTTCAGATTTCTAAACCATCTCTCTTGATTTTCTCCTTGTTTGCATACATAGGTTAAATCTTTAACATTGAAGTAACCTTTTATGTTAGAATGTTTGTCTGAAGCACATGCTTTGGGGTCTGTGCAAGCTATGCAATATAATGTAAACATTTTATCATCAGAAGCATCATCAATATCTTCTTGATTATCATCATCTTCATCCTCAACAGCTATATCTACATCAGGCATATTAGTGTCACTATTTGCAATGTTTTCCATTATATCACTTGGTACTGAAAATGAATCATCAGCATGCCCTAGATCCTTCTTTTCCACCAATTTGAATGTAGATTTGATCAAATCATTGTTCAGGATTTCTTGTATTGATTTACACTTGCTTAAATGGGCTATGGAAATGTCAAATTTGTTGCTTTTTGCTTTATTAGATTTGGATGCAACACTTGAACTTGAAGGCATATTTTGACTCTTCTCTTTATTAACCACAACAGCTTGGTGAGTTTCTTTTGTTAGGCGCAAAATTGCATTCAATGTCTTCTGGATTTGGGAATTTTCAAATTCCTCTAAAGCAGTTTTGTTAGTCTGATGCGCAGATTCCTCACTTACCTTTTGTTTCTTAGGTGGAGGAGAAGCACTTTCTTCAGTCTGTGAAACATCTAGTGAAAAAGTTTCATTTTCTAGATTAGCAGTTGATGAAGTTGGTTCATTTTTCTGAGGTCTAGCACTAGCACATTTTGTGAACAAACTAAATGACTGCTTTGCCGTATCTCTTTGCTGCACTTCATCCTGGCATTTCTTTACTGCAATATCTAAGCTGTGGGCCCAAACTCTGGGACCTCTTGTATTGTAACAAATATTTTTTTTGGAATTAAAATGTTCCTCCCAGTTTTGCTTCTTTGAATATTTGTTCTTGCATTGACCACAAAAGTAACCCCTTTTAACACCCTCACTTTTCTCTCCAACTTCATCAATATTAGGATCCATTATTGATTATTGACTACCTGAAAAAATACAAAATAAGTAAAAGTTAGTAAATATAGTATGGTAAAAGTGAGTAAAAGTAAGTAAATATAGTACAATGAAAGTAAGTAAAAGTAAGTGCTTTAAACTTAGTAAAAGTAAGGAAGAGTAAGTAAAAGTAGGTAAGTTAAAGTAAGTAAAAGTAAGTTTAAACTTAACTAAACTTTTCAATTCTAGTCATGGTGGATTACTTAAAACCGCACAAGTAATTATCTGGCCAATTTATCAAACCTGGCCGAGATCAATGGAACATAGTCCAATCCTGATAATTTTATATTAAAAAAATATACGTTTTACTAAAATTTTAATTATCAAAACATTGAAGCTTAACAAAAAATAAAAATAATTGTTAAATATGGAATTACCAACTAAACTTAAAATAACTAAATTTGTAATTTAAAAAAATTGGTTTGTACAAGAACGTATACGCAAAAAATTGCATAACGTCTAGCGGATGAACAAAACCCAAACCCAAATTTACTTTTTCTCATGGTCAAATTTACTGGAGCAATGCTCCCAAGATCCCAGGAATCTGGAGTCATGTATATATATAAAAGATGGAATATTTTGTTTTTATTAGGTGAGACGTTGCCTCACCAACGCCTCACCCGCCCAATCTAAAGAACCGCCACTGATATATATATATATTAATTCCTTGTTTTACGTGGTCTTCTTAAACGCGGTTTTGCATATATGCGGATAAGCCATGCCATACCTAAAATGCTAAATTTGAACAGATAAATATTGCGTGCCATTTCCATGTGTAGTACAGTTACATACTGTGCAGCGCACCTAGTGAGTCAGCCGCTGCGCAGTTGCTAGTGACGCACCACGGCTGGTCGCCCAGGTGTGTGTGTCAGCCTTCATTGTGTAAGCACATGTAATTATATCTCCAGGATTATAACTTTATTTTTCGTTAAAAACACACTACTTTTTATATTTATATAAAATATATATTATATACAGTATTATATATTTCTATATTATTATTATATTATTTACTAACTGTATTTATAGCTTAATGCTTGTTAATAAGTTTAAATTAGGCTATATATAGGCCCATGTAACTTGTAAACGGATATATTGGGGTAAATTGAAGCAAATATATCGTGTCTAGTATACACAGGTCGTGCAAGCACGGACCCCCCGCGTAAAACAAGGGATTACTGTGTGTGTATATATATATATATATATAGTGTGTGTGTGTGTGTGTGTGTGTGTATGTATATATTGGTAAACAAAATTAGAAACCCTGTCGCCAAAGGACGTCATTATTGGTGATCGTCAAGCAGGAGCAATCACTGCTCATTTGATGGTCATCACAGATGTACGAAATATGGTTGGTGGATGAAAAAACCTTACCGAGGGTGGGAAACTGTGGCAAAAGGTTACTGCTATAGGACAGGGCTTGACGTTGCTTATTGAAGACCGTGCAGGCAAGCAGGCCATCGTCTGTACCACAATCGACCACAACCTCCAATCAAGGATGAAAGACAGCAATTTCCCTCTAAATCATTAACTGTTAACTTTTCTTTACTATACCCAAAATAGGTGGTTGGGGTTTCATGTGAAACGGTGACAAAAACTTATGCAGCCCGGTGAATCTCGATTTTCTCTATTTTGTACCGATGGCAAGGGTGCTGTGATGGATTAGGCCCTGTGATACCACTGAAGGGTCGAGTATCATGCAGGAATACCCTAACATCGTAGTGGATCACATCCACCCCTCTTAAATAACAATTTTAAATTTTTAAATACTAAAAAGTAGCGGGATCCCCAGACTTTTTCTCTGGTGCGAAACCAAAGTCGCCCTTAAATCCGAAAACTGAAACTCCTGCTGCACCACCGAAAATACTGCGAGTAAGGCGAGACTTCGATTGCTCGAAAATGAATGCCTCTCGAAATTGCACGAAATACGGACATAACGGGTCCTTCAAACTTTCGTCTATTTGTACAAATTCACAGCTCCACCGTCGTTGGCTAACCTAACTTGTTTCTTGCGAACCATCGTCAGTTAAAAGCAGCTCAGTCCACATGAATTCAATCGCTTGCATTCGCCCGACGAGGAGAGTCCCTCAAGAAGAACTCTAGCTTCTCTGCCTCGACAAGACTGCCTTTTTTTCAAGACTCCAATCCTTCGCCCATCGAGGGGCTTTTACCTTTGGGCTGTACTCTCTCTCGTCGACTGAAGCACGTCTTTTTTTCCGAAGCTCAACTGACACTCACCGTCTCCACTCTGCACCTTACCTTCGCGTTCTCCTGCTGTACGTCAACGAAAGCTCGTGTTTCTACAGAGCACTTGTAGCCTATCGTCTTAGGCTCATGTTTCTAAATAACACTTGAAGCCCGCTCCATCCTGGAAACGATCCACCTTCTATCATCTCCATCACCATTCAACAAAGTCTTCAGTCGCCATTCATCATTTTGACAACCTTTTCATACTATTGTTATCCAGTTTGTATATTATGATTGCTAATGAAGAGTTTTCAAATCATAGTTTCCTTGTCCGTGCACTTTGTGCTAGAGTAATAATGTAGTTTTTAATTTTTTTTTTACATTGTAAAAGTAGGCCTATGTAATATTAATGTCTAAATATGGCCTAATTTGGTTAACCACTAGTCGTACTTTGCACCCAAAAGTTTAAAGTATCTTCATTAGGGCAAGATATGATCCAAGCATAGTATATATCGTACCATATTTATGTTTGATCCAACTAAACTAATTTTCATAACATGTAGTAGAATGAAACTCTAAACTTTATATATATAGTATTAATTAATAATTATTATTATAACTTCTACATAGACATAGGAATTATAGGACTGTTCTATACGTAGGCACCTTATTTTTTATTTGGAAATAGATATCGCATATTTTTAAGAGTGGGAAACCCTCTGTAGATCATACAGAAGGTGATTTGGAAAAAGGTACAAAACGTACGATCTCTGTATGTATTTTATCTTTAAGGCTTTGATAACTTGCCTCACAATCACTTTTATCAGACAAAAACATTTTGGCCAGTCCTCAGAAGCCCAACTTTCGTGTTTTCTTGTTTTCTGAAGTATTTCTTTTAGGATTGGACTAAAGACGTAAGACAACCAACACTTTCTTGTTTTGTATCTTCAAGAGTTTATCTTTTGCGCGAGTGTTGTTCTAGATGTTCGAGATAATACAATAGTTCTTTTGCTTCCTGCAGCTTATGACAAAAGTCAGATATTTTTATGCAGTTTCTAAGGGAGACGGTTTAATTTACCGTCCTTGGCTCGTGATTTGTCAGATTTTTTTTGTTTTTTGGGCTGTATCTGAAGCATTTCAGTTTTGGCAATAGATCTTCCGTCTTTGGTCGTTCGTTGTTGGCCTTTTAACATGACCGGGAATGATAACTTAGTGCAATAAAGAATTGTAATTTAACATTTTCAAGTACAGTAATACAAAATATACGATTACGAGGGGTGATATATCTGAGCATCATCTGTATGATGAATCTCATAATTTTTCGATGCACGACACGTTCTAATCTAACACGAGCCTTTCGTGTAATATAAGCCGTTGTTTTTCTGGGTGTGTGTGGGTGTTTTTTTTGTTGTTTTTGTTATTTTTGTTATTTGTCGGGCTCTGTATATGCATCATGTATAGTTCTGTTCCTCGTAAAACAAATGTAATAATAATTGAACAATTTAAATGTAGATTTACTTGGTACACTCGCAGAATAACTCAAATATTTTTGGTCTGTCTTATGGTCATTTATAATGTAACCTACTTCATTTCCATTATCTGTAAATTAAACATAAAAATTAAACTTTGTGTAATGCCATTATTTTTTCCTTCAGATAAACCTTAATGACCTTTCAAATTGGTTTTAATTCTAAAACAAATGTACGACTATTCAATTAGATAACCTATTTTCTTGGCATTTCGTTTCATATAGACTCGAAATTAATTATACAAATTTACCGAATTTGCTAAATGTGGTGGCAATTTTTTTTTCTGAATAGTTAGAAATTCAACCTTTGTTCTTATTTCTCTATCTCTTAATCCCTTGAGTATATTATCTCTCTCTCTTCTGTTTTCCTTTAAGTTTTTTAACAGTCTGAATACCACTAGAAAAAACCACAAAACTCAAGAGTGACCATTCTGATACTGAACCCTCTTGTCCTTTTCCTGTTGCAGCTTTCTTCCACCCTCCGCTACTGCTATCTATTGCGGTATCTGCAGCCAGACCAATTGTTACACGCTCATATGAAGTTAGACAATTAGCTCAGTAAGTTCACTCGTTTGTAGCAAGTTTGAAACAGATTTTTAATTACAGAAGACTTAAATGGTCTCAAGACGAAGTAAAGCCTGTCGATGTAAAAAAAAATAAGTTCAATGTAAGGGGTGTTTGTTTTATATCACGGAATAAATGCCTCACCATTTACGATCGCAACGGAGTTTTTCGTAGAGCGCTATTCCAATAGAAATCATGGATTTAAAGTCAATTTTGTGAAAGTGCGGAGGAGCCCACGAGTTTGATTGACCAACAGTCATCGATGTTTCCATCTGATGCATGTACATCTACTTTTCTTTTTTTACTTTTGAGAACATAAATATTACTCGTATATGTATTTTGTACATTTTTTTTATTATCCAGGATTTATAAATATTTTTTTTTTTTTAATATTTCTGTTTAGTTGGTTTGTCTTTCATTTAAGGAGAACATTGATATTACAGCTATTAAATTTTCCATTAAATTTGTTTTATAGGAACGTTGACTTCTTTAATTTGATGGGATATGACTTTAGGATGTTCTGGTCATATTTTCCATTTACTGGACACAATGCCCCGCTACACAAAGGAGCAAAAGATAGGGCCTATTTTGGAACTCTGAACATCGAGTCGGCAGCCAATTATTGGGTCGAAAAAGGCGCCCCAAAAGAGAAGTTGGTCGTGGGTATTCCTACGTACGGACGCACGTGGAAGTGAGTTAATGTTCAGAATTTCTTACTGTAAATACATTTTGATTCAACATATGATCACCATATATTTATCTTTAATCCATAATCAAAGTCCGAGCGAGGCACCAGTAGACCTTACTTTCGAATATATATATATATATTATCCTACAAAAATGCTTATCTTCTCGTGTCTCGTACCCATCAAACTCTGATTCAACACACCAAAATGTTGTAGGAATCCATTCAAAAAGTTGGTGTATATATACAGTGGAACCTCGCTTACGAGTGCCTCGTATAACGAGAAATTCGTATAACGAGCCAAAAGAATGGGGAAAATTACCTTGCATAACGAGCGACACTTTGCTTAACGAGCAAAATATTTCGTCAAAATTTAAAGCGTAGACAAAACAAATGTCTCTAGACAGTTTCCTCCTCCTCGTGAAAAAGGATCCAAAAGAAAGTGAAAGTGCTCTAAAAATTTAAAGCTAGTGACTGTGAGCTCGTCGAGAAAGTTATTGCATTGAACGAAGACGATTCTCCTCCTTCCCCTCAATAACCCTCTCCTCCTCCCCTGTCTCTTCATTTCCTTTGCGTGCGTCAGGAGCACCTTCTCTTTCGTAAGTTATTTATAAATTTCACCGTTTTACTAATTATTTACATTCTCTTTTGGGTTAATTTTTTATTAATAATCTTTTCATTTCATGCAATATAAATTTAAAAAACGCCTTTAAATATCATTATAATAATTATTTTAAGTATTTTTTAAGCATGGAACGCATTATCATATTTTACATTGATTCCTATGGAAAAAATTGCCTTGCTTAACGAGCATTTTGCATAACGAGCACAATTCGGGAACGAATTATGCTCGTTAAGCGAGGTTCCACTGTATAATATATTATATATTATATATATATATATATATTATATATATATATATATATATATATATGATGAATAAAAACCACGAAGGAAAAAGAAACACAAAGGGGTGCTCAAGCGCTTTCGTCTAATGACATCCTCAGGAACACTGGAGTGAAAGGACAGATCAAGACAATATATAGGTTACAAAAATAAACATACATACATACATATTCACATATATATACATAATATATATATATTATATATATATACATATATACATATATATAGTAAGCATGAAAAAAATTGTGGGAGGAGCCAACATTTATATGGTCACAGAAGAATAAAGAAATAAAATAAATATATATAAATTGAGAAAAAATTAATTACAAAATAGTGCCTTAGTGATATATATGTCACAGCCTAAATAATCATAAGAATAAACAGGCAATAAAAAAAAAAAAACCCTAAATATACATACATACATATATATATATATATATATACATATATATATTTATATATATAAATACACTTTTAGCACTTTGGCCGACCTTCAATATAAATTCAAATGGCTTTTTTATGGAACAGGTCACAAAAGAATAAAGAAATAAAATAAATATAATATTGTAAGTGGGTCTACCAATTCAAGCTCAAGAGGGAAGTTTTACAATCGATTTAATAGATGCTGCCAAATTGATATATATGTCAAAAAAAAAAAAAAAAAAAAAAAAAAAAAATTAATTATTAAAAAATAAAAAATAATATATAAATTGAAAGATAAATTTTAAGAGAGGCACACCAATTTATAAGGGAACATTACCACATATGCATATTATAGTCACAACGAATAAAAAGTACAAGTAAATATAAATTGGAAAACAAAATGATGCCTAGATGATATATAAAGAACAATAAATATATACAACATATATACGGTATATATACGAAATATAACGCAATATATACAGAATATATATATATTATATATATATATGCATAAGGGAAAAAAATTACCAATTTGTTTTTATAATTATTGTCTGAGAAAACGGTAGGTCGCAAAAGAATAAAGAAATAAAATAAATATAAACAATTTGTCCTACGTACACTTTTACTCTGGACATGACACCCCTATTAAAAGGCCATATTTTCCTCAATGTTTCTCCGCGCTCTTAGGATCGCCAGTCCGGAATACATCGATGCCGAATTGGAAAATATCAACGGTATTGGAAGTGAGTTGTGTTACCCATCTGCGTTCATGGAATCTTGTCTTAATAAGGCTAAACGAACCTTCTATCGTGTGAATAATAACACTCGCACCTTGTCAAAGAATATTTTAGTACTTCCATTTTTTCCCGGGCTTCTTAGGCATTGCTAATGTACTTAAACTTTGGATATCAGTGTAGTTTTTTCATATAACAATATTGTGAAAAACATCATAGTAAAAATAGCCCTACCAATAATTTAGGCATTATCTATAAATTGGGTGTAAGCAATGTGATTCCTTTTACATAGGTCAGACGGGAAAGGATTTGCAAACGCGTGTAAACAGCATCAATATTCCGTTAGAACGGGACAGTTGTCCAGTGCCCTTTTTGTCCATTTGTCAGAGTTATCCCATTGTATTGATTGGAATAATGTTTCTGTTTTGTTTCACTCTAGCAACATTGTTAATAGAAATATTCTTGAGTCGGCTATAATTCAACTTACAAATAACCTTAACATGAGTAAAGGTCTGTTTCAACTTGATCCCGTTGCTCTGAATTCCTTCAGAATGGATTTAAACAAAAAGGGCAGGTTGTTAAATCTTTGGTAAAAATTTGTTTTTGTCTGTTGTTTCCCTTACAATTTTATTTTTCAATTTTTTTGCTGTATGCGTGTATGTGTATGTATGTATGTGTATGTGAGTATGTGTGTGGTCATTGCAGTTAAATGTGTTTGTATGTATATGTGTGTATATGTATGTATGTATGTGTTATATGTATGTATGTATGTATGTATGCAGTTAAATATATATATATATAATATATATATATATGTATATGTGTATGTACCTTACCTTACCTTACAACCTCACAAAGGTTCTGCGGGATGATTTCTCATTTCGTGAAGGTCAAGCTTGTATATATATATATAATTTATATGTGTGTGTGTGTGTGTGTGTGTGTTTGTATATATGTGTGTATATGTATATATATATTTGGTTATGTGGGTATACATGTGTACGTGTATTATTTGTAATTTTTTCAATTTATATTTATTTTTATTTCTTTATTCTTTTGCGACCTACCGTTTTCTCAGACAATAATTATAAAAACAAATTTGGTAATTTTTTTCCCTTATGCATATATATATATATATATATATTCTGTATATATTGCGTTTATATTTCGTATATATACCGTATATATGTTGTATATATATTTATTGTTCTTTATATATCATCTAGGCATCATTTTGTTTTCCAATTTATATTTACTTGTACTTTTTTATTCGTTTGTGACTATATATGCATATGTGGTAATTGTTCCCTTATAAATTGGTGTGCCTCTCTTAAAATTTATCTTTCAATTTATTATTATTATTTTTTTTATTTTTTTAATAATTAATTTTTTTTTTTTTTTTTTTTTTTTTTGGACATATATCAATTTGGCAGCATCTATTAAATCGATTGTAAAACTCCCCTCTTGAGCTTGAATTGGTAACTCCACTTACAATATTTATATTTATTTTTATTTCTTTATTCTTTGTGACCTGTTCCATAAAAAAGCCATTTGAATTTATATTGAAGGTCGGCCAAAGTGCTAAAAGTGTCTTATATATATATATTATATATATATGTATATATATATATATATGTATGTATGTATATTTAGGTTTTTTTTTTTTTTTATTTGCCTGTTTTATTTCTTTATGATTATTTAGGCTGACATATATATCACTAAGGCACTATTTTGTATTTAATTTTTCTCAATTTAATATATATTTATTTTTATTCTTTATTCTTCTGTGACCATATAAATGTTGGCTCCTCCACAATTTTTTTCTATGCTTACTATATATATGTATATATGTATATATATATATATATATATATATATATATATATATATGTATATATATATGTGAATATGTATGTATGTATGTTTATTTTTGTAACCTATTATGCCTTGATCTGTCCTTTCACTCCAGTGTTCCTGAGGATGTCATTAGACGAAAGCGCTTGAGCACCCTTTGTGTTTCTTTTTTCCTTCGTGGTTTTATTCATCATAAATACTTTTCACGTGTCACTTTCGTGAAATAATTTTTCATATAATGAACACCACGCGTTCCTTCGCCTTGCTGTTCCCTCTATTGTCCCCGTTTGTGTCGGTGTTTGCTTCTACATTAATGAAGGGGCATGCAATTCGGATCCGACGAAGTTTCTTACTAATTGTCTGGAGGAGCAGGTCCTTCCAAGTCCCTCCTTCCGATTCGCCTCAGAGAATGGACGACCATCCGTTCAACAACTTTAGCAGAGTAATTTTAAAGAAACATATTGAAGTCACCAGACAAATGAGTGGTCCACCTTCAAAAATTTAGGCATTGCCAAACGTAATGTTTTGACTGTTATTCCCCAACCGTGGATCCAACCTTTGTTTGATGAAATTTACAACGAGTTGCGTCGGAGAACTTCTTCACTTCGAAACATTTTGGATCGCAAAATTAAAAGTCTCATTCGAAATAGTCAGTGGAGTAAAAAAGCAAGCTCAAAGTGTGTTTTGAACCTTTCTTCGAAAAACATTAGTGACGATGCAAAAAGTGCCCTTGGATTTGGTATGTCCTTTATATTGTTAAAAAACCTACTGCTTTACAAATTTGTCATAGTCTTGCTCGTTTTGAAAAACAGTGTAACCTTCCTCAGTTTTTAGTTAACATAGTTAAAGGCCTGGTCTATGGTGCTGCGAATATTTCTTACGAAGATAAACTTTCCTAAACGTTTCCGCAATAGCTTTTCACAATTAAAAAAGATAGTGAGCTCCATATTACTAAAGCAGACAAGGCTAACACCTTAGTCATTATGGACAAAGTGGATTACATTGGAAAGATGAATGAGCTGCTTCAGGACCCCGCCACATACGTGAAACTTAGGAAGAACCCACAGGATGATGTCATCAAATCATTCAATAGTGGCTTGAAACGCATTCTCAAAGATCATAAGGATTTAATTCCCCTTTTTTTGTCCACTTCACCTGCTCTGCCTTATCTTTATGGTCTTATTAAAACCCACAAACCGGGTAACCCTATGCGCCCTATTATTAGCTCGGTGGGCTCTATTACCTATAAACTCTCCAAATGGCTTGTTAATGTTTTGTCCCCCATTCTTGGAACTGTCTCTGATTCACACGTAAAAAATTCCATGGATCTCACTGAAAATTGAATAATGTTCGCATTAATACCAACGATAGATTGATCAGTTTCGACGTTTGTTCATTGTTCACAAAAGTGCCGATTGATGATATGCTTGACTTTCTCGCCAGAGAATTACATAATTATGATTTACCATTACCTGCACACACTGTTTTGGAGCTTATTAAGCTTTGTATCAAGGATTGTAAATTCACTTTCAATGGCGAGCATTATCAACAAGTTTTTGGGATGGCCATGGGCAACCCTTTGTCGCCCCTTCTCTCCAATAACTCGGGTAACCCTATGCGCCCTATTATTAGCTCGGTGGGCTCTATTACCTATAAACTCTCCAAATGGCTTGTTAATGTTTTGTCCCCCATTCTTGGAACTGTCTCTGATTCACACGTAAAAAATTCCATGGATCTCACTGAAAAATTGAATAATGTTCGCATTAATACCAACGATAGATTGATCAGTTTCGACGTTGTGTTCATTGTTCACAAAATGCCGATTGATGATATGCTTGACTTTCTCGCCAGAATTACATAATTATGATTTACCATTACCTGCACACACTGTTTTGGAGCTTATTAAGCTTTGTATCAAGGATTGTAAATTCACTTTCAATGGCGAGCATTATCAACAAGTTTTTGGGATGGCCATGGGCAACCCTTTGTCGCCCCTTCTCTCCAATAACTCGGGTAACCCTATGCGCCCTATTATTAGCTCGGTGGGCTCTATTACCTATAAACTCTCCAAATGGCTTGTTAATGTTTTGTCCCCCATTCTTGGAACTGTCTCTGATTCACACGTAAAAAATTCCATGGATCTCACTGAAAAATTGAATAATGTTCGCATTAATACCAACGATAGATTGATCAGTTTCGACGTTTGTTCATTGTTCACAAAAGTGCCGATTGATGATATGCTTGACTTTCTCGCCAGAGAATTACATAATTATGATTTACCATTACCTGCACACACTGTTTTGGAGCTTATTAAGCTTTGTATCAAGGATTGTAAATTCACTTTCAATGGCGAGCATTATCAACAAGTTTTTGGGATGGCCATGGGCAACCCTTTGTCGCCCCTTCTCTCCAATATTTATATGGAGTTTTTTGAAATTACTTACATTCCGAGAATCCTGGGGGTTGGCATCCCTTGGTTGCGGTACGTCGACGATATTTTGTGTATCTGGCCCATGAATCGTGACCTGGATGACTTCCTCCTTCAGTTAAATGACCAAGTCCCCTCCATTAAATTTACTTTAGAAGTGGAACAAGACAACTCAATCCCGTTTTTGGATGTGCGTGTTCATAGGGATAGCCCGGGTTTTAAGTTTAGCATCTATCGGAAAAAAACAAACAATTTGTCCTACGTACACTTTTACTCTGGACATGACACCCCTATTAAAAAGGCCATATTTTCCTCAATGTTTCTCCGCGCTCTTAGGATCGCCAGTCCGGAATACATCGATGCCGAATTGGAAAATATCAACGGTATTGGAAGTGAGTTGTGTTACCCATCTGCGTTCATGGAATCTTGTCTTAATAAGGCTAAACGAACCTTCTATCGTGTGAATAATAACACTCGCACCTTGTCAAAGAATATTTTAGTACTTCCATTTTTCCCGGGCTTCTTAGGCATTGCTAATGTACTTAAACTTTTGGATATCAGTGTAGTTTTTTCATATAACAATATTGTGAAAAACATCATAGTAAAAAATAGCCCTACCAATAATTTAGGCATTATCTATAAAATTGGGTGTAAGCAATGTGATTCCTTTTACATAGGCAGACGGGAAAGGATTTGCAAACGCGTGTAAAACAGCATCAATATTCCGTTAGAACGGGACAGTTGTCCAGTGCCCTTTTTGTCCATTTGTCAGAGTTATCCCATTGTATTGATTGGAATAATGTTTCTGTTTTGTTTCACTCTAGCAACATTGTTAATAGAAATATTCTTGAGTCGGCTATAATTCAACTTACAATAACCTTAACATGAGTAAAGGTCTGTTTCAACTTGATCCCGTTGCTCTGAATTCCTTCAGAATGGATTTAAACAAAAAGGGCAGTTGTTAAATCTTTGGTAAAAAATTTGTTTTTGTCTGTTGTTTTCCTTACAATTTTATTTTTCAATTTTTTGCTGTATGCGTGTATGTGTATGTATGTATGTGTATGTGAGTATGTGTGTGGTCATTGCAGTTAAATGTGTTTGTATGTATATGTGTGTGTATGTATGTATGTATGTGTGTATATGTATGTATGTATGTATGTATGCAGTTATATATATATATATATATATATATATATATATTATATATATATATATATATATGTTAAACACAGACCGTGCTGGAACAAGGAACTCTTCTGGAAAATTAAATCCACTATAGTCCGAATAAGTAATGGTAATGACAAATACTATGGTATTTGTCATTTACCATTACTTATTCGGACTATAGTGGATTTAATTTTCCCAGAAGAGTTCCTTGTTCCATGCACGGTCTGTGTTTAACATATAATGTTCTCAGGGAACCATTCTGAGTTTGTGTATATATATATATATGTATATGTGTATGTACCTTACCTTACCTTACAACCTCACAAAGGTTCTGCGGGATGATTTCTCATTTCGTGAAGGTCAAGCTTGTATATATATATATATATATATGTGTGTGTGTGTGTGTTTGTATATATGTGTGTATATGTATATATATATTTGGTTATGTGGGTATACATGTGTACGTGTATTATTTGTAATTTTTTCAATTTATTTATTTTTATTTCTTTTCTTTTGCGACCTACCGTTTTCTCAGACAATAATTATAAAAACAAATTTGGTAATTTTTTTCCCTTATGCATATATATATATATATATATATATTCTGTATATATTGCGTTTATATTTCGTATATATACCGTATATATGTTGTATATATATTTTATTGTTCTTTATATATCATCTAGGCATCATTTTGTTTTCCAATTTATATTTACTTGTACTTTTTTATTCGTTTGTGACTATAATATGCATATGTGGTAATTGTTCCCTTATAAATTGGTGTGCCTCTCTTAAAATTTATCTTTCAATTTATTAATTATTTTTTTATTTTTTTAATAATTAATTTTTTTTTTTTTTTTTTTTTTTTTTTTGACATATATATCAATTTGGCAGCATCTATTAAATCGATTGTAAAACTTCCCTCTTGACTTGAATTGGTAGACTCCACTTACAATATTTATATTTATTTTTATTTCTTTATTCTTTTGTGACCTGTTCCATAAAAAAAGCCATTTGAATTTATATTGAAGGTCGGCCAAAGTGCTAAAAGTGTCTTTATATATATATATATATATATATATATATGTATATATATCTATATATATATATAATGTATGTATGTATATTTAGGTTTTTTTTTTTTTTATTTGCCTGTTTATTTCTTTATGATTATTTAGGCTGTGACATATATATCACTAAGGCACTATTTTGTAATTAATTTTTTCTCAATTTATATATATATTTATTTTTATTTCTTTATTCTTCTGTGACCATATAAATGTTGGCTCCTCCCACAATTTTTTTCTATGCTTACTATATATATGTACAGTATATATGTATATATATATATATATATATATATATATATATATATATATATATATATATGTGAATATGTATGTATGTATGTTTATTTTGTAACCTATATATTGCCTTGATCTGTCCTTTCACTCCAGTGTTCCTGAGGATGTCATTAGACGAAAGCGCTTGAGCACCCCTTTGTGTTTCTTTTTTCCTTCGTGGTTTTATTCATCATAAATACTTTTCACGTGTCACTTTCGTGAAATAATTTTTCATATATATATATATATATATATATATATATATATATATATATATATATATATATATATATATATATATATATATATATATATATATATATATAATATATACACACACTTTTTGAATGGATTCTACATAATTTTGGTGTGTTGAATCAGAGTTTGATGGGTACGAGACACGAGAAGATAAGCATTTTTGTAGGAGAGAGAATTCAAGATGGCTTTCAAGAAACGATTGTCGACAATAACTCGGCTTATATTTCAAGTATGGAGATTTTGATGTCTAATAATAGGTTTTTGGGGTCAAGGAATTCAGTGAAACAAATATAAAAGTAATATGGAAACGGGATCCATGAATTTGAAGTTCACAACAATTTTAATTAGATACTAAGTACACAACAGTGCGTTTTGTATACAAATTGCATAGAATTCTTTAGTTTGGTTGCATTTGAGAGTTAATAACGCATTATTTTTGTTCCTGTTGTGCCAGTTTTATACGATATCATCACTGTGCTTAGAGTTCTCTTGTGTTACTTCCTTCATGAGTTTTGGCAAGTTTTTTGCATAACTGTGCATGTTAGAGTGAAATTGTTGCAGGAGCAAAGTGCTTTTCTGCAGCTGGTTATACAGTCACAGCTGATGAGACAGAACTTATCCGGTGTGACTAACTGTTCTGGAAGGTTGTATACTAGTTGCAGCTTAAGTACTCGGGCAAATGTGGATTTTAGAATGTCTTCAGTACCACTTCCTCCCATCAAAAAAAGATGCGTGTCAACCCAAGTTATACCTACTGCTACCTGATAGTTGTTGGTCATTCATGGAGATTGTCCACTTCTGGCCAGTCTGCGAGGTTGAGCGTTGAGCCTCGACCATAGCAGTCTTCAGAGTATCGGGTTTAGTTGGGGTCACATAAAATAATGGTGTATATACAACGCCTGTTTTTCCCCTGGTTGCTGGCTACTCAACCATTGCACATTTTGCATGGAACCCACTCTGTACAAGAATCCTTGCCAGTAACTTCTTTCAAGAATGCCATATTTTCTTTTGATGCTCTCCTTAATGACACCCGCATGCTGGCAAGATAGGCAAGTGTAGGAACGACTCGCCATCCATATTGCCAGGCACCTCATGCATTATTTTGCTACCATGATAACGCCGAATTGTCACCTCATCCACTGTCAAGCTGCTACCTTTTGCTTTCTTCCACTTCAGGCGTTTGATTGTAGAAATTTCACAGGAGCCACTCACTCGCTGTAGCTTTGGCTTTCCAGCTTATGTGACAACTAGGGATTGTTTCCCGGGATCCCGGTTGATTTTATGTGCGGGATATATCCCGGGATTTTTTCGTTCATCCCGGGATATCCCGGTGCTAATTACTTAAATAATAATTAGTATATATAGTATAAATACCCTGTTTACACGATCATACATGTTGTATCATGAGCTTTTTCAGCTGCAGGACTGTTTATAACTAAACTTAGAACTCGGCTGAGTGATAAGAGTGTGAATTGTCTATGTTTTCTACGTTCGTATTATAAGTCAAATTAGTTCTTTTAAATGCACTATGTTTTGCATTTTCATATGTTTTTGTGTTTTTACGAGCATGCTTATTCTTTACAAGGATATTATTCTTTACAAGTGTTGATTTTCTTACAAATAGCTGTCTTGTTGCACTCAACTGTCTTTTAAGCTAGTTATTTCACACTCATAGTAACCTAATGGAATATGTTTAAATAAATAAATGATGAAATCTTTATAATTTTTATATTAATTCCTTTTTAAAAGTATAAAAAATTTAAATACATATAAAATAAAAATCCCGGGAAATCCCGGGACGAAGACAGATTTTATCCCAGAATCCCGGGATAAACAAAATGACTCAAAACGACAATCCCTAGTGACAACCATTACTGAACCGTTACGAAATTGGCCGCAGCGAAAGGGTTAAATAATAATTGTAACAATTTTATTGAAATTAATCAAAACTTGACAATTATGGCTTCAAGAAATTCGCCATAGCTATCTAATGGTTTTCTTGCAATCACACTGGATTTTTTCATTTATACGAAAATTCTCAAGGTTTCACATTTGGCACTCATCAATTTTGAAATCAACAGGTCATAATTATCTAATTTCAGTTAAAAAAGTTTATATATATATATATATCCTAAAACAAAGTTGACTTAAAAATCACCTTTATTCACTCAGACTATAACTCAGGTTAATTGGGAGTCAAATTAAATGCTGATTTCCAGTTTAATAACTTTTTGTTATACTCTTTATCCTTTTTTTGTTTTTGTTTTGGTTCTTTTCTCATCCTCTTTACTTGCCTTGCATGTTCTGTAATTTGCATGGTATGACAGTGTTTCTTTGAGTTAAGACTGTTTGCATGGTTTGTAACCGTTCTTATTTTACTTCTTTTCATCTTTCACCCCTTTCCTATTCTCTTCGACTTTTTCCCGACTTGTCGGCAGTGGCCAGTGGATGATAATGATGAGTCTCTCTCTCTCTCTCTCTCTCTTTCTGAATGAATGTTAACCCACGAATGATAGGTTTTGCTATTTACTTAGCCCCTTATTCTCTTCTTTTAACCCCCTATCTCTTCTTTCTCTCGGGCTAACCTTAGAGTGGATCTTAGGGTCTTTGTTAGCCTTAGCTTCTGTAGATCTACCTCATCCACATTATTGTTTTAATCCTAATGTTGATAATTATTAAAAATAATAATTTTTGTTAATGAAAAGCTAACAAAATTCTGAACAATTTATTTTTTGTTTTATTTTAGACTTTTGTCATTTCTTTGGAACAAAGTAGGAGCTCCTGCTGTGGGAGCAGGCATGTATGAAGGCTACATCACCTATCCAGAAGCGCTCGCTTTTCTTAAAGAAGGCGCCGTTCGTAATTTTGATACGCACAGTAAAGTTCCTTATTCGTCCCTGGACAAAAACTGGGTTTCCTACGAAGATAGAGAGAGTATTTATGAGAAGGTAAATTAGAATTACAATATTTAATTAGAAACAAAAGTTTGTTTCAAACGCGAGGGATTTACGTGTAGCTTTGGTAAGTGGATTTTTCTTGTAGCTTTTTGAGTCGGGCTTTATTTTGAATAAGTTAGAAGCTTGAGTACCTTTTACAACAAGCTTTATTATTATTATTACTTCGAGTTATAGATTTTGAATTTGGCTCCGTATGAAATGCAAAGTATTGAAATAATTTTTCTTCTGATACAAATAGATATTACGTATATTTTCAAAGGAAAAAATGGTCGCCTAAAAAATATAAAATTTTCTAAAAAGCATAAAATATTACTAATTATTATTAATGTGTTTAGTAATATTGCGGTTTTTCTTTTGATACTTTATTCCTTTTTTTGTTGCCAGAAATAAAAATTCAAGAACAAAACCCAGTCAGTAATTTTTTAGACGTTTTGAAATTTTGTTTGTAGGCGAACTTTATTCCGAAACTACGTATGCGACTCATTTGCAAATACCAACTACGTAAATGAAATGCTTTCATATATTAATAATTTGTAGGTAATGTAGGAGTTAGACCATGTGACTGAGGGGGAGAGAACCAAACAAGGGTGGAAATTCGTAATAGTATATGCAGCAGTTATTATTCTATAAGCAAATTGATGGAGGTGGCAATGGGATCCCTTTAGGGACCAACCTTGGTCAGTGCTTTCTAAGTCATCACGAAGCCGTGTGGCAAAAGTCTATGATAATTTCTGTTGCTCTTTTATTTCTTCCCTCCGCCCGCATCATATGACCGGATTCTTATATTTACATGGAGGGATTGTTAATATGTGAAAGGAATGAATTCACCAAGACTCCTCCCACCTATTGTATAAAAAAAAGATTACTAAAATGTATAAACCAGTGGTTCCCAACCTATATGAAGTCGCCGCTCCCTTTCGCCAAACAGTATTTTTGAAAGCCTCCCTTCATGGTTATAAAACTTGGCAAACGATACGACGATTAAGGGATATAACTGTATTTGAAAATTAATCACAATACAATGAATACATTGATATTTATTGCTTTAATCTCAACGTCCCCTCTCTCCCTAAACTTTACAAACGCCCACTGGGGGCCTGTACCTCCCCCGTTAGGAACCACTGGTATAAATCTACTGGGCCGACCAATGACTTGATTTTTAACTTTTTCCTAATTTACTAGTGAATATAGGATATTAATACCACCATACGTACAGTGGAGTACAGCCTTTTCTTATTGGTTCTAAGTACAACCTTAATTTCTCTGTTTAATTTCTTTTACGTACAGTATTTATATATTTAATTTTTATTCAACTTGCAGGCATTGTGGATAAAAAACGGAAACTTTGCTGGAGTAATGACGTGGAACTTGAACTGCGACGACTATTTAGGAACGGAGAGTGGAAGGAAATTTGATCTCCATCAAGTGATTAAACAAGTTCTTGAAAATTAGTCTTGTCTCCTCTTTATATTTTTGCCCTCTTTACCCATTTAAAAGGATCACATGATAAGCAACTTTTCCTGTTGATGTGTATACCTGTACCTACTTCAGTGGTTCAGCAGCACAAATTCAGACAGGCGTTACTGAGCATTTTTTTAACAAATATAAGAGTTTGCGATTTCGAATTTAGTAGTTAATTAGCGTCTCTTTCGAGGGTCGTGTTAGAATACTAACCGCTTACTGGTTCCTGCTTCATTATTATCGCGGCTTTTGTAACAAAAATCTGTTCAGTGATAAACTACATATTTTATATGAAGTTTGATTAATATTAGTTACCGGTATATTCTATGACCATTGCGATCCCCTGAATCTCAGTGGTTCCGCTGTGTGGGGAGGGGAAAGAGCTGAATTATACTGTATATATCGGTTTCAAACACTGTTGACAAGGTTTCAGAGTAAGCAAATTTAAAAGTGGCAAGCACTACTGACAGAGTTGGATTGAGCCGGCTCTCGGGTGATCCTGGAGGAATACTCATCCCCACAAGGTGGAGAAATGAGATTCGTACGTTTTATATGATCATGTTAAAGTATTTAATATATTCAAGAAATCCTTAAGTATTCCTCATTTAATTCTCGCAAAACTTCTGAAAATTAATTTTATTTTATTTTTCTCAAAAGTATGTCCTCTTCAGACTGAAAAGAATGTTACTAAAAGTGAAAACTTTTAATTCTATCGAAACGTTATGAATTTAGCGAATCTATCTCGTCCATCATTACGCTGAAGGTGCTATATTAATCTAGTTTTAGGGATACTAATAGTTAGGGCATTTTTAGCACTTGTCAAAGTTATTTATTCTTTTAGATAAAGAAGTTTGTTATCAAATGGATCTAAAATAGGATTAGAAAAAGGATTAAACAAATGTTTTGTTTGTATTATTGCCTTTCTTCTTAGTATAAAACTCTCTCAGTATTTTCTCTTGTGTAATTCGTAACAAATGTGCTTTCGTTTACTGAACTAAATTATAATGACAAAAGTATTATTGTTTGAAAGTGAATGTAAAAATGGTGGTGTAGAAGACTAATATTTGGATACATCATAATGTAATTAGTAAAAGGTGCAGGTATAAAAAGTATTGGTTTAATGAATGCAAGACAAAAGTCGAAAGCATAGTACTTTAGAACTAAGTTAAATGGAAATCCCCCTTCTTGGTCATTTTGAGTCATAAGAAAGTCTCATTTCCATATTCCTGGTGTGATAATCAAAGAATTTTTAACTTATTCCACTTAATTTTTATTTTTATTTACTTGTGTGACCTCTTCATTAGCATTTTTAGTAATTTTGAATTTTTCAGTTTTTGTGTTAAGTTTTTACCAATAGAAGTATGCTTTGTAAGAAAGTATCTATTCTTTGGTACCTGATATTATTTTTATATAGTTTTTTTAAGTAATTCGGATATATTTAATGTTAAATTCGTATAACCATTTCATCATAAAACTGCGATACCGTTGTAAATAACATTAGCCTATAGATTCTTAAAAATTGTAATAAACTATGTATATTGATATGTAGCATCCGTCATTTTCCTGCTGTAGAGCTGAATGGTTTTCAGAGAGCGTCACCAACGCTGTCGGTCTGTCACTTAGATGGAATTCGAGATGGACTGATGCAGGAAGCGAAATTCCCCTGATTAAGATAAATCCAATGTATGTACAAACCTGCAAGAGGATGCCATTTTGTACTGAAAATTAAATGGGTTCGTAATCCATCCTCGGTGAAATCACCTTTTACTCCCGAGTGTGGTTGTACATCTCGTACGTGCCTTTGAATTGTAAGAGAATTAACTACAATCGTTAGGTCTTGAAGGATTCCACAACAATTAAGCATACTGTAAATATGGAGAGAGCTTCAGAAATGTAATGATAGGGTTGTTTAACTTCGTTCGCAGCATTGAAGGTCATATAACGGAAAGGATTTACAGCTTTACGTGGGATCGGAGCTATGAGTAGCTACATAATCTGAACGTGGTAGACGGTTCCCTATCCAACTACTACAACACATACAACACCACATTATCTTTTGCAAACCACATTCAGGACATTAAAAACAAATGTACGTCAAGACTTAACACGCTTAGGGTACTAACAGGCACAAACTTTGGACACCAGCAGGAAAATATCACTCGTATACAAACAATATATTCGCTCAGTTATGGACTATGCTAGCCCATGCTGGGCACCCATTATCTCAAACACACACATAAACACCTTACAGACAATACAAAACAACGCACTTCGTATCATTACAGGATGCACTCAAACAACAATACACGCTTAGGGTACTAACAGGCACAAACTTTGGACACCAGCAGGAAAATATCACTCGTATACAAACAATATATTCGCTCAGTTATGGACTATGCTAGCCCATGCTGGGCACCCATTATCTCAAACACACACATAAACACCTTACAGACAATACAAAACAACGCACTTCGTATCATTACAGGATGCACTCAAACAACAATAGAACACCTGCACACACAAACAAAAATACTGAAAGTTAGGAAACATTTAGACATGAGGGGAACACAATTCATGGCAGCAGCAGCAACAACTAACCCACAACACCCTTGCCACTACATGTACAATCATGCACCGACACCGCACCATTAAGGTAACACCAGAGAGACATTATAACCAAATACTCCATTCCATACCACGCCCCACAGACATCACACAGTACAGAAAACGCATACACACACACCTACCCCACAAAACACTGACACGACTCGGTCCGAACGCGGTCCTAGGTGCGAAGCCGCCACCCATTAACAGGTCAGAGATCACCCTGAGCAGATCGGATCGAGTTAACTTAGCACGATTCCGATGTGGACATCACCCCAACTTACGGGCATATAAACACAGACTAGACAACTCCACAGACGACACCTGCCACCTGTGCCAGGACACACCACAAACAATTGAACACATTATGACAGACTGTACCGCTCTAGCACACCAACGAACACAACACAACACAACATCACTCGTGCGCTAAACCTCTGGTCCACTCTGGAGAGGGCGATCGGTTACCTGCGTGCCGCCGGCTTGCTCGATCAGGGTGGGCTGATCGACTAAACAACAACAACTACAGATCCAGTGTCATTTAATTTTGCTGATCGACTGTCCGCGATGTACCCCTGGAAGCTCTAGGAAATGATGACAAGTATAGGCACTGCGTGACTATGCAACACCAAATTTACTTCGGTATTCTATGCTCTTTTTTATTGCATTAACGCCTGTAGATATTTTCTGTCATTTGTTATAACTTACATTGGATGCTATGTTGAGGTTTTCATGTCTGAAAGATCTACTGTCAGTATATGTTGCAAGCACGAATAGTTCATAATAAACCATAACTGAACCTCCAATTACTGGGGGTTCAATTATTTGGTCAATAAAACTATAGTCATGAAAATCTTAAGCTTCACAAATCTTGACAATGTGGAGCTCAAGATTTTCATGGCTGCGTTCTTTTCTATAGTTTTATCGCGGTGCTGGGGCCTTCGGGCCCAGTAATTGCAGGGGTGGGAGCTGGTCACACATATTTTTGTTTATTACTCATCACCCCTATTCACCATAAGAAGTTTGGTCGAAATCGGTTGAGAAACGTAAAGTTTTTTCTCCGGCCGAACATTTGGTGAATTATAGTAAGATTCAAATCAAGAATTTAACAAGTGAAGTTAAAATTAGTAAAAACAAAATTATAAAAAGAGAAATAATTTAAGTGTAAGCAACAGGAAAAGAATCGACATAATTTTGTCGAACGAAAATGAGATACCGTTCCAGTTACTTTTAGTCTTACACATACCAATGTCCGTGCACAGTGGGTACCGCCGTTTCCCTATAAGCGAAGTGAAGATGCTGACATCGGTGGTCCGAATATCAGTGATGCTGGTAATAATGGAGAGTTTTACGTGGGATCCGAACACGGGTCGCTACATAATCTGGACTCGAGGATGGTCTATCCAACTACCCTCCAGACCTAATGTCGCTGATCGACGAGAAGCGGTGTTACACCATTGGCCATGACGTAGCCCTTGATGTGTTATAGAATAAAAATATTTTTAATGATTTCTCTGCAACTATAAAAAAGTTAAACATCCAAAGTTTCTTAGATAAGCAAAACTGCAAAAGGTTATTGTTTCATAGATTTATATTGTTTAGACTAGACTGTCAGCTGTAACATCATTACAAGAAACTCGTGCTTCAAGAGAGTGTTGTTACTTAAGCAATGAGTTCAGATAAATTTTCAGTGTCATTGTTAGAAAATCCAGAAGAGGAAGAGCCATTGTTGTCCCAAGGCGATATGATGACTAAGCTGATTGATGCAGCATTGCTTGTATATATTAAGTTAAGGTGTATATATAGCCATCTCATAATTGTAAGGTTAGTGAAAAATTCACTTAATTTAGAGCTAGCATTTTTGGGCTCTTGTGGCATCATTGTTTGGGCACTCTCGTGGCATCATTTTGGGGGGGGGGGGCACTGCGCGTCCTTCCTACTCGTTTGTTGAATGCGGCACTTATAGGGCGTGGTCTTATAGCGAGCTCTCTTGCTATTCAGTTTGGTTGTTTAGATACAAGATTGTTGCATCGTGCAATGGTGCAGGTTGTGTTGTTGTTGCAAGGTTTAGAAAGAAGACCATAAATAGTGCCTCTTTTGTTTTTATCTTAATTTTATGCAACTGAGGCCTAAGGTAGGCCCACATCGAGTCAGCAACCCTGAGGTAGGACCTAATAGGACCTCCAAGTCCGTAAGTTTTTAGTCTAGCTTAACTTGGGCTGTAGGTTGAACTGGCCCTTCAGAGCTTGGCCGTTCACGGCTCAGCTGGGATTCTGAACCCAATAAAATAAAAAATAACAGTCATATAACTCCTAAACTGACATGCGAAAACACAAAATTACGAGGAATGAGAAGATCCGTCATTGGTTGATATTGACCAACCACTGTATGAAAGATCAAAGTATAGATTTTGTTTTTAGTATATTTAGTTCGTCGTTTCACTGTTACACTATCTTTGCTATGTACTCATAACTTTGGTTTGAAATATATAACGACGTAAATCCTTCATTTGTTTAAATATACTGTAAAAATGCTGCTGCTGTAAAAATATCCACTTTATATTATTTCCCAATGTTAAATACTTAAATATAAATGCTTGTACGTAATTATACAGAGTCAACAAAAGTAAATAACGATGATTGTCCTGAAGAACAAATGGCAAACTCATCAATGGAATGCTAGAACGCGTTACTTTACTTAATGTCAAGGGAAAAACAATACGATTCTAAATATATTGATTCAATAAATCTGTTATTAATTACTGAATTTTATTATCAAATCAAACGTTATGGAGAAACCGAAGGTGTTTACTTTTGTCAACCCTCTGTATAAATTAATTTGAATAAGTTACATCATTCTTATACTTCAACACCTGTACAAGGTGCTTCAAAAAAGTTACCATTTATATGACGCTTATATATCATTCATTGCTTACCACTTGTGTTTTATTTTGTTTATGTAAGTATTTGTGTGTGTTTATTTGCTTGTTTTTAATAATAATGTCGTTTTTTCCAGGGATTGTGTGAGTGATTAATGAGTGAACCCCCATTCAATGGAAATGGCTACAAGGCTTACATTAGAGCAACATTCAGCAAGTTGTATATATACAACACCTGGATCCGGGCTCATAACCTCAGTTTATATAACTTTGAGCCCAAACTATACTCTTGGTTTCTTGCTTAGTGACATATTATAATCAGGGCCGGCCTTAGGCCAATTGAACCTATTTGACCAAATTGGGCCCCGCGCTCACATGGGCCCCGCCCTAGGGTTGCCACCTACAACTTTGAAAAATAAGGAATGCAGTCTTTGGAGCCACGGTTTAAGCAGTTGAAAAAACATGTTGATTTATTTGACTTTTTGAGTAAATTTCAACAAATTCCAAAGGAGGAATTACAAAAACGTGCTGCAGATTTGGAAATTGCGCTAACAGATGTCAAGCTCATGTGATGAATGTGATGAAGCAAAAAACTTAAATTTCAACAAAATTTTGAAAGAGTTTGCAGAACAGGAAGCAAGAAAGATTTCTTTATAAGTATAGTTTTGTTTTAATACGTTTTATGTCAAAATATAAGCTAATAAATATATATATTGTTTTATTTTTAATACAACGTAATAGCATATATTCCTGATACCTAATTTGAAATAATCTTAAGTCCAGGAGGCCCCACCAAAATGGTCCAAATTGGGCCTCGCAATTGCTAAGGCCGCCCCTCATTATAATCCTCTCCTTTTGTGTGTAGACCCTCCAAAGAACGATATATGTCATGTCAGAGAAATATAGAAAGGGAAAAGTCAAAATTCACTGGTTCGCATGACCTCTACAGGTTCAATGATCAATCCATACGTTTTCAGGACTCGACCATACTACTTCGCATCTGAATACTCAATTGCGAAACCGGACAACCAACTGCGTGGAAATTTGGTATCTTTTTACACTGACCACATTCATCCAGAACTTTTGTCACTAATAGGACTATAAATCCATTTGTACAAGTTTATCAACAAGGGTACCAGCATGCGAAATTGCGGACGCCGATACAACGATTCTCAAAATTATTAATGGAAATACACAATCCGCAAACAAACATGGAAAATTAATTCAACATTGTAAAAAGTTTATCCATCTGTCTGTTATACCGATAGAGATGCAGACGAATTTTTATTTCATTCGGAGGCTTTGGTTAAATATATATATATAATATATATAATAATTTAAACTATAGCTTAAAGAAAGTATATATATATATATATATATATATATATATATATATATATATATATATATAATATATATATATATATATATATATATATATATATATATATATATATATATATATATATATATATATATATATATTGAACGAGAATGCACACAAATACCAAACGAAATGTTTCGTGATGTTTGCGATTCCATTGCTTCGCGTTATCAGCAGTGCCTGGACCAGAACGGACGTCAGTTTGAAAACAGGCGTTGACAAAACAATTAAATAATGTCTGTAGATTCTATTACATTTTGAAAATGAAATGTATTTTAATAAACACTGCCTTTATAATTATTTAAAGTGTGTATACATTTTTTTGGGACGCCCTGTATATATATATATATATTATATATATATATATACAGGGCGTCCCAAAAAAATGTATACACACTTTAAATAATTATAAAGGCAGTGTTTATTAAAATACATTTCATTTTCAAAATGTAATAGAATCTACAGACATTATTTAATTGTTTTGTCAACGCCTGTTTTCAAACTGACGTCCGTTCTGGTCCAGGCACTGCTGATAACGCGAAGCAATGGAATCGCAAACATCACGAAACATTTCGTTTGGTATTTGTGTGCATTCTCGTTCAATGGCTGCTCTCAATTCAGCGACTGTTGCAGGTTTTATAGCGTAGACTTTGTCTTTTAAGTATCCCCATAAAAAAAAGTCTAGTGGTGTGAGGTCTGGTGAACGCGGAGGGTATTCTACGAAACCCCTTCGTCCAATCCACATCCACATCGTGCCAAGTACCACTCGCAATACTCCACTCTTCGGTCCGGATCATCTTCATTAATAGCATGGACTAATCTTGGAATGTAACTTTTCCATTGACAGCGCTTCAAAATGCGTTGGACAGACGATTCTGAAATTCCTACCTCACGACTCGCTTGCCGCACAGATTTTCTTGGACTTTGGTGATACGTTTCCAGTACTCTTTCTTGCTTTGTGGGGCTTGTCGATGTCCGTGGTCTTCCGGAACGCTTCTTGTGGACATTCTGAACAGTTCCATCGGCTTCAAACTTATCTCTAATTCGAGTGATGGTAAGTCGCGTTGGTGGATCTGTTTGAAACTCCCTCCTAAACTGTCTTTGCACTTCAACTGCGTTTTCACACTTCCAGTAGCATTTTAGAATGAATTTCCTTTGTTCAAAGCTTAGTCTGACTGCCATTATTAATTCTAATGGGTTTAACTTGGAAAGAAAGAAACATCAATTGAGCTATCAGCTGTTAAAGTGTGTATACATTTTTTTGGGACGCCCTGTATATATATATGGATCATTACTTGAACGATAACTGCCAACTGTAGCCTTCATAGCTCAGTGGATAGAGCGCTGGTCTAGTAAACCAGAGGTCGGGAGTTCGATCCTCCCTGAAGGCAAGAAGTATATCGTTTACTAACACTCATATTTTATGAATCTAAGTTTGAACTAATTATAGAAACATCACCGTACAACTTCGCACACACATCGATCACTGATCACACACCTTTATACACAACCAACCATCCAACCACTGCAGTATGAAAGTCATTAATATTTATATTAAAATTTTTTCACCATGTATTCACGGAGTAGAAAACTCTATATATTATATATATATACACACACACACACACACACAATGTAACACCCACCCACACACACACAGTATATATATATATATATATAAATAAATATGATTATGTGTGTGTGTGTGTGTAAAAAAAGTCAAATTTCTTCTGTTATCCTCAACATGCAAATTAAATACATTAAAGAAAACGAATTTTACCGCACTATTTATGATATACTTATATATTTTTATACGGGCATTTAATTGTTTGATGGGGTTGTTGAACCTCCTTCGCAACATCTAAGATCATATAACCGAGGGGACCTACAACTTTACGTGGGATCCGAACCACGGGTCGCCACATAATCTGGACGCAGAAGACGGGCTCCCATCCAACAACTGCCTCTACTAATGTCGTTTAACTTTGCTGATCAACGGGAAACGGTATGTTACGAACTTACGACAGTGGCCATAACGTAACCCGATTTGGGATGAGAAAATAAAATAACATTCTACCAAACGCGTGGATTGTAAGATAAATAAAAAAAATAGTTCTTAGAATGTTTACTTTGATGTAAATAAACTGTCCAAACAAAAAATAAATTTTGTTACTAAGCCCACTTCAGAATTATAATAAAAAACTATGTTTAAAAATTATGGGTCGATACGGTGTTAAAATTTTAACTTTGTCCGAGTATAAAATAAAGACAAGTACATTTGCAAGGTGTCTACGTTTCGAGAAATTTAAATAAACTTGGTAAATCTATAGTAACAACCGAAAACTATAACTTTAAAATAACCGAAAATAATTTAATGGGAAAGTAAGGAATATCAGCTAGTGTCTCTTGCACATGAAAGGGTCCAAAGACAGAATAACCCATATTCTCCTCATTATTTCACATTCATTACCATACGTGATTTTATCTGTAAGTGTTTAATGGGTGAATAATTCTGAATTCAATTGTATATATATACTGTACATAATACACATTGTGCAGAGGCGGCGGAACGACATGATTTAAAGGGGGTGCGCCATTTTGGGATGGGCCCCGAATTTTTTTAAACTTGTAATGTCAAATGCATTGTTTCAAGCAATTTATCAAATAAAAGACAAATATATAGCATATTTTTATTACATCAAATATATAGCATATATTTATATCAGATATATATATATATATATATATATATATATATATATATATATATATATATATATATATATATATACATATACACTCGTATATATATCCCGTGGGTTTAAGATTCAGAGACGAACGAACAATAACTAGTAGAGAGCTAAGTATATTTCCCAAAATATAGCAGTCTGCGCTCGTCGGCAGTGACAAACCTTTCTGCCGCTAGTTTCAGATCAATCTTATCTAACATATCCTTGTGGATGTGTGCTAGTGCCACATTTTTCAGTCGTGCCTGACCCATAGTAGAGCGTAAGTATGTTTTAAGTCGACGTAGAATACTGAACGTTCGTTCAGATGTAGCTGTTGTCACCGGAATTGTGTAAAACAAACGAATCAATGTACATACTTCACTGAACAGTATTGTTGTGTTGGAAACAATCTCCAACACGTCCTTCACGTGTCTGCAAGTCTTATTAGCAGCCGTTTCTTTCTTCATGTCAGGAAGCATTTTCAGTTGATATGCCAGTTTCTCGAAATTTATATCTCCTTCGTAAATTCGCAATTCTTCGGGTATAAGAGAGTTTTTGCCGTTCACTGAGTTCAGTAGTACTCTTTCGATGTGGCTTGCAATCAGGCATGCACTGTTGGCGAACTGTGTTTTTAAATGAGTCAGTAGACGGTCCACCACTTCATTGAATTGAAGTCGATAGTATTCCGTAGTCGATTGATACTGATGGCTGGTTGTCGGATTGTTGTCCAATCGTTTCGGAGGCTTCCGATTGCGTGGCAATCTAGGTTCTCCGATGAACTCGTGTGCTTTGATAGCAGCTGTAACATCGCCATACAGGTTATTAAATTTACTTTCCTGGCGCAGCGTTTCAAGCTTATCAATCACCAATTTCACTGCCAACCTTCCCTCATCGATCGTGATATGTTTGTTCTGTAGTGTTTTCGACAGTATCTCCAGGTCTGTGAATATATCCCTTAGTACAAATAAAGCGAAGAACGTTCTGTGTTCTTCCATCATTGAAAGTAATCCACCAGCCCTTGCAGCAAGATCATCTGTGGCATCTTCATTTACTGCAGCTATTGTTTTGTACACGGCGTCATAATTTCGGATGATTGCAGCGAAGGTCCTCGTTCGGGTGCTCCACCGTGTCACACAAAACGGACGCTGTCCCGATCAAGACAGTGAAATTTCTTGCCTGATATCCTCAAACATCGCTTGACGTTTTGTTGATGCCATGATCACCTTCGTTAGCTCTTTCGCTGCAGCTTGCCCAGCTCGAGCAACTTCAACCGTGCGCACAGATTCTTGCAGACATAGATCTAAACGGTGTGCCATACAGTGCACTGCCACCGCACTTGGAACTTTCTTTCGGATGTTAGGAGCTACTCCATTAAACCTGCCCATCATGACAGACGCACCATCATATCCTTGGCCACGACATCGTTCAAGTAACAACATGCAACGACAGAGGACATCCTCGATTGCTTCGGTTATACTTTGTGCATCCACTCGGTCTAGCTGGAAGAAGCCGAGAAAATCTTCGTGAACAACGTAATCTGCATCTACCCACCTCACACTTATAGACATCTGCTCCTGATTCGATTCATCGGCACACTCGTCAACCAGAACGGCGTAGAACGGAACTTCTCTAACGGAATTGGCACCGCTATTGGCTAATTTTACGGCCACACGTGGTTGATACGCGTTGTCAATGTTTTTGCGAACATACGGTCGTTGAATTTAGAAACATACTGATACATATATAAATATAAGCCATAAGTCACCGAAAATATTAACTGAGCAAGGGGGTGCGCCGCACCACCTTCCTCACTTAAAGGGGTGCGCGGCGCCCCAGCGCGCAATAGGTTCCGCCGCCCCTGACATTGTGTGGAAATGGATAATAACAGAAAAAAAACCGTATCGGAATGAATCCAGAAAACTGCTAAATTAAGCCTTGAGGTTATCATCCAGTCCTCATATATAATTTAAAGTCAATCTAATTAATTTCCTTGTTCCACATGCTTCTTATAGATTATTTCCCAGAACTATAGTCAGTGCCCACTAAGGTTAGAGGTTCGAACCCAGGGCCGGTTTTAGGCGGGTGCAAGGGGTGCACTGCACCCGGCCCCGCGCTTGGACTGGCCCGCACTTTGGCGGCAGCGGCAGAGTGATGCCAAACTATCAAGACTGATGTAACTATCGATAATCACAATTACTTGTCAAAGTTGCACTCAAACCTAATACAATACGCTTTTATTATTATTATTTTAATATATTATTATTAATATTATTACTATTATTATTATTATTATTAATGAAAATGGTCCACTGAGTAGGTAGGTAGTTAATCTAACAATTATTAAACTTCTTTTATAACAGTAACTGGGTGGATGAAATCAATCAGTTACTGACCAGAGTTAATCTCCACACTAGTATTTATACACTGTGTGGTAAAGTGTACTCGGTAGTATTGCTACAATGACACTACCGATCACATAATCAACTAACATAAAGCTGGAGAAACAAAGAAAAAGGCGGAAAGATCTAGCGTCATTAGCAGCATGGGACGCTGAGGGCTTGAAACGGCTAACGGGAAAAACAACTATTGATTCTACAACTGATACAAACCAGCTTTAACCCTTTACTGCCCAAAAGGACAAATTTGTAACCTTTCAAATACACGCATTCATAACTTAACCCTACAAAATATTTGGGCATTAAAGGGTTAAAAGTGCGCTCACCTAAATTCAACAAATGGAAGGAGGACTCCTAAACAGAACTAAACCTAATTCAATAAATCAAGACTTATTTAAGAACAATTGACTTGGTAAGTTAACCGTTGCATTTTTAAGCCTCAATTTAGTGCTAACAGTTTGAACTAGGTCAAGTTAGATTAGACCTACATTGTGGTCTAAGACCTAGCATTAATTTATAGTTTAATAAAGGCTACAGTAAATTGCCCTAACCTAATGTTGTGAGGAACCCTACTGTGGACCTCCATTTAATCTACCCGCTCTGAAACATTTCCGGAATCTCTAGGTTGACCCTACTTGGCTAGGCTTATCCTACTCTGACGTTATTTCCGACTTTTCTTCACTGAAAGCAAGAAAAGTTCAGTTCTAACACTATTGGAGTTACTTAATATTCTCGTTCCTTTATATATAACTAAAAAAAAGATTTTTTTTTTGTATGTTATGTTTTAAGAGTGTTATGTTCAGTTTTTGTGAGTGTCTCGTGTAACGTGCACCTAATAATATTCTTGTTCCTATAATAATACCAAATTTTTTTCTGAATATTATGACTAAAAGAATTGCATTCTATTTTATATTATGAGAATTTTATGGTTATTTTATGATTAGTTATTTCTGTGCATTGATTATATCAAAGGCTTGCGAATGAGAACTTTGTAAGAGTTGTTTTCTTACTAATAACTTATTTTATATAATTCAACTACGCTCATTTCGAATAAAGTGTCCAATTTTTTCTATCACGTAAGGATTTTCTGCAAACTGGAAGGGAAAAAACAACAACATAAATAATTATTATTTATTTCAATTTACATTAGGTACCTATTTCGCTTTGTTATACTAATTACAAATGCAAACAACTTTAAAAAGAAAGAAGACTATTAACGTCAATTACATATTCATCTCTATTTGTCCTGAGTTTTCTCGGGAGATCTAGGCCTTTTAGTCTCGAATGTACGCGCTGTTCCTTTTCTTTTATGTAATAATTCTGGAGTATCCCGTTTCAACATCCAGCAGTAATCAGCCATCATGCTGATGTCCCACCTTCCCTGATATCTCTTCTCCATTTATTTGATGTTTTGGTGAAATCAAGCATTTACAAGCATTTATAGGCAATTGTTTTTAATCAAAATTTAATGAAAATTACTTACATATGTAATATGAAATATGACATTTTGTGAAAAATCTGTACGTGATGGCGAAAAATGAATATTATTTTGGAATCAGCGTGCAAAAATTATTATATAAGTGATAAAATATTTCGGACAACAAAACCATCGCAGGCCTGTGAATTATTATTGATTGCTAAAATAAATAGCTGAAATAGACTTGAATTTTCTTATTTTTAAATTAATATTATTTTTTTTATTGAAACTGAACAGCAATATAAATAAATACGCGTTATTGACAATTAAAAAAATTCTGCCAAATATTAATCGCCACCCCCGGATCGTATTTTGCACCCGGCCCTGTTGGAACCCCAACGATGAAGGTAATAATAATAATAATACAGGTGTTAGAGCAATGGACCTCATTAGTTGGCCTGAGCCCTGTGCCAGCTTCTGGCCCTCTTGACTGATTACACAGGTCAACAAAAAAACATTTTTTTTTCGTTGCCAAGGAAATTCGTACAAATTTAGGGTATTTTGGGGTTGCTGAATTCCAAAATGAAAGTAGTTTTTCCGATTTGGCTCTAGTTCTTGAGATAATGAATACCCTCAATTAATAGGAAACGTAACCATAACGCGTGCATATGGGAAACTACCGGAACATTCTAGATGGTGAGACCGAATAAAATGCCATTATGTATTTCATGTGTTTACTTTTGTATGATTTGAGACAATTTCAATGCGATTTGTAAGTAGGCTCCGCCTGAACATTAATTTTTTTGCATTTTTACGTGTTTCAATGGGGTACCAATTATCTCACAAATTAGAGCCAATCTAGCAAAACCGATGTCATATTCGGAATCAGCACCACAAAGTTACCCCAAAATCACTAATATGATTGGCAATAAAATGAGTGTTGACCAGTGTTATTATTATTATTATAGCCGGTGCTCGTAGCTCAATGGGTAACACCATTTCCCTGTAAGCGAAGTGAAGACAGAAGTCAAAAGTTCGATTCCCGATGGTGCTGGCTAATAATAATAATAATAATCCAGGAGTTAGAGCAATGGGCCGCGTTCGTCTGGTCTGAGTTGGTTCACTCACACTCACCGTCATTCCCATTCGATTCGGCCCCCAAGAATGGGAAAGTGAGAAAATGAGAATCTCAAACGAGGCATTTTCAAATCGGTCTATCCCTACTTCATGTCATTCTCATCCACGGCCTTTCCCACTTTGGTCCAGGTTAGGTTAGGATACGATAAGTTAGGTTCTGATTGGTTAAAATAAGTTAGGTTAGGAAATATTAAACATTCCCACAGCGCCGTTTGTCGCGAGTGGGAATGTAGTGACATTGTTCCCAAAATCAAGAAATGCCTTTCTCAAATGTGAATTTTTTCACTTTTGTACATTCTCACTTGTGGACCATGAATGCGCGAATGAGAATACCATTGAGTGGGCAGTAATCGTCGCCTATACGGGAGTATAATACTAGTTGGCAACTCACCATATGCATCGGAGCTTCAAGACTTGAAGTGAGCCAAACAAAAAAATCAAATGATATACAAATCATTTGATTTTTTTGTTTGGCTCACTTCAAGTCTTGAAGCTCCGATGCATATGGTGAGTTGCCAACTAGTATTATACTCCCGTTTAGGCGATGATTACACTGGTCAACACTCATTTTATTGTCAATCATATAGAGTGATTTTGGGGTAACTTTGTGGTGCTGATTCCGAATATGACATCGGTCTTGCTAGATTGGCTCTAATTTATGAGATAATTGGTACCCCATTGAAACACGTAAAAATGCAAAAAATTTAATGTTCAGGCGGAGCCTACTTACAAATCGCATTGAAATTGTCTCAAATCATACAAAAGTAAAATACATAATGGCATTTTATTCGGTCTCACCATCTAGAATGTTCCGGTAGTTTCCCATATGCACGCGTTATGGTTACGTTTCCTATTAATTGAGGGTATTCATTATCTCAAGAACTAGAGCCAAATCGGAAAAACTACTTTCATTTTGGAATTCAGCAACCCCAAAATACCCTAAATTTGTACGAATTTCCTTGGCAACGAAAAAAAAAAAGTTTTTTTGTTGACCTGTGTTACTGCCCACTCAATGGTATTCCCATTCGCATTCATGGTCCACAAGTGAGAATGTACAAAAGTGAAAAAATTCACATTTGAGAAAGGCATTTCTTGATTTTGGGAACAATGTCACGGCATTCCCACTCGCGACAAACGGCGCTGAGTGGGAATGTTTAATATTTCCTAACCTAACTTATTTTAACCAATCAGAACCTAACTTATCGTATCCTAACCTAACCCGGACCAAAGTGGGAAAGGCCGTGGATGAGAATAACATGAAGTAGGGATAGACCGATTTGAAAATGCCTCGTTTGAAATTCTCATTTTCTCGCTTTCCCATTCTTGGGGACCGAATCGAATGGGAATGACGGTGAGTGTGAGTGAACCAACTCAGACCAGACGAACGCGGCCCATTGCTCTAACTCCTGGATTATTATATTACGTGTGTAATATTACGGTTTATATTACGTGTGTAATGTAGACCTTGTACCGACATCTTGAGACCAAAGCCGACTAGGGAGTCTTATCATAAAGTGTCATTTCATTGATAAATGTTCATACAAAAGTTGACTCGCAGCGCAAATCCCATTGACAATTTCTCTGGTTACTCTGCGTCATGTAGTTTAGTTGGGTAGATATCGATCTGAAATGGCTCCTAATTTTGTCTTCTAAGTTTGGTCTCATGTTTTCCAAATGAAATGTAGATATAAATAACGTTCAGATAAAAGGAAATCCGGACAATATAACTCTCCATTGCTTCCCACAAGATAAATCTTTGGTACTTAGTAAATAGTTGTTGTAAGTTGTAGATTTCATTTTGTATGACACCTCATGAGCGACATGATAAGACTCTGGAGTAGGCTTTGTTGGGACCAACAAGAATCTGTTTATGAAAGTGACGGAGATTCCAAAATAGCTTATAAACATGACAGAAAATTTGGGACCGAGGAAATGTCCCAAAAAGTTTACACGGTCCCAAATTTCAGGTGTGTAGCACGACGTAGATGTCAATTTATGCACGTAAACACACACACATGCATACACAACTATACAGAGAGAGAGAGAGAGAGAGAGAGAGAGAGAGAGAGAGGGGAAAATAATTAAATAGATGATAGATAGATACTATCGTTTCAATTTATATCGACAAACAGATATGAAATATTTCTTTATGTTGCTACGCAGAAATTAATAAATAATAGAGAATATTTCCTTTAGCTTACAAAGGTTTACAATATAATTATAATTTATTAACAGTATTTCGAGTAAAGAATAAAATTTTTTAAAAAAAATTAACAACAACAAAAAAATATTAATAATTTTTTATTTATTTTAAACTTTTGTTTGAAGGCGTCCTGTGAAGTTTATTGTAATTTATTCAGTATTAATAAAACTTTTCGTTTTATTATTTATTATTACAAAAGTTTTAGAAAGTTTAATATAATTAAAAAATATTTGTATTATTAAGCAAAGAATTATTTTTGGTAAACTATTTCTCTGTTAATAATTAATATGAAATTTCCAAGTCTTTTATTAATAATACTAAGCAAAAATTAAAGTCTGATTTATTTGTTCATAACATAAATATTTTTCATTATTAAATAGCTTATATTGGTTCTTAATTTACAGGGTGATCCAAAAAAGAAAAAAGGTGTTCCCAGAAAATAACTTGTTACGTATTTGAAAGAATTTTTTTTTTTTTTGTGGGTCGCCCTGTATATTGTAATATTGTTTGACGGACAATTTTATGGCCGTAATTTTACGCCCGTAAGGTATTTCATCCAAATTTTTTTCAGGCATTTTCTTCAAAACATTGACCGTATATATCGGCCAGTTTTGGAAAAAAGTTCGCGTATAAACACAAATCTTTGAAAAACGTAAAAAATTTACTAATTGGTAAATATTCTGTTTTTCTTTGGATATTTTATTGCTTTTGGCGACAGTGTTAAAATTTAAAAAAACAAAATCCAGTCATTACCACTTGTACAACGTGGCCACAAAGTCCCTTTGCAGTGAAATTACAGCATATCTGTATGTTGCCCTTGCTTTTCACGCAAAAGCACTTCGTTCGTGGCCACCTTATAGTAATTTTTATGCGTTTTAGAATTTTTTTTTTTATGTGGAAGAAACGTTTTTTCGAAACTGCAGCTTTGAATGTGTTCTTTTTATACTCGAATCAGTAGTAACGTGATAAGAAACACTAAATCAAAGTGACAAGAGAAACGTTTTTTATAACCTCCTTTGCGCATAAAGAAAATAGAACATTAATTCAGTAAATTTACTTTAGAATTAAATCGTGGATTTATGTCCATGTTAGAAATTACGTCAAAGGTGTCTGATATTTATTGTAGCTGTTCGGCTTTGTTCTAATTGGTATCTTACTGCGTGTATTCGGGCGGCGTTCGTTTGAAACCATCAAATTTTGAGTTGTATTTCATTTAAGTCAATTAATATAATTTTAGGAATCTATATTTAGAGGTCAGTTTTAATTTTACTAAAATTTTAAATGTGTAAATAATGTATATTATTAGTTTTAGGTATAATTTTTTAAATTGTTTTAGTTCGAGTTTATTGTTGTACTTTAAAGACAATACGTAAAAGACAGTTAAAATATGAGAAAGTTGAACTGATGAATCTATATTATGTCACATCGACAAGATGATGTTCCCAAAGCCATACTTTAGTTGATATCGCGATGTCAAGTTATCATCGACTTGCAGAGTTATCAAGGTGTCCATACAAGGTGTCCATACAAACGCTGGAAATTTAGCAACTCTTTTACTAGTATGAAATTACTAGATTAGTAACTAGAAAAATTACCAAAATCTTCCAAAATTTCTAACTTCTAAATGGAATATTGTTAAATTCTTAATCATGAAGTAAGTTTTTCTAATAGATGAAGTAAATTAAGTCATAGAAAATGTAATTAAAAGCAGAAAAATTAACTGTTATAATACACGGTGTGGAACATGTTTTAACATGTTACATTTTCAGAATATTTTTTATCAGTTTGTTGTTGATTTACAATTAAATAATACTGTTTTGTTTAAAAAAGGTGGGAACAACTGAATATTTGCAAGGCAATGACACACTGGCAATTGGCACCGAGTTAGCAATCATACAGAGCAATAATAGTAAATTTACGCTGAGACTAATGCAGTTATCTGAAATTTGGCCCTTTTAAAATTTCGAGATAATTTGAGCCAAGAGTCAAATGTAAAAACTGTAAACATGATATACGGTGTAAATAAACTTGAGGTAAAGAGAAATAAAATCAACCCTTATATAGGTGATCGAACTGCTTAAAGTCAGTATGAACAATTCTAAAAAAAAAAAGAATGAAATTAATAAATGCGTATGTAATAATTAGTTCAGGTGTCCGCAAGAAGCTCGTGATGGCCCATATTTTTTAAATTTTAAGACGCAAACTCAGTTCCAAATAATTAATTATCAGTAGACGAAAGACTCGTGATTGGAATTTCACTTCTACGTTTTCCATTTTCTCTCTGTGTGAATGTATCGTTAAGTTTGTATCTTTTCTTTCTTTGATTCAAAGTGTATCGATGAAGAAACAAACAAACAAATAGTATTAAAATAAACTTTCCGCAATTATATATCTGAAATGACTGAAATCTATTATAAATGTGACCCCCTTCCTCTATATTATAGAGTCTATAGAGTCTATAACATTAAGTTCAGTACGCAATTATCGCTAACGTGGTCTACATTTTCTACGTTACCTAAATCTAAGTCCACATGTAGCTATCAGTAAAAAAGTCAAACAGAATAAAAAATCACTACATTTCTAATTTAACACATACCTTATATATTACAAAATATGAGACACAGTGCAAATAAATTATAGCAAATTACTAAATAATTTACAAATATCAATATTCAATATTCAGTGACTTTGATCTTGCGACGCAGAGAGATTACAGTCACTCACTCACCTAGTATCAATATTTAGTGTGATTTCCTCGAGTTGGCTTAAGTTTTTAAACCTCCCCCCTACACCCCCATCCCCCAAAATTGTTTCCTCACATGCTCAGGACTTTGTGGTGAAAACTTTAGCACTTAGATCCTCCCAATCAACAAAGTAATTATAATTTCTCTTTGGCTGTTGCCCTATTTAGAAAATGAGTATTTGTTTTTCAATTATAATTAAATATTTCGGAGCTATTGAAGAATAGCGACTCCAGCCTTCTTTAGTTAGCTTTATAAGGCTAGCTAACGAAAATATCATGACTAACCTAACCAATCGTCAAGGGCGTACAGTTAACCTAACGATTGGTTAGGTTAGGTCGTGATATTTCGTTAGTTAGCCTTATAAGCCTAACTAAAGAAGGCTGGGGTCCCTATTCTTCAATAGCTCCAATATTTCAAACTACATATACAATATATGAGGCAAGAAGACGAGTGTAATTAAAAGCTTTTCCTATTTTATTTACAAGTCATATTTTTTTACACATTTACACGCTACAGACTTAATTATCGATTTAGTTAAATATAATCTGAATTCAACAAAAAATTGGAAAGACGATCGGTAAATTGAACCTTCTTATTTTGTTGTTAATTTTTAATATAATATTTGACAACACTCTTAATAGTCGATCTTTATTACACGAAAGATCCGTGAAAGATGCGTTTCCTAAAATTGTTACATATTCTTTTCAACAACTTATAAATATAGCAAAAATAGTGGATCCATATTTTTTTAGTTATAAAAGCTTTAATTCTTCTTTAAATAATAAGGATATTTTACCATGAAAATATAATAATTCGAAATGTAAAGATTTTTCAGGTCATGGTCACATTCTTACAGGTCAGCTCAATATTTCAAAGGATAAAGAAATTAATGACATTATGAATAAAAGTGCAAAATATCGTGTATATATATATATATATATCTTTTTTTTAATTTATTTATTGTGTTCATCCCTGCACACAATAAAATAAGTGGTTGGTAGATAAATGGGTACCATGGGTAGCCTAGTGGTTAAGACGCTGGGCTGCTGATGGGGCGTGGTTCGGATTCCACGTTAAACTGTAGGTTTAAAGTGGAGTGACAAGCTTGACCTTCGTCAGAATAAACAATTCGGGCGGAAGCAAACCAAGGTAACCAAGGTGTGTGTGATATATATATATATATATGTTTCAAAACATACTAATAATTAAATTTTTTAAACTTCCTTCAAATATAATATCTTACCTTATGAATTTATTAAATGAAAAGAAGTTAACATTCTGAAAAATTTTAAGAAATAATTGAAAGAAATTAAAAGAAGAACCTAAGTATGGGAGGTTTTTAGTATGTATCCAAATGAATTTCTAAAGAAGATGGAACCTTTTAAATAATTTTATACTATAATAATAATTACAGTACATAAAGCGATTAATAATAATTTCGCCTTTATATGGAAAAGATATTATAATGAAATCATGGATTTTTAACCCTCCAATACCAATACGTTTATTCCAATAGATTTTAATTTAATCGTATTGAACAATAGTGTAGGTAAAACATTGAAAGAAATTGGGATTATCTCGGGATTTGGGATTTAGTATAGGTTTTTACACCTATAATAAATTTCCCTTTATATATTCCATAGAAAAATTTCATAAAATTCGTGTTAACCCTAGAATGCATAACCCGGATAAATACAGGGTGTCCCTAAAGTCTGGACACATCGGAAATATCACTAACTATAACTAACTATATGTTATTATTATTATTATTATTATTATTATTATTATTATCTTAAATTCATGCAACTGAGGCCTAAGGTAGGCCCACATCGAATCAGCAACCCTGAGGTAGGACCAAATAGGACCTCCAAGTCCATAAGTTATGGACTTGGAGGTCCTATTTGGTCCTACCTCAGGGTTGCTGATTCGATGTGGGTCTACCTTAGGCCTCAGTTGCATGAATTTAAGATAATAATAATAATAATAATAATAATAACATATAGTTAGTTATAGTTAGTGATATTTCCTATGTGTCCAGACTTTAGGGACACCCTGTATAACAACCGGTGGGACTCAGAGGCCCGGGTTATGCATTCTAGGGTTAAGTTTATTACTTCTACTGTTGGATCTCTTAATAAAGAAGTCTCTTTACTTTTAGCTAAAGTCTTAGAAATATATGTTTAAATAATTGTAATAATCCATCGATTATTGGTACTAATAATAAACTTTTGGATGTTATCATCGATATGAATACGAACACAAATACGAAGATGGTAATTAATACCTTTGATTTTACACATTTTTGTTACATCCTCTCAACCTCACTACGATATATTGGAAGTTTTAATTTCACATTTTCACGGATATTTTATTAATGGGTTCTATATACAGGGTGTCCATAAATGTTTACCCTGAAAACAGTATGCTCTCATGTTTTAATGACGAATCTTACATCCGTTTTCTTTTTACATGTGATCTCGTACACGCATAGAGTTTCTGTGCTGGTGTGTTTCGTCTACCGCATTTGCCGCTAGGAGCGCTGTAGTAGCTGTTCAGTTCAGTTCAGTTCAGCATTGACGAGGATAATGATTTCTTGTTACGTGTCTGCTTTTCAGACGAGGCTACGTTTCATCTTAGTGGTAGAGTCAACAGACACAATGTGCGTATTTGGGGATCGGAAAACCCACGTGCCGTAAGGGAGCATATTCGGGGCAGTCTGAAGATCAATGTCTGGTGTGGACTAATGCATGACCAGATAATTGGCCCTTTCTTCTTCGCTGAGAACACTGTTTCCGCAACTGTGTACCTGAATATGCTCACCAATTATGCCATCCCCCAGCTGCAGGACAGGCAACCAAATGTCATCTTCCAACAAGATGGGGCACCCCCTCATTGGGCGCATGTTGTTCGTGAAACTCTCGACGCAACATTTCCAAATCGATGGATTGGCAGGGACGGGCCAATCCCATGGCCCCCAAGATCACCAGACATTACCCCGCTGGATTTCTTTCTCTGGGTCATGTTAAAGATTTGGTTTATGCAACAGTTGTTCCAGATATCAGGACATTGCGAGAACGCATTACGGATGCAATTGCAACAGTTAACCCAAAAATGTTGGAAAATGTGTGGCGTGAGTGTGAATACCGTTTAGACATTTGACGTGCCACTAGGGGTGCACATGTGGAAGCTTATTAAGTTCATTAACTATGTATCAAAACTTTGTATGTTTATCTACTTATGATTAAAACTGTGTTTGAAGTACGAGTGTTTATTTAAAAGTTATAGCATGCTTTAATCAGGGTAATCATTTATGGACACCCTATATAATAAATTTATATTACTTCGCTACTTCACTAGGCCAACTCGAGAGAAGGGGGCGACAAGCTTGACCTTCGTGAAATGAGGAATCATCGCACGGAACATTTGAAAGCTTGAAAGGTATATTTATAGCAAAAATATTATATTTTATCTATATTAAATTTGAATTTCTATATCCACGGATTCAGGATAGATCTCTCTGATATCAGTTAATGTCACTGAAATGTCACTAAAAATGATTCAATCATTTATAAGTATCAGGATTTTTTAAATATGTGTGACACTTTAAAAGGTTTTTATTTTTTTATTAACCGGAATGAAAGGTCAAAATATTTGGTGTACCTTCTCTACGTATGGGGAATTAGACTCCTAGTGCAAAACATGCTCTATGCCAGTGGTGGCGCTATGGCACGCGTGGCCATTTGCCTGGCACGCCTAAGCAGAGAAATTGTTATCCAAACAATGAGTATAAAATAATAGAGTTAATGTTTATAATTTGGTGTAATATATATATATATAATATATATATATATATATATATATATATATATATATATATATATATATATATATAAACAAACTTTGGTGGGCACGCGAATTTTTTTTTATGGTTTACAGGATTTTTTGGCACGCGACTGTAAAAAGATTCGCCACCCCTGCTCTATGCGATGTCCTCTGAGGTCACGATACTTACAGTACATGATACTTTCGACGAAGAGTCCTGTCTAGCAGATTTCCTGCAGTTTATGATAAATGAATATCATGGTCACCAAAATCACCAGATCTAAACCCTGTAACTTTTTACATGTAGGATTATTTAAGAGATAGTTTTTTTTTTAACAAAATTCACAGACAATAGAAAAATTGAAGTAGAGAGCATTAATTGAACAAGATATTCTTATATTTCAACAGATACTCTGTCCAGAGTACTGCAAAATTTGTTGTTCGTTGCAAAAACGTTAATGAATTGAGAGGACATCGCGTAGCGCATGTTTTGCGCAAGGGAACTAATTCCCCATGTGTAGAGAAGGTACAGTAAAGATTCGTTCTTTTATTTCAGTTAATAAAAAAATAAAAAACCTTTTAAAGTGTCAGATATTTAAAAAAATATTATATTATTATATTATACATTGATGTAAAATAACGCACTGTCGCGATGAAATGGGAGAAGGAAACCACTCTTCAGGAGGACGTAAATTTTATTTCTTAACACCAATACAGTTTCGGCTCCTCACGAGCCCTTCTCAATTGATAATGCATTGAGAAGGGCTCGCGAGGAGCCGAAACTGTATTGGTGTTAGGAAATAAAAATTTACGTCTTCCTGAAGAGTGTTTCCTCTTCATTATACATTATATTTTATTTATAAACTAGTGCATTGTAGGTACTTGCTCCGTCGACCTTGTAACCAGACACTTCAGTCCCAATTTTGAAGGGCAAGTGGTGTGTGCGCTATGTCGATGTTTTATCGAATTTAACATTCACCCTTACCTCCTGGGAGAGCAAGGCGTTGGAGTGTTTTTTAATTTTTAACTGTGCTGGTCTTCTGTGTTGTTCCGGGTTTTTTGTGTCGTCTGCTGGATTCGTGCAATTTATCCTTTTTTAACTCTTAACATTTATTTTTTCTTAGCCTTAGAATCAACGTTTTTCATTCTCATTTTCCAAAAGAAAATTTTTAATACATACTAAACACGTACGTTTTTTGCCGATCTTTGTCGCGGAATTTACATTTTTTAACTCTTTATTCTTTTAACTTTATATATATATATATATATATATATATACCCTTCTAGCAGACGTCTCACTTCAGTATTGGGACGCAAATGAGTGTGTTGCTGGGTGAAAAGTATTGATTTTGTATAATGATCATATGAAAAAAAACCAAAAAATTTACTTAATATTTGCGTTACATGGCTGGTTTCTCTTTGAAGGATATTTTTAATATATTTACAGTAAATTTTAATTATATTTTAATAATTCCACACTAACTTTAATTAATTTTTTTTTATTGTGATCTGCTCAAATTTCGTTTTATTCTCATTTACTTTGTAAATCACAAATGAGAAAAAAACCTTTAACAATTTGTACATGTTTTCAATTATTTTATAGGAATTCATGAACAGAAATGCGTCATTTTTTTTTTCAGATTTAAAATTTGATTAGTTTCTGTATGTGGATTTTTTTTGAGTATGGGAAGAAATTACAGTCGGTGCGCATATACTACAGATTACGTACAGTTATGAATCGAAGAAGGCGTTGATCAGAAGGATTCCGTTTCATACTTGCAAAAAAAAAAAAAATTTGTGATATGTCGAATACAATTTCTGCCCAGTCTTTGAGAATGTTGGATGTAAACACTTCGTTAAGGATTACTGAAGTCGCTGAGATTGAAAGTGGGGCTCTGGAATCTAAAAGAGAATTATATTGGAATTTTAAAAATACAGTAGTCAATATCCTGAGTATTGGGATTTGTGTTATTCTCTCTCTCTCTCTCTCTCTCTCGATAGATAGATAGCTATATATGCGAAGATGAGTAGAATACATTAAGAAATGTATCTTAGATACAAAATACACGATACTTTTTAAGAAACGGGCAGGATACAGATACGAGATACATATATCTAAGATACTTTTCACAATACAAGAAACTTCTCTAATCATTTTAAGTTTGGAAATTGAAAATAATAAAGAAAAGGAGCTTTTAAGCGCTTTAAATCACCATATTTTAAATGACGCCTAAAATTTATTATGGTATATAAACAAAGGTTTTGATAACTTAATCCTAACTGATTTAATTTTGAACTCTCAGAACGTTTTCGCAGGTTTTGCGCTTATGATATCGTAATATGTTCCATTTAAATAAGGCACTAGACTGCTCTATGATAGAGAAAGATTTTTCATTCCTTGAATTTATTTGTGACTGTCCTAAATCTAATGATATATTCAAATAAGTAAATATGCCGTGACAATATCTATAAGGAAGCAAGGTAGACTCGGCCTCTTCCCCGGCGGCTTCGGCCGTCAAAAGCGAGCGGAGGAGGCGGTGGTGGACAGTTTTCTCCGGGTGAGAAGCCCAGAACTTATATAAAAGGTAAAAATTTATTCGAAGCCGTGAGCAGCGCCGCTTTTAGACTGCTCACTTAATTTTTTTTTCATGCGCGTAGCTAGACTTTTAAATTTGGGGAGGCAGGAAAATTATCGTTGGGGGTGAGTGGGGGTGGGGGCAATACCGTTCTTGTAGCATGAATATTGTAAATATAATAAATATAACGAACTTATCGTTCTGTATATTATAATTTATTATTACATCTAGTTTTAAAAGTATCGTATTTTTACAATTATTTCATTTTTAGTTTTGATGTCGCCAATTTTTCTTGGGGCAAGCTAGAAATTTGGGGGAGCAGTTGTCCTCCCATGTCTCCTTTTGCTACACCACTGAATTAATTAATTATTGACTCTAGATAACGGTCGATGCGGTATAAAAAACCAGGTACATTTCTCCAGTTGCTTAGAGTAAAATATGTACGCAGAAATCCGAAGAGTTTTGACCACACCAAGATTTCCCGTAATCGTACTTACTCCACTGCTGCTCACACAATAATAACAGCGCTTGTGCAATAGTTCACGTCTCGAGATTAGTTATCACACATTTGGCACTAGCATTAATTGAAAAATGTGTAATTTTTATTTCAAAAGTCACGACGGGCGGGGATTGAGATTCCTGAAATGTATTTTGTAACATAGATACTATTTTAAGACGCAATCTGTAAGATACTTTTATATTTTTGTTGAACATATAGATACAGTATTATCGATACTGCCCATATATATATATATATATATATATATATATATATATATATATATATAGCTACAGAGACGCCTTCATATACTTTCCCGACCTTTACTTTACAATGGAACCCATTATTCCGTCGAGCCGCGATCAAGATGACATCATATCGCACCTCCAGTCGAGACTCCTTCGCAAGTGACCCTCACTCTTCAGTCGAGCTGGCATCTCGCACCATGCCAGAAGCAATCAAAGTTGCCCGCCACAGGCGCGTTATTTCATTAACTACTGCGCATCTGTTCCTTTTCATCATCGACCTTAATCAGTAATTCAAGCATTCTTTTACTAAACAACTCATTAAGCATTATAACGTCATTCACTACACAGCAATTGCAACGTTTATTTGTCACACTTAAATCTCATAACCACTATAAAACGTTTTTCATTGTTTTGTTTAATAAAGGAAAAAAATCTTACTCTATTAATTTCCCAATTAACAACATTATCTGATCTGAAAAGATCTGGTGACTTCGAGCCAAAGCAGTCATTAACTTAGCGTTGGCACTATAATAATAAAGTTAACAATATATATATATATATTATATATATATATATATATATATGCAGTTATAGGCACTGATTTTTTCAAATATTTTTCACACATATTGTCGTATTGTCGTACGCCGAACATTTTTGTTTTACTGATATGCGTGAAGAAATGCTGAAATGTTATGAAACTTATAATGTTATAATGTTTCAGACCAACAAAGACCCTAGGATCCACTCATGGCTGGTCTACTTAACAACCACAAGAACATAAGAAATTTATGTAAAAACTGCCTGTACATTGGCAACGACCAATTTTTACAAAACTAAATAATTATCAATTTAAAACTAATTAATTATCGATTTAAAACTAGAGATAGAATCTCTGGATCCAGAGGATCAAGTCATAATAGACTACTATCCACATATATGTTACACTCTACATCTATTTATAACCGTCATGCAAATATATCAGATCCAAAGAATCCAGTCAATTTCATTACGGTATCCATCAATACCTTGCCAACCAAAAATAAGTCACGGTCCATATCGATTGCGAACCAAGTCAAAATTTACAACCATATACTGTACATTACAATATATATACTTAGGAGGAAAAGTGTAGGTGTGGCTGTAAAGACTGTACAGTAATGTAGAAATGTGTGTGCACCCATTTTGGGTCTCCCATTTCAAGGTGTTTGTGGGGCAAGTGAAGATCATGAGTTTTTCAATACCTCACAGTACTATGGGGGGCACCGCTCGGCAGAGGAATCTCTTTAAATAGGGTGTGTAAGGACAGAGAGTATCCCCTAACCGAAGATGCTGCCTCCCTATATCCCACAACACTTGTGTTGAGCTGTGGGATCTATCACCACAAAGCCTTAATTTTACTACCTTAAACTTACCCAATCTATCAACATATGCGTCTAATCGATTTTTAAACATGTTTATAGACGTGCTACTAATTACTTCTACCGGCAAACTATTCCACCTATTTACTATTCTATGCGTAAAAAAGTTTTTCGCAACTGCTGTCTCGAACCTTCTACTTGTCAACTTATACCCGTTATTTCTAGTCCTATTATATTGAGATATTTCGAAAAAGCTATCTCTATCTACGTTATCGAACCCATTCATAATTTTGAAAACCTGGATTAGATCCCCCCCTTAGCCTCCTAGTCTCGAGTGTAGTCAATTTTAACTCCTTAAGCCTATCCTCGTACGACTTTGACCTAAGCGACGGAATCATCTTAGTTGCTCGTCTTTGAACTCTTTCGATTTTGTCTATATCTTTGCGCATATGCGGATTCCAAAATTGGATCGCGTACTCCAAATGGGGTCTAACTAATGATTTATAAAGAGGAACTATAATATCGCGCGATTTGTACTCAAAATTTCGAGCTATAAAACCTAACACTTTGTTCGCCTTATTGACCGCTGCTGTACTTTGTTTCGCTACTTTTAAATCACCAGTGACTATAACTCCTAAATCTTTTTCCTGCTCTACGCTTGTTAAATCTTTCCCTGACATACTATACGCAAAATTACCGTTACGCGAACCTATATGCAAAACTTTGCACTTATCAACGTTAAATCTCATTTGCCATGTGACTGACCAATCAACGATTTTATTCAGATCTTCCTGGATTTTACCTCTATTTTCGTCATTAATCGCCCTACCACCAAGCTTCGTGTCATCCGCAAACTTTGAAACTGTACTGACTAGGCCGACATCTAAATCGTTAATATATATATAAGAAAAAGCAAGAGGTCCAATACAGAACCCTGAGGAACGCCACTCACTACATTAGCCCAACACGACTCCGCTCCATCAACGACTACCCTCTGTTTCCTACCTCGCAACCACTCTTCTAGCCAATTTATTACTACACCCCTGATTCCATGAGCCTTAGTTTTTTCAATGAGTCTTTTGTGCGGCACGGTGTCAAAACGCTTTTTGAAAATCTAAATTACACTACTCAACCGCCCGATGACTGTCGTAAACGTTAACACGCTTTGAAAAAAATTCTAAAAGATTAGTTAAGCAAGATTTGCTTCCCTAAAACCGTGCTACGTATTTCTAACTAGTTTATGCAATTCTAAGTGTTCGACTATACGATCCCTAATTATTGATTCCAGTAGCTTACCTACAACAGACGTTAACTGATTGGTCTATAATTTCCCGCCGCACCTTTATCGTCTTCTTAAAGATAGGTGTTACGTTTGCTAACTTGAAATTATCTGGTACGCACCCCTCAGAAAACAGACGCATTAAAAATCTTTGTTAGCGGCACAACAATGCTATCTTTTAATTCTTTCAGTTGTATGGATATGGAATCCGGCCCCCGGTGATTTATGCGTTTTCAATTTTGTCAATATAGCGCATTACTTCCCCTTCACTAACCACAATATTATCCAAATATTACCATTATCAAAAAGTATTATGTTTATGACCGTAGGGATATTCGTTACATCTTCTATAGTAAAAACTGACGTAAAAAATCGTTTAGCAAGGTAGCCATGCCTTGTTTTCAGAAACTAGATCTCCGTTAACATTTTTCAACGGCCCCAAGATACTTTTTACTGAATTTCTATTGTTGACGTATTAAAAGAATCGCTTGGGGTTTTCTTTACCGTCACGAGCTATGGAGATTTCAAATTCGCGCTTGGACTCTTTTATTACACTTTTCGCTTCACGCCTTAGAGATATGTAGTTGTTTCGTAACCACAAATTGTCTTTATCGCACTTATGTAGCCTATAAGCCCTGTCTCTACTCTTTATAATGTCTCCTACTCTAGAAGTAAACCACAAGGGCTTGTTTTTACTTTCGCACGCTTAATTTTGTACGGTACACATTCCTCATTTATAGTCCTAAATACTGTTCGAACGATTCCCACATTCGTTTTGCGTTGGAGTTCCCCATTACGTTTTCCCAATTGACGTGTGACAATTTATTTCGAAATTTACTAAAGTCTGCGTGCTGGAAGTTAGGAATTTTAGTCGAGTTAGCTGGTTTCGAGTGACTTACTGAGAGGATAATAACTCTACCATATTGTGATCGTTTTGCTTAACGGTTCTATTACTTGAAGATCAGTAATTAGCTATCATCCGTAGTTATTACTAAATCTAAAATACTGTCCAACCTCGTAGGTTCCCCAACCTTTTGAATAAGAAAGCTATCCTCGAGAAAATTAACTACACGATTACCTTTCGCGTCTCCCTGCATTGTATCGTTAATTCACGTTGGCGCAATTAAAGTCACCCATAACTAAAGCCTGCTCACTACCGATTATTCTCTTTGGTTCACGATATAACGCTTCGTCCGTATCAGCTGTTTGATTAGGGGACCTATATATAAACCGAAACAAGAAGTTTGAAATCGTTGAAATAATGTGAAGAAAGCCGAAACAAATGTCAAACGCTGAAACCTATTCCGAAGTAGTGTCTGTAATGTTAATAACATTGCCACAATGTCAGTAGTCACTGTCGGATTACATGTTTCATTGCCAAATTTGATAATAATTGTCGAAAAAGACAAAGCTCGATACTGAATTTAAGATAGTATTGTCGATTTAGACACTCAAGTGTGATTTTGGAAAGAAAAATGTCGAAATTGGGAACAAAATATTGAATATAGATTATTTACGCCAAAAAAGAGAGAAGCTACAGTACCTTGGAGAGCCTCGTGCATCTGGCGACTGAAACTCTTTCAAAATTTTTTAACAAAGATTTCTTTTGATAAAAGTGATTACAGAGAAAAATCTAGCTTTTTCTTCGAGGATATTTCTAGTACAATATATATATACAATATATAATATATATATATATATATATATATATATATATATATATATATATATATATCATAGTGGGTAGTTACAATAGTGCTGGATTTCAATCTAACTCCAGTTCCACCTTTAATAAAAGATTAAGCATTAAAATTTTAGTAAAAAGGTTTGCTGGCAATGTTTGCTAGCAATGAAAATATGAAGCAAAAAAATTCTAATACACCTCATTTTCAACGGATAGCTACCATTGATAACTCGTATTTGGGTAATTTTGTTCATTCTTTGAAGTAAGTAGCGAATATATATATATATATATATATATATATATATATATATATATAGTGGACCTAGTTTTAGCCGTTTAAGGTGATAATGATTTAATTGTATGCAACGATTGATTAAGGCAATGACTGACTGATTACTTATTAATGAAAGGCTATTTGAGTAGATCCACCATACTATTGGAAGTGACCGAAATGCAGCGAGGGTCACCAGCTTGATTTACGCCCAAGCAAATTAATATTAAGGTTATAAAAGACACCTTATGGGTTTTGTAGTTTATTATGAAAATAAATCCATTTATTCACTGTGATATAACAAAGAATTGACAGTAATTAATTGGTAGTTTTACGTTATGCTTATGACATAGGCTTAGCTAATAAGATGAAATGTTAATAGCTTAATTGACACGTAATAAATAATGTAGTACTCATCGCGGTATGTAATGGCATGCGACATGTAACATTGAATGGGCCTAGTAACTGATATAAAGAATGCACGTGCGTTTGGTACATTGAATGGAATACTTGACACTGATTAAGTAGGCTAAATGATTGCATGGATGCACATAGAATAATTGATGTGGCCTAATAATAATGGATTGAAATGCTTGCACAAATATCATTTATATATAAGAACATTATGTGATGTTAAATGATTACGTCAAGAGAATATTTATTTAACACACAAATATATGACTTGAACATAATGACGGATGGTACGCGGAATAACGGTATAAAAAATGACACTTGAATTGGATGACAGGCCTACTGCGTTCTTTCGCGAGAGTCAGTTGGAAACGGTGATTACACACTTTGGGAGTATAGCCTACCGTTCGGCGGTAGGCTAATGTAGGCTTCAAGAGTACTTAGAATATGATGTACTTAGCTTATGGTGACGTAAACTTTGTTGAAGGCGGGTTGAAGACGAACCTATTACGCAGATTCGGTTGTCGTTGTCCGTTAAGTCTCTTGAGATGATGGATGATAGGCTTCGTTCGGAAACCTGAGGTGATGTTACTTCTCGAGGTGCAGGCTGGCCTTATGAGGTGCAGGTGTCGGCCTGGGATGCTGAATATATCTCGAGGAATGTAGAGAAACTGAAGGCCGACCCGGCAAACCGCAGGCCCGAAGTGATTCCGGTTGGGCCTCGAAGGATTGCTTCTGCAGGCGGTCTGTAGATCCCACTTGATGATAAAAAGGCCTTGAAGAAAGTAGCGGCCACGGCCCCTCGGCCAGGGGGCCGGAAAAACGGCTGGTGGACGCGCTGCTCACGTGATGATGGTGAGCGTACGGGTGAGTGAGAGTGAGAGTGAGTGAGCGTGTGTGTGCTCTCTTTTATAGGTGATTTCTGTGACGTAGAACTGTACCAAATCTTAAGACGCTTGGTCCGCGTGTCCTTTGTTTGATAAAAGCTTACATTGGCGCCCTTTGGGAAAGAAACAGACGCTCCATTTTTGGACTCTTGCCCACGTGTGTTTTCCAAGTTCTTTGATGAAGCGTGGTAGTAAAATATTTCTGTCTATTTGTTGGTCTATTTCTTGTCGATCCGCTACAAGTAGTTCCCTCTCAGAGACGAAGGAACGATACTAAGAAGAAATACCATTCTGTTGGGAGACCTGATGAGGCCACTCCGAGATTTGACGCTTGGCCTGGTATGTCGTGGTATTCCTGACGCAGGAAGGAGTGAAGGGTCGTTTCGGAGCGGGGAGATGCTCGGAAGAGGAGGCGCTGTTGTATGGGGTGGGGGTTCCGCAGGGGAGTGGGGTTGGGGTGCGGCAGGAATGGGGGACAGTGAGGAGCGAACGGAGGAAACGAGAGGGGCGGGGACTGTGTTGGAGGTCGAATGCTGTGCCCGTAACTCGTCGCGTGGTTGTTCTCGTTGAGGTCGCTCCTGCCGCAGTGGTTGGACTTCGGCAGGAATGTGGAGCAATGAAGAGTGGACGAAGGAAACGAGAGGGGCCGGGGAACTGTGTTTGAGTTCGAATGCTGTGCCCGTAACTCGTCGTGTGGATGTTGTCGTCGAGGTCGCTCCTGCGAAGGGAGAAAAAGAAACGTCGTTCGACGAGTCCAGCAGAGGAAGTAATCCACGGAATGATGCAAAGAGACAGTGATGAAGGCAGGGGATCGCCAACCCTGTGCCTGAAGTGTCTGGTTTGCGTGGATGCATGTGTGCGCTCTGCTCATTGATTTGAAGAATGCTTTCTTTTTAGGCCTTCCCGTAGGGAATGGGGAAGGGAAAACCCGTCGTGCTTACGGAAAAAAAAATTCGCTGATGCAATGAGGCGCGTCACCAGATTTATCGCCAAAATGATTTACCGTACAACGGCCAAGACGGGACCGTTGAATCTTTTTGGACGAGGGGTGACGAAAGAATGCGCCGTTTGAAACGAATGGGATGATGACTGCAGCGCTGGGGGTGGGGGGTGGGGGGGGATTGTTGTCCTGAGATGCTCGGTGAGTTTCGTGAGTCCCTCCACGATCCGTATGACGGCGGAGCAGGACCCAATGCCAGTGGTGGCTTCTCCAAGGGGTCGCCGCGCCCCTGCCGTCAGGAGGCAGTGAGACTCGACTCAGGGGGACGCACTCGGGAATTTGAAAGGTGCGATGATTTGCCGCGGCACATGACCGCAAGGCAGTAAGACATTAGTTAATAAGGTACCGCGCGAAACGCATATCACTGTTGCAAGTAGGCCTATTTAATTTCACTGAATTTATGAAACCGTACGTACATAGAAATTTGATATGGCTGCAGAAAATCACATTGAATTATGAATACCGTATTTACATAGAAAATTTTAATGTGGGCCAAAAAATGAAATGGTCAATAATAGCTAAGCACAAGGATCACTGTGAATAAATAACGTAAAATAAGTTCGAGTCACTCCGGGGTTACACCAATTTATAGTAGACCTAGTTTTAGCCGTTTAAGGTAATAATGATTTAATTGTATGCAACGATTGATTAAGGCAATGACTGACTGATTACTTATTAATGAAAGGCTATTTGAGTAGATCCACCATACTATTGGAAGTGACCGAAATGGCAGCGAGGGTCACCAGCTTGATTTACGCCCAAGCAAATTAATATTAAGGTTATAAAAGACACCTTATGGGTTTTGTAGTTTATTATGAAAATAAATCCGTTATTTTATTCACTGTGATATAACAAAGAATTGACAGTAATTAATTGGTAGTTTTACGTTATGCTTATGACATAGGCTTAGCTAATAAGATGAAAGAACCAATACTAACGTTGAAGACGTTAGTAATTTGAAGGGTGAGGTGCGTAACTTAGTTTCTAGTTTAGGTAGCTTGTCGGGAAGGTTAGATAGAGTCGAGGAAGAGGTTAAGGTTAGTCCGAGAGTAGTAGATAGCGAGGGATTTAGTGAGGTTAAGGGTGGAGCTAGGCCGCGTACATTAGGTGATAGGAATCCCCCCCCTATCGAGGTTTCGAACCCTTTCGCCCATTTGGAAAGGGATGTGAATGAGGGGGAAACTATTTTAATTGGGGACTCTTTAGTGCGCCACATGGACAAAGAGTTCGTTAAACGGAATCCAACCAATAGGAGGAGTCTGTCTCCCGGGGGCCAGGGTTGACAGAGTTAGAGACGAAGTGGATAGGGTTGACGTTGCTTCCCGTCACTCAATGTTGGTGACGATGGTAGGAGGCAACGACTCGTATAGGCCAGATACGAGAGTGCCTGACCTTTTGGAGAGATATAGGGGGTTAATTAGGTCCCTGAAGGCGAGGTCAGATAGGTCTTTAGTTCTAGGTATTACCCCTAGGCACGGTTTGGGTCTTAGAATTACGTCTAAAACAATATTTTTGAATAACAAATTAGAAGAGATTTGTGCTGAGGAAAGTGTACCCTTCGTAAAGCTGTGGTCCGAATTCAATGATCCTAGCCTTTTTATAAAAGATGGGGTGCATTTTAATGAAATAGGTAATGCTAGGCTAGGTAGGTTAATAGACGAAAACGTGCGAAAGCTGTATAGGTCGAAGCCTTCTTTAAACGTTGTGGGTCCGGGAAACGCGGGCCCGACGTGATAAATAGTTTAAAAAGCGGGCCCGTGGTAAAAAATAACTTAAACGTCTTTTATTGCAACGCGCGTAGTATTAGAAATAAATTAAATGAATTTAAGGCGGTAATTTATTCCGGCAACTATGATATAGTTGCTATCACTGAAACTTGGTTAAATACCGTGACTCGGGACTTGTTGGGGGAACTTGATATACCGGGTTTTAAAATCTTTACTAATGATAGGTTACATAGATTTGGAGGCGGCGTTTTGCTGTACATTCGTAATTCCCTTAGGGCTATCGAGGTTAAGTTAGATTTTCCGGCAGCAATTAATGCGATCTGTGTTGAAGTTAGGGCGCGTAGTATTAGTTTTAATTTTGTCGTTGTTTATAGACCTCCCGTTCAACCCCTCGATATAGATACTAGATTTTACTCACTTCTTGGTAATTTTATTGACAATCGGAATAGTATAATTGTCGGAGACTTTAACTGTCCTAATGTTAATTACGAGAATTTTACGGGTAACGAAGAGGGTTTGAGACTGGTTGAGTTTATGGACGATAACTTTTTACGACAGATAGTTACCGAACCAACGCGCGGTGATAATATCTTAGATTTGGTGATGACGAACGGCGAGAATATAGTCGAAAGTTTAGAAGTAGGCGAGAGTTTAGGATGTAGCGATCATCAAATTCTTAGGTTTAAGTTATTGATAGAAAACACACAGGATAGTAACGTAATAGAAGTCCCTGATTTTCGTAGGGCTAATTTTGATAGTTTTGCTGATAGGATGAGAGTAGTGGACTGGGATAACTTATTTATGGGTAATGATACAATTTGCGTTGGGTGGCGTTTAAAGAAAGTTTTAGGAATATTGAAAGGGAGTTTATTCCTCGTAGGCCCAAGCGCGTTAGAAATCGTGGTAGGCCGAAGTGGTGGACTAGGGAAGTAGGCGAGTTCATAAACGAGCGTAATAGAGCGTATAGACTTAACAAGCGCAATGGCCAGGTAGCTAACTTTAATAGATATATCGAGCTTAGACGTCAGGTTAAAAGATCAGTTAGGAATGCCAAGCGTAATTTAGAGATAGTTATAGCTGCGGATAGTAAACATAATCCAAAAAAGTTTTTTGAATACGTAAATAATCGTAAGCCGGTAAAGGATAACATAGGCCCTCTATTGGATGTAAATGGCGCTTTGGCTTCTGACGCTCAGGCGATGGCGGGTATTTTCAATAACTTTTTTGCGACAGTTTTTACCGTAGAGGACGTAAATAATGTCCCCGACGTTGACGATATCGTTCCATTTAGTAGCGAGACTATTTTAGATGAAATAACTGTTTACGAGGCTGAGATTGCGCATTATATCGATAGGCTAAAAGTTAGCAAGGCTCCAGGCCCTGACGCTTTTTATCCTAGACATTTGAAAGATTTGAAAGACGTTATCGTAGGCCCCTTAGCGAAGATTTTTAATCAGTCACTCGAAACGGGGATTATTCCTGAAGACTTCAAATTAGCTAACGTCACGCCTATTTTTAAAAAAGGCGACCGCGCGGTAGCTAGCAATTATAGGCCCATTAGCTTAACGTCAATTGTCGGTAAACTTTTGGAATCCGTAGTTAGGGATCGTATTATCGATCACTTAGAAAGTAGGGGTTTGATTAATAGTAGTCAGCACGGGTTTCGACGCCATAGGTCTTGTTTAACAAATTTGTTAGAATTTTATAACGAAATAGTGCGCGAATACGATAGGCATAGGGCAGCTGACGTTATTTATTTAGATTTTAAAAAGGCGTTCGATACAGTTCCGCATAGGAGACTAATTGCGAAGGTTAAAGCGCACGGTATCCGCGGTCAGGTAGCTAACTGGTTAGAAGAATGGCTTCGTGCTAGGAGGCAGAGGGTCGTAGTTAATGGTAGTGAATCGGGGTGGTTAGAGGTAGGTAGTGGTGTCCCACAGGGTTCAGTGTTAGGCCCATTGTTATTCGTAATTTACATTAACGACATAGATGTAGGATTGATTAGTAACGTGTCAAAATTCGCGGACGATACTAAAATAGGCGGTAAGGTTGTTAACGAGGACGATAGAAATAGGATCCAAGACGATGTAGATAGGATTATGGAGTGGACGGATAAGTGGCAGATGCAATTTAACGTAGATAAATGTAAAGTTTTGCATATAGGTTCTCGCAACAATAATTACGTGTACACGATGGATGATAGGGATTTAGCGAGCGTTGACGAGGAAGTAGATTTAGGCGTACGCGTAACTAAAGATTTAAAGGTTAGGAACCAGTGCCTGGAGTCTTGCGCAAAAGCTAATAGGATGTTAGGCTTCATAGCGCGTAATTTCGAATTTAAATCGAAGGATATTATATTGCCCCTTTACAAGTCCCTAGTCAGGCCTCATTTGGAATATGCCGTTCAGTTTTGGTGCCCGTACTTGCGTGAGGATATTGATAGGTTAGAAAGGGTTCAGCGTCGTGCCACGAAACTTATTCCGGCATTGCGCAATAAGCCTTATGAAGATAGGATTAAAGTGTTAGACTTGTATTCACTCGAAACTAGGAGATTAAGGGGGGAGCTTATTGAAGTTTTCAAAATCGTTAATAACATCGATAACGTAAATTTTGACAAATTGTTCACTTTCGATAATAGTAATACTCGCAATAACGGATTTCAAGTTGCGTGGCAGACGTTTCATTACTAATATCGCTAAAAACTTCTTTACGTTTAAAGTAATTGATAAATGGAATAATCTTCCCGCGTCAGTCGTTCATTCTACCAGCGTTAATGTGTTTAAGAACCGTCTTGACAGACATTTTAAAAATATTAACGTTGTTTAAAATTAAAAAAGAAAGTTAACAACAGGAGCTCTGGTGGTGGTGCTCGAGGATGAGTCTGTTGACGATGAATGCCAGCTTGTGACATGCCAGCGTGATGCCAGCAATAAAAAAAAAAAAAAAAAAAAAAAAAAATTAGACTAACACGAATGTAGATGTAGCTCATAGCGTAAACTAACCCACTTTTTGTTTAACTTTACCTACTTTTTTTTTTTTCTTATCCTCCTTACTTTGCATGTCTCTAACTCTTTTCTTGCATGTTTGTAGTTTGCATGGTATGACAGTGAGTTAAGACTGTGTTTGCATGGTTTGTAAGCGTTCTTATTTTACTTCTTTTCATCTTTCACCCCTCTCCTATATTCTCCGACTATTTTTCTGACTTGTCGGCAGTGGCCGGCGGATGATGATGGTGAGACTTTTTCCCTCTTTTTCTGAATGAATGTTAACCCACGAATGATAGGTGTTGCTCCTTACTTAACCCCTTATTCTCCTCTCTTCTCTTAACCCCCTACTCTCTCCTTTCTCTCGGGCTAGCCTTAGAGTGGATCTTAGGGTCTTTGTTAGCCTTAGCTTCTGTAGATCTGTAGAAATGTTAATAGCTTAATTGACAGTAATAAATAATGTAATACTCATCGATGGTATGTAAATGGCATGCGACATGTAACATGAATGGGCCTAGTAACTGATATAAAGAATGCACGTGCGTTTGGTACATTGAATGGAATACTTGACACTGATTAAGTAGGCTAAATGATTGCATGGATGCACATAGAATAATTGATGTGGCCTAATAATAATGGAGTGAAATGCTTGCACAAATATCATTTATATATAAGAACATTATGTGATGTTAAATGATTACGTCAAGAGAATATTTATTTAACACACAAATATATGACTTGAACATAATGACGGATGGTACGCGGAATAACGGTATAAAAATGACACTTGAATTGGATGACAGGCCTACTGCGTTCTTTCGCGAGAGTCAGTTGGAAACGCGTGATTACACACTTTGGGAGTATAGCCTACCGTTCGGCGGTAGGCTAATGTAGGCTTCAAGAGTACTTAGAATATGATGTACTTAGCTTATGGTGACGTAAACTTTGTTGAAGGCGGGTTGAAGACGAACCTATTACGCAGATTCTGGTTGTCGTTGTCCGTTAAGCCTCTTGAGATGATGGATGATAGGCTTCGTTCGGAAACCTGAGGTGATGTTACTTCTCGAGGTGCAGGCTGGCCTTATGAGGTGCAGGTGTCGGCCTGGGATGCTGAATATATCTCGAGGAATGTAGAGAAACTTGAAGGCCGACCCGGCAAACCGCAGGCCCGAAGTGATTCCGGTTGGGCCTCGAAGGATTGCTTCTGCAGGCGGTCTGTAGATCCCACTTGATGATAAATGTAGGCCTTGAAGAAAGTAGCGGCCACGGCCCCTCGGCCAGGGGGCCGGAAAACGGCTGGTGGACGCGCTGCTCTCGTGATGATGGTGAGCGTACGGGTGAGTGAGAGTGAGAGTGAGTGAGCGTGTGTGCTCTCTTTTATAGGTGATTTCTGTGACGTAGAACTGTACCAAATCTTAAGACGCTTGGTCCGCGTGTCCTTTGTTTGATAAAAGCTTACATTGGCGCCTCTTTGGGAAGAAACAGACGCTCCATTGTTTGACTCTTGCCCACGTGTGTTTTCCAAGTTCTTTGATGAAGCGTGGTAGTAAAATATTTCTGTCTATTTGTTGGTCTATTTCTTGTCGATCCGCTACATATATATATATATATATATATATATATATATATATACACGGTGAACCAAAAGTAGGTGGACAGTAGGTGAATAGGGTTTGTGTTATATTATATTATAACTATGGTGTTCATTATAACTATGGTGTTTGTGTTATATTATATTAAATATTATAACTAAATTTATTTAAATTTTATTTTGTATTATATTATACAAAAAAATTAAATATAATTGTGTATGTATTCTCAAAATAAACGTTATCATTTACTGTCCACCTACTTTTGGTTCACCCGTTATATATATATATATATATATATATTTAGGATAAAAACGAAGACGTAGAGCAAAAAAGTAATTATATTTGGCTGCAGCCGACGTTTCGGGCAACTCTACCCATTTTCAAGGCCTAATAAATAAAAGCTAAAATTAATGCATGACAAAAATATACGAACGTCAAAAACTAAAACTAATTTATAGTACAAAAAACACTTCAAGAATAAAAATTAAAAAGCATAAAACAGGCATAAGCCAAAAACAAATCAAAAGTAAAAATTATATAAATGACAAAAATATACGAATGATAAAAATAAAACTTAAAAACTAAAAGCATTCAAACATAAAATAGTTAAAAAACTTTACTAATAAAAAGTTAAATGAAAAAACACAAAAGTGCACCAAACATACCATGCTCACTTGACAGCCACAAAAGAACAGGCGAAAAGGAGACAGGGTCAAGGGGAAAAAAAAATAAAAAAAAAATTTTTAGTTTGTAGGTATTCTAATTAATATAAAGGGGGTAACAGCTAGACTCAATATTTAAACTGGAGTTCAGAAATTTAATGCACAAAGATTCATAAATACGGAGAGAGGACGGGCATTTTAATGAGTTAAGAATGTTAAAGTTATTAACGGAAATATCAACCTTACACTTAACAGAATGATTTCTAATGGCAGACTGTTCCTTTTTCGATAAAACTTTCCCTGTCCTATGGCTAATACCCATATGGGAGCAAAATCTCGCCTGCAAAGAACGAACTGTGCTGCCAACGTAGTTCCCCTGGGAACACCCAGAATATTGATTCTAGCTGTTACCCCCTTTATATTAATTAGAATACCTACAAACTAAAATTTTTGTTATTTTTTTTTTCCCCTTGACCCTGTCTCCTTTTCGCCTCAGTTCTTTTGTGGCTGTCAAGTGAGCATGTTATGTTTGGTGCACTTTTGTGTTTTTTCATTTAACTTTTTATTAGTAAAGTTTTTTAACTATTTTATGTTTGAATGCTTTTAGTTTTTAAGTTTTATTTTATCATTCGTATATATTTTTGTCATTTATATAATTTTTACTTTTGATTTGTTTTTGGCTTATGCCTGTTTTATGCTTTTTAAATTTTTATTCTTGAAGTGTTTTTTTTTGTACTATAAATTAGTTTTAGTTTTTGACATTCGTATATATTTTTGGCATGCATTAATTTTAGCTTTTATTTATTAGGCCTTGAAAAATGGGTTATAGTTGCCCGAAACGTCGGCTGCAACCAAATATAATGACTTTTTTGCTCTACGTCTTCGTTTTTATCCTAAATGTAAAACTACGTCTCCTTTAGGAGGGATCCGATCCTATTTCATAATATATATATATATATATATATATATATATATATATATATATATATATATATATATATATATATATATATATATATATATATAGTAAAAAAGTTTACTTTGTTTTATTTTTACGTTTTTGTGTAAACAGACTAATTATTATTTTATATGTAACGCGTTTCCCTTCCAACTCCAACGTGAACTTCAAAACTTATAATTATCAAACTACAGAATAAAGTTAATTTATTGCCGTGTATTCTATGATCCAACTTGAGCTTTTAGTTTTAGCTTAGTTGTGTTTGAACAATTGTTCAGGATCAATCAATCTGTGTTCGACCCCCCCCCCCCCCTTGCAGCATCCCCCCCCCCCTGCTCATAGCTAGGTGAAACAAGACAAAAAATGTTTTTTCATTCGCTAAAAACTGTAATGACAGAGGAAGTATATTATAATATCAAAGACTGTCGACTACAACGCTTTATAATTCAACAAAACCTGAGTCGCTTTGGAGGTACTTTGTTTTAGACATGTTTAAACAATCTGCATCATCATTACGTTATAAATTTCCAATGTGTTTTTGCGTATGTGTAATTGAATGTCTTTGATCCTGAGTTCAAGCGTCGATCTCAACCCGTGTAACGTGGGAAATGGATTTTTAGATAATGTAAATGCCCACAAAAGCCCCCATCCCCCTTGGAGAAGAAGAGAGCCAAATCAAGGTCCGGGGGTTTTCGAGATGCCTAGACACTCTGCGTTTTGAAAGATGGGAGGTCAAAGACAGGAGGAAAGATGGATTGAGGAAGATTGTCCCAGAGTTGTCTGTAATTTGTAAAAGTTCCTTTATTGATTATTAGTAGTCCACTTTCAATACAATTTTCAAATGCTTTTGTAAATTTTTAAAAGGTCGTTACGTCACGAGTAGATATGTACTCGTAGAAAATCCTTCGTCAGTCACACATTAGACACGAAATTTTATGTATGTATTATCACGTGTTATTTGATATCCTTATGGGGGTTATCGTATATTGTAAATATATTTATATGACTTATATACACACGTGTACAAAGTGAACGACTTCATATACGTATTATATTTATATAATGAAATAATAATATATGCAAAATAAATTCTCGTCGGACATTTGACTCAAGTATTTTTGACAAGTGCGCGCGTGGCCCAAATGTTAAAAAAAGAACACAACCTCCAAAATGTTGTGCTTCATATTCTGGAAAATTTCCCGAACAAAGATGAAGCCACACGCTTTCAGAATAGTATTGTCTCGCAAGATTAAAGGAAAGAACGTGCAAGGGAAGTAAAATTAACGTGTTAAATGCTATTATATTTTATAACAAGAATTACGTATGACGTTCAATTTTTACATGCGGGATTCATACGTAAAAAGTAATTCATATTAAATAAACTGAATGTAATTTCTTTGCTACTTATTGTAAAAAAAAAAATGTAATTCAGCGTAAAGTTATTAGAAAAAATTACTATCATTACCAAAAAGATACAAAAAGCTATTATTATTTCAAGCATTTGGGTAAGCCTTGAATGATATGAGAAATGCGAATTTTTTAATAATACAGATTTGAAATTTTTTGTTTACATTATTTAAATCTTGAGCAGAAAAATGTATGATATTTTTGTATATAAAAAGTATAAGCTTAGATTAAATTATTATTAAAGTTGTTTTGTTGCGATGAATCCTCGGACGTTTTTTAATCGAAGCACGATTAAAGCGATCTTTTTGCATTTTCAGAGCTTGCTTGCTTTACTGAGGTTATGTTATCTCGTAACTGAATTTCTGTCATTTATTGGAATTTATGTCCTCATCCTCTTTCCAGTGCCTTCCTTCATCTTTCATATTTTTCTGATCCTTATAATATTTCTTTATATTTTTGTTTACATATATTTTTCTTTTTCATATTCATACCAATGTCTTTCCATGGCTTTTGCATTTTCGCTTCGTCCATTTTTTTTAAGTTTGTCTTTTTCTTTTTTAGTTTTCAAGAGAACTTCTTCCAAAACGTGTTGATTAAATCTTTTCATATCTTTTCCTCTTTCCTCCTGTTTTCACTAACTTTCCATATCTCTCTCTCTCTCTCTCTCTCTCTCTCTCTCTCTCTCTCTCTCTCTCTCTCTCACATGCTGCTAGATCTAGCTGATGAATTTATATTAACTCAAGAAATAACAAAATACCAAAAAAAACAACTGCCAAGATTTGGTATTCACAAACAATAGCAACATAGGAGTGTCCCTAATTATAATATCAAATCACAACACTACTAAAATAACCGATATGAAAACAACAGGGGCGGAAAGAAACAAATAAATAAAAACTAATAAATGAACAACTAGAGAGCATAGGATCGCGATATTCAGGGTCAAACTGAGAACAATAGAGAGAAAAGAAGACGCTAAAGAAGTGATAAAGGTTAACACAAAATACTTCTATAATTTTGCAGAAACGAAAACGAAAAACATGAAAACAATCCTTCAACCGATGATCTAAAAGAAGTATCTGAAATATTAAGAGCTCAGTATGAATTGGCTGTCACTATTCCTAAAACTGATAAACTAATATTTGATAGAAAATGCATTCTTTGAAGAACAATTACCAGGGGAAAGTGTAATGGACTTCGACTTCACAACACACGATATCGCACAAACTATAGGGAAACTAAAAACACACCCAGCAGCACGCTCGGACAGATGAAACAATATATAAGCATTATTGTCTGTATTAATGTAGGTTCGTTTGGGTCTTATGGAGATTAGGTAAGGAAGTCTTGTATAGATTAGGTTAGGTTTAATTAGGTCATCAGAACTGTCGAAAAATTCCCGTCAGCAACAGAATTGTGGGCTCCAAATGAGTATACTTTTGAAATAATGAAATGAATATTAATATACATTTAATGAATGTACACACACACACACACACACACACACACACACGTATATATGATAATGCAAACCCACAAGGCAAAAGAAAAAATTATTCCAAGGGCTTTCGTTTATTTAACAGTCATTCCCTGACTATGTGTACTGTTGACTACATGAAAGGCCTTGGAATAATTTTCTTTTTCCTTATGGATTGGCATCATTTATTTATTTCATGTGTTTAAGTGTGAAATTTATCCCATATATATATATAATATATATATATATATATAACTGCAATGACCACGCAGTATATAAATGAATAGAAACGACATAATATTAAGGAACGTTTCTGCACGCGCGGAAGAGAAATAACGAATAAATGAAAAATGAGGCGAACCGCCCGGGAATCGAACCCAAGGCCTTCCAATTGCCGGTTGGATGCGCTACCATTACACCACGGACCTCAATCATTCACAAATCGAAATTCTCCTACATAGGGCAGAAACCAATGCCCTGAGAGGGCACCCTCGCAAATCGTGAATATGTGCATTTAACTGCAATGACCACGCAGTATATAAATGAATAGAAACGACATAATATTAAGGAACGTTTCTGCACGCGCGGAAGAGAAATAACGAATAATGAAAAATGAGGCGAACCGCCCGGGAATCGAACCCAAGGCCTTCCAATTGCCGCGTGCAGAAACGTTCCTTAATATTATGTCGTTTCTATTCATATATATATATATATATATATATATATATATATATATATATATATATATAAACTTAAGAAAATCAGAAGTGACTGTAAGATGCATTGTCTAAAACTTGAAATCTTAATTACAGTAGTGTTGTGTGTGTCATCATGACATGCTTATCGCCGAGTATAATAGTCGTTTTTTAACATAGTACTTGGTATAGATGTAATAATCATCATTCAGGAGGGCCAGAAACTGGCACAGCGCTTAGGCCAACTAATGCCGCCCATTGATCTAACTCGTGTATTATTATTTTTACCAATATTATCGGGATTCGAACCCCCGACTTCAGTGTCTTCGCTTTGCTTATAGGGAAACGGTTTTACTCACTGAGTTACGGACGATGGCTGGTACAAGTGTAAGAAGAGAAATAAATTTTCAGATATATAGGAGGAGGGGCGACAAGCTTGACCTTCGCGAAATGAGAAATCATCGCGCGGAACCTTTGTAAGGTGGTAAGGTAAGGTTATAGGTCAGTATAGGAAAGAACTTATTATTATTATTATTATTATTATATCTCTCCTATTCTCATGAGGGTGAAAAGGTGTGGTTTAGTTCGAATTGAAGGACTAATATTGATCATTTATTAACGAAAGAAGAGAAACGAAGGAAAAAAGAAACCAATATTGAATTTTAAAATGAGGTAACCAATAAATGACAGAATTCTTAATATTTTAATCTTCAAATTTAAATTAATAGATCGGGATTGTAGATTTACGGATTGACGGAAAGTACAAAAACCAACTTTGACTTCACCAGAAGAGGTTCGGAACGAGTGTTCGCAGTAAGAATTTAAGAGGAAAGAATTATTGAAGTGAAAGAAACACAGTTAAGTTGCGCAAAACTATCGACAAAAGCTGACTCCTGTCGACTTTTATTGCTCTGTCATTGACTTGTCATTGCTCGGGCTAAAGGTGACCGCCACATCGTGGGGGAAATGAGTTTCCTGATGGTTACCTTTAAAACTGTAATAAATTATTCTTTCAGAAACAATTCATATTTACAGCGGAAATTTAAACTTAAAGGATTATATGTCTCTTCATATTTTAAATATTTTAAGATGAATTTTTAACAAAATTTTAATAATCCTTTTGTTTTTTTTGTACACTAGAGTAACTTCACAAACTTGAAATTAGGTACATATGTTTATTTTATAATATTTTTTTTTATTTATATAACTGTAAACACTTATAAAAGCTTTAGAATATATACTGATAATGATAAGTAAAGTTATCGAAATCTCTGATACGTAATAAAAATGCTTTACCTTGGATATATATATATATATATATATAATATATATATATATATATATATATATATATATAAGTTGTTAGTCATTTAATGCTTTAATTCTAAACTAAAAACAAGAAACAATTAATTTTTTTCTTTTCTCGAGAAATGTAGTCGTCGAGCATCCACAAATCACTAAAAAAATTTTTGATTCAGAATTAATTTATGGAGTGATGATAATTATTATATTATTATTATATTATTATTATTATTATTATTTGTTGTTACAGCATTGCCAACGTGTCATCCTAAACCTGTATACTACACAGTAAGACTAAAATGTCATACGCCAAGTTGTAATATAAACCGTTCTGAACGAATTTTGCAGAACCGCGACAAACTCAACGATTGGATGTCCCTTCAGTGTGACTGTCATCTACGTAATTTTGTTAAGATTTTTTATTTATTTTTGTTGCTTCACGAGATGTTCGTGATTTGTGAAAGGTCTGTGACATTTTTTTTTTTTGTCAGGCGGGGAAAGGTTTTAATCAATCAGTTGATGACCGATTAATCAGAAGAAATATTAATTCGGGAGATAAATTCTGACAACCCTAACATATATATATATATATATATATATATATATATATATATATATATATATATATATACACACACACATACAGGGCCGGATCTAGACGTTGCGAGGCCCTAGGCAGATCTAGAAATTGCGAGGCCCTAGGCCTATATATATATGAAAATATGGACTTAATTATCGGTACTATACCAGCAATATTAGAATCCCGCCTAGACAGAACTATGCCAGCACTTAAAATTAAACCAAACCAAAATAATCACGCATGGAAATTGTATAAGAAATATAAATAAACCATACAAATAAATCAAGATTTGTATCGAAAATATAAGACAATGATTTCTAAGATTTATATAATATTATAGGTAATGACTTTCCATAGTATACAAACGTTTTTCATATGTGATGTATAAGAGATGTTGACATTTCATTTTTATAATAGTGAGCGATCGACTTATCAGGCTAAATATTAATGTTTTAATATTTGGTTCAGATGCTCCTTGAATATTACAGCAATGCTTTTCTACTTTTCTTCGAGCTAAACTCTTCAATTAATTGAGAATAATCTAATGAATTTGTTATATCGTTTTCTATTGATAACATAGCTAATGATTGCAATCTCGCTTGAGACATGGTGGAACGCAAATATGTTTTAATAAGTTTGAGACGCGAGAAACTTCTTTCAGCCGAAGCAACAGTAACTGGGATGGTTAATACTATTCGAAGTGCAACATAAACATTAGGATAAATCTCACTTAGTTGTTTTTGCACTATATAAACAAGGGCATTTCCGAGATCTGTTTTCTCAGGTATAAACCTGCAAAGTACTTTAAGTTCTTCATAGAGTTCTAAATCATTAATATCACTTGAACAGAACGCGCAAAACGGCTTGAGCGAGGCCCCCTTTGGCGCGAGGCCCTAGGGGCCTAGGCGATCGCCTAGTCCGCCTATAGCTAAATCCGGGACTGTATATATATATATATATATATATATATATATATATATATATATATATATATATATATGTGTGTGTGTGTGTGTGTGTGTGTGTGTGTCTGTGTGTGCATAAAGGGGTAAAACTGACATATAAATAGCAAGAAATATTTAACATAAATAGCGCATTCTCAGCGGGATCAGATAGTAAATATCCAGAATAATAAACACAGGAACTCCACTGTTCTATTTACTGACTTTAATCACAAAAAGTCGTAACAGTATTTTGTGGTATATTACTGTCCCGGATTTACGGTGTTATCCATCGTAATGCACCTCAAAATTTACTGAAACCTAAATACAGTAACATTTATCCCATACCCAAGGTACTATACCGTAATTATTCAAGGTTCTTTTTAATTCAAGTTACGGGTAAGCGTAACTTGAGGTGATCGTAACTTTCCTTTAAAAAAGCATTCAAAGAATATTCGTATTTGGTTTCTCGGGATCCTCACTCCGTTTCTGCTTGTGATTCTCCGTTGTTTTGTGTTCGACAGCTAGACAGGAACAGTTACAAGGAATTGGGCTGAATTTGATAAGAAAGAAACTGATAAATATTAAATTTGACAGTCTTGACGAGAAAGGGAAGGGACTCGTATAGTGGTTATAATCAGGTTTGGGATACAAAACTCGGCATTTGAGACAGAAAAAAATGATCGTTTAAAGGTGTGTGTGTGTGTGTTTGACCTTATTGTTGTTGATAATTCCTAGTGCTTGTACAATGTCTCTTCCATTTAAACGGAATCTCTCACAAAACCTTTCTATTTCCACTTCAACTTAAAATTCATCTGGTCAAAACTTTGAAATAATTACTTGTTCATGTAATTATATGAAAGAGTGAACCTATCTTTTCTTCGGACCTAAACCAGGGATTGCCAACTTCTGTATGCTCGTGGGCCAGTTTCTTACTTAGGTTGTAGTATGGGAGCCGAAACTATATGACCGGGTAAAGTGATTTTGGCTCTCTTTTTCTTCTATGGGAGGGGCGCTTTTGCGGGCATTTGCCCTTGGCCCATCCTTCCTGCATAAAAAAAAAGTAAGTTTAGAATTTGTAACAAAAAATTAAAATCCGCATAAACTATTTTAAAAGTCAGAAATACTAAATAACACTGGCCGCGGACCACCAGTTGGCTATCTATGATCTAAAATCTAAACCACTACCCAACCAAGGAAGGCTCAGAAAAACGCTTTAATTGCTGAAATCTGAAGTCCTAGCCGAAACTCGAACCCAAGCCCTTCATGTTACTAGCCCGGCTGACCACAAAGGAAGTTGCTCTTAGCTTAGAATCTGTACGAATTTTTTGAGGGGGTCAATGAAATGATGATGGAGAACTGGGTAATTGTTCCAAACTACTTTAACACAACGGAGGCTCAATGAATGTAAAGCACGTTGACAATTTTTATCAGTACTTGTTCGAGACGTTGATATTTGGGAGTCTTCATAACTATTTCATATTGAATGTCTATGAAAACCCTTAACTGATTAAGCCCAATAACATAACTTACATACACTATAGGCTCCTACCTGTAATGGAGATAATGTGGGATAATTAGGAAATTTATTAAGAAATTTTTTTCCAATCCCTGACTCCTTGCTAAGTATTCTTCAATGTCATCATAAACAGATGGATTCTTTGGTCATGGGATCGCCCCTTAACGCCACTCTTGCAAATATTTTCTTATGTCATCATGAACATCTATGGTTATAACAATGGCCCACCTTCTTTAAGCCTCATCTACATAGGAGGTACATGGACGATACTTTCCTTCTTTTTAAACAGAAATCTTACATAGATCATTTCCTTAATTATCTCACTAGTCAACACCAAACTATTAAATTCACCAAAGAAGAAGAAGAATCTAATAACTCGTTACCTTTTTTGGGGATATTATTATGTTTAAACAGTAAACAAATTACTACCTCACTATACAGAAAAGCTACTTACACAGGACTAGTTCTTGATCTCTTTAGTAATAGAGTAATTATAGTATCAAAATTCTAATTTATCGTTCATTTCATTCGTGCTCCTCCTGTCTGTCTTTCCACCGTCAAATCGTCTTCCTTCAGACTTTTTTCTCTAACAGCCTTTTCCCTGGACACCTTTTTTATACATCTGTTGAAAAACTTCTCGATAAGATTTATCAACCAATTCACAGAATCTCAATTATTTCCAAGGACATTCAGTACTTGAAATATCTTTTTTATAATTATTTAAGTTCGAAACTGCAAACCGATCTACTCGTTCTCTTTATTTCTTTGTACCCTCACATTGATTTTCGCTTTATATTTACCAACAACCACAGTATCAAATCTTATTTTTCCTCATAAAGAGAAACTCCCTAATGCACTCATCTCAACTGTTGTAAGTGCATTCGCTGTCAGGCAAACTACACTGGCAACACATACCACCAATCCAAACACGGGAGAGATGAACATCGAAGGATTTCTAGTCGTACATCGCGCCCCTTAAATAAATCAAAATCCCCCTATAAGATACCATTGCGTTGCTGCAGATCACCCTACTGACCCCTCATCCTTTAAAATCATAAATACCACCAACAATAACCAACTTATCGATCTTCACATTTTGGAATCGTTGCGCATTTGGAAAGCTAGACCTACACTCAGTGATTACATGTCTGCGTTTGACCAGTGACCATCCCAAGACAGCATTGTTTTTTAATCTTTTTAAAATTAAAAAAAGCTTCACTTTTTTCTACGTGAAAGTAACAATATGATAATAAAAACCCACTCTAATAGACAGAGTTTATTTCCACATTGACATAAACTCTGTCTATTAGAGTGGGTTTTTTTAATCTTTTTAAAATTAAGGTTTATTGAACTCTGACTTTATACGCTAATATTTACAAATAAAAATATATACTTAAGAATTTCTAAAGTAAGTCATTATTATTATTATTATTATTATTATTATTATTATTATTATTATTAATTTAACTCTACTCTGATCTGTTTTTATTCCACTATTTTATAGTCTTTTATTGTTTTAAAGTTTTATAAACTTAAAACAATAAAGACGGAAACTTGTTTCCGAAACGTTCGCCTCTTGTGCTTCCTAAACAAAAGGGATAAATATTTTGGTTTTCCTGTTCAACCTTAAACTGCGCTTCCTTAAGAACAAACCTTTAAATGAAGTTATATATATATATATATATATATATATGAATAAAACCACGAAGGAAAAAAGAAACACAAAGGGGTGCTCAAGCGCTTTCGTCTAATGACATCCTCAGGAACACTGGCGTGAAAAGGCAATATATAGGTTACAAAAATAAACATACATACATACATATTCATATATATATATACATATATATATATATATATATATACATATACCTATATATAGTAAGCATAGAAAAAATTGTGGGAGAAGCAAACATTTATGGTTTATGAAACAGGTCACAAAAAAATAAAGAAATAAAAATAAATATAAATATAAATTGAGAAAAAATTAATTACCAAATAGTGCCTTAGTGATATATATGTCACAGCCTAAATAATCATAAAGAAATAAACAGGCAAATAAAAAAACCACAAATATATATATATATATTATATATATATATATATTATATATTATATATAATATATATATATATAAAAAGACACTTTTAGCACTTTGGCCGACCTTCAATATAAATTCAAATGGCTTGTTTATGGAACAGGTCACAAAAGAATAAAGAAATAAAAATAAATATAAATATTGTAAGTGGAGTCTACAAATTCAAGCTCAAAAGGGAAGTTTTACAATCAATTTAATAGATGATGCCAAATTGATATATATGTCACAAAAAAAAAAAAAAAAAAAAAAAAAAAAAATTAATTATTAAAAAAATAAAAAATAATAATAATAAATTGAAAGATAAATTTTAAGAGAGGCACACCAATTTATAAGGGAAAAATTACCACATATGCATATTATAGTCACAAACGAATAAAAAAGTACAAGTAAATAAATTGGAAAACAAAATGATGCCTAGATGATATATAAAGAACAATAAAATATATACAACATATATACGGTATATATACGAAATATAAACGCAATATATACAGAATATATATATATATATATATGCATAAGGGAAAAAAATTACCAAATTTGTTTTTATAATTATTGTCTGAAAAAACGGTAGGTCGCAAAAGAATAAAGAAATAAAAATAATAAATTGAAAAAATTACAAATAATACACGTACACATGTATACCCGCATAACCAAATATATATACATATACACACATATATACAAACACACACACACACACACACACATATATATATATACACATACAAGCTTGACCATCGCGAAATGAGAAATCATCGCGCAGAACCTTTGTGAGGTTGTAAGGTAAGGTAAGGTACATACACATATATATATATATATATATATATACACATTTAACTGCATACATACATACATACATACATACATATACACACATACATACATACATATACACACATATACATACAAACACATTTAACTGCAATGACCACACACATACTCACATACTTTCAATGGCGAGCATTATCAACAAGTTTTTGGGATGGCCATGGGCAACCCTTTGTCGCCCCTTCTCTCCAATATTTATATGGAGTTTTTTGAAATTACTTACATTCCGAGAATCCTGGGGGTTGGCATCCCTTGGTTGCGGTACGTCGACGATATTTTGTGTATCTGACCCATGAATCGTGACCTGGATGACTTCCTCCTTCAGTTAAATGACCAAGTCCCCTCCATTAAATTTACTTTAGAAGTGGAACAAGACAACTCAATCCCGTTTTTGGATGTGCGTGTTCATAGGGATAGCCCGGGTTTTAAGTTTAGTATCTATCGGAAAAAAAAAACAATTTGTCCTACGTACACTTTTACTCTGGACATGACACCCCTATTAAAAAGGCCATATTTTCCTCAATGTTTCTCCGCGCTCTTAGGATCGCCAGTCCGGAATACATCGATGCCGAATTGGAAAATATCAACGGTATTGGAAGTGAGTTGTGTTACCCTTCTGCGTTCATGGAATCTTGTCTTAATAAGGCTAAACGAACCTTCTATCGTGTGAATAATAACACTCGCACCTTGTCAAAGAATATTTTAGTACTTCCATTTTTCCCGGGCTTCTTAGGCATTGCTAATGTACTTAAACTTTTGGATATCAGTGTAGTTTTTTCATATAACAATATTGTGAAAAACATCATAGTAAAAAATAGCCCTACCAATAATTTAGGCATTATCTATAAAATTGGGTGTAAGCAATGTGATTCCTTTTACATAGGTCAGACGGGAAAGGATTTGCAAACGCGTGTAAAACAGCATCAATATTCCGTTAGAACGGGACAGTTGTCCAGTGCCCTTTTTGTCCATTTGTCAGAGTTATCCCATTGTATTGATTGGAATAATGTTTCAGTTTTGTTTCACTCTAGCAACATTGTTAATAGAAATATTCTTGAGTCGGCTATAATTCAACTTACAAATAACCTTAACATGAGTAAAGGTCTGTTTCAACTCGATCCCGTTGCTCTGAATTCCTTCAGAATGGATTTAAACAAAAAGGGCAGGTTGTTAAATCTTTGGTAAAAAATTTGTTTTTATCTTTTGTTTCTCTTACAATTTTATTTTTCAATTTTTGCTGTATGCGTGTATGTGTATGTATGTGTATGTGAGTATGTGTGTGGTCATTGCAGTTAAATGTGTTTGTATGTATATGTGTGTATATGTATGTATGTATGTGTGTATATGTATGTATGTATGTATGTATGTATGTATGCAGTTAAATGTATATATATATATATATATATATGTGTATGTACCTTACCTTACCTTACAACCTCACAAAGGTTCTCCGCGATGATTTCTCATTTCGCGATGGTCAAGCTTGTATGTGTATATATATATATATATATGTGTGTGTGTGTGTGTTTGTATATATGTGTGTATATGTATATATATTTGGTTATGCGGGTATACATGTGTACGTGTATTATTTGTAATTTTTTCAATTTATATTATTTTTATTTCTTTATTCTTTTGCGACCTACCGTTTTTCAGACAATAATTATAAAAACAAATTTGGTAATTTTTTTCCCTTATGCATATATATATATATATATTCTGTATATATTGCGTTTATATTTCGTATATATACCGTATATATGTTGTATATATATTTTATTGTTCTTTATATATCTCTAGGCATCATTTTGTTTTCCAATTTATATTTACTTGTACTTTTTTATTTGTTTGTGACTATAATATGCATATGTGGTAATTTTTCCCTTATAAATTGGTGTCTCTCTTAAAATTTATCTTTCAATTTATTATTATTATTTTTTATTATTTTTTTAATAATTAATTTTTTTTTTTTTTTTTTTTTTTTCTTTGTGACATATATATCAATTTGGCATCATCTATTAAATTGATTGTAAAACTTCCCTTTTGAGCTTGAATTTGTAGACTCCACTTACAATATTTATATTTATTTTTATTTCTTTATTCTTTTGTGACCTGTTCCATAAACAAGCCATTTGAATTTATATTGAAGGTCGGCCAAAGTGCTAAAAGTGTCTTTTTATATTATATATATATATATATATATATAATATATTATATATATATATATATATGTATGTATATATATTTGTGGTTTTTTTATTTGCTGTTTATTTCTTTATGATTATTTAGGCTGTGACATATATATCACTAAGGCACTATTTGGTAATTAATTTTTTCTCAATTTATATTTATTATTTTTATTTCTTTATTCTTTTGTGACCTGTTTCATAAACCATAAATGTTTGCTCCTCCCACAATTTTTCTATGCTTACTATATATAGGTATATGTATATATATATATATATATATATATATTAATATATGTTTATATATATGATATGTATGTATGTATGTTTATTTTTGTAACCTATATATTGCCTTGATCTGTCCTTTCACGCCAGTGTTCCTGAGGATGTCATTAGACGAAAGCGCTTGAGCACCCTTTGTGTTTCTTTTTTTCCTTCGTGGTTTTATTCATCATAAATACTTTTCACGTGTCACTTTCGTGAAATAATTTTTCATATATATATATATATATATATATATATATATATATATATATATATTGGGGTAAATGTGATAAATTGGTAATTATGCATAATTGAAAATATCATGACTTAACCTAACCAATTGTCAAGGGCGTACAGTTGACCTAACCGGGCATTCAATTGACCTAACCTTGAATGCCCTGTTAGGTCAATTGAATTGAATGCCAGGTTAGGCCAATTGAATGCCCGGTTAGGTCAACTGTACGTCCTTGACAATTGGTTAGGTTAAGTCATGATATTTTCAATTATGCATAATTACCAATTTATCACATTTACCCCAACATATATATAATATATATATATATATATATATATATATATATATATATACACACAGACCGTGCATGGAACAAGGAACTCTTCTGGGAAAATTAAATCCACTATAGTCCGAATAAGTAATGATAAATGATAAACATTAGTTTTTTTATTTTTCATGATGTTAGCCCAACGTAGGCATATAATTGGCATAAATACAATAGTTACCCCTTTTTTCTTTGATGTATTCAATCCGACGCGAATGCAACGAGTCTTTTGCTTATATTGAGGTCTGGATATAGTAGGCTAGGTGTAGCTGTAACCCCTAGATCCTGTCCCAAAGATGGATCCTATCTACTTTGCAAATAGCTGGCGAAAGAAGCTATATTTTTGGGCCTCTTTGCGAGTGACCCATTGCCCACGTCGGGTTAACATCATGAAAAAGAAAAATCTATAGTGTTTGTCATTTATCATTACTTATTCGGACTATAGTGGATTAATTTTCCCAGAAATATATATATATATATATATATATCCGTAAAAAGAAAACTTCTCGGCTAACTGCAGCTAAAATTAAGTTAAATAACTTATTCCCATTAATACGATTGGTTAATTTTAACTAATTACATTTGTAATAAATATTTTTAATTTTGTTTAATAGAACATCAGTGTCAGTGTTTATACACTCTATTTCATGCATTCGGTGAAGACTAATGTTTATGCATTCCTGGAATATGCAAAACCTAAAAATTTGTATTGACAGCTTTTCCGTTAAAAATGTATATGTAAATCCCAAGTATGTTTAACTAAGCAATTTGTTCCGTGTTATCAACCTTCTATCGGGTGTAGAGTATTTGGATTACTTTGATCCCAGATTGAACTAACATTTACTTTAAGATGTTTAATTTAACCTGCTTTTAGCTTGTTCTGAACATTTTTCCAGTAATTGTTTGGTAGTCATTGGCAAGTTCATTTGGATCACCTGAAGATCAGGGCCCCCAGCCTTCTTTAGTTAGCTTTATAAGGCTAACTAACGAAAATATCATGACCTAACCTAACCATTCGTCAAGGGCGTACAGTTGACCTAACGATTGGTTAGGTTAGGTCGTGATATTTTCGTTAGTTAGCCTTATAAAGCTAACTAAAGAAGGCTGGGGGCCCTGATCTTCAGGTGATCCGTTCATTTTTCCCATATGTCGTCATTTTTAATTTTTTTTGCCATCTGATCGTCTTTTGCGTGTCTGTGCTCTCAATTATTTATTTTCTAAGAGGGTTACGTCGTGGCCATGTCGTAACACAGCTTCCCGTCGATCAGCGAAGTTAAGCGATATTACGTTTGGAGAGTAACAATCCGAGGTTCGGATACAACGTAAAGCTGTAGGTCCCCTCCATCATATAACCTTATATGTTGCGAAGGAGGTTAAACAACCTTATCATTACATTTTTCCTCTAAGACACTTCTGTTGCTGATTCTTGAACATTATCTGAATATAAATTGTAGACACCAATCGACCAGGGAAGTACTCTGTGGTGTACGTTAAGCAGGAGACAGGGAGTGCCGGAACTCCCGTTTCTTCTGTTACTGTCCTTTTAAGCTGATCTTTTTCTGTCTCATCTTCTATGTGAGCAGTCCAGCATGCTCTCAAACACACGCTTTTCCCTCTATTCTTCCATACACATACATGCATTTTACACACTACACAATCTTTTCAAAATTTATATATATAAAAAAAAAGGTGGGCATCTTTACGGCACCCGTCCTTGGCCACCGCCTTTCTGCATACAAAAAAAAAATGGAAATATTAACTTAATGATAACTGATTTTTTCCCCTCGAGTTTTCAATATCCCCAAAAACTTTCAAACTTGAAACAGACTTACAAATTGTGTATCCGAGCATCTAATTGCCATTAATAAATTTCTTTCTTTCTCGCACTGTGCACCATTGCGGATGAGGTTTTGGAAATGTGGTTCTTCATGTTCATTTCGCTATTTCGAGAAGGAACACAATCGTTTAGAGCAAGAAGAATAAACACTCTTTCATCACCCTCCAATTCATTAAGCCACTCGACTCTTCGCCTACTGTTGCACTCCATACCACGCAGCCATTCCCAGCTACGTGGAGTCATAAACGAAATTGACGATTTTTGTTTCTTTACTGACGCATTCTCTTTACAAGAATAGTCAATTATTTTCTTTTTGTTTGACATGGTTTTAAAAATAAACCACCTGAAAATTTTATCTTCACACACACACACACACACACACACACACACACACACACACACACATATATATATATATAATAATATACCGAAGCAACGTCAGTTTGCCAGTGCTGCTGCGAGCTGCTCGTACCCTGAAATGGGCGTATGGGTGGAATGATGCTCTATGTGAAAGGATGGATGTTAACTCTTCGTACTTCCACTTGAATAATATACTGTATATACAGGGTGGCGCAAAAGTCGCGCATCATAAAAATTTTCAGTTTGATTATAATATATTACTTTTTTTTTCTTTTAGGTAGGAGATAACTACGAAATTAACGATAGAGGAGAGGGTTAGCTTGGTTTTAATGTATGGAATACCATGTACAACAAATCGATGAATCGGTAAAGAATTTAAATTCTGTCCCAATTCATCGATTTGTAGTATCTGGTATTCCATGCATTAAAACCAAGCTCACCCTCTCGTCTATTGTTAATTTCGCAGCCATCCTTTACCTAAAAGAACAAAAATAATATATTATAGTCAACACTGAAAATTCCTATGATGCGCGTCTTTTGCGACACCCTGTATAGATATACACACACACACACACACACACACACACACGAGTATATATATACTGCCCATAAGTTGATGAAAGGGAAATCCATCTTGCCCATATGAGACAAGTTGATAATAATATAATAATATAATAATAATAATAATAATAATAAAAATGTCGCTACTTAACATAAAAGAAATAAACACTTATTTCACACTCCAATTCTTGATTATATAAAAAAAATTACTTTAGAATTTCAGAAAAAGTGTGAAATGAAGGATTCATCACAATTCTTCTCACACTTCGTCGAAACCGGGTCGAATCTCTCCAAAGCATTAACAATTCCCTCGTCATCCCGTCGCCGGAAGAATCCAAATTTGATTATATCATCTGCTATTAAGATAATGGCCCCACCTTCTGGGAGTCTAAATTTCAATTTAAAACAAGGTTTTTTTTTTGTGTTTTTTTTTCTTTTAAGGAATGGAGTTTTTTGTGGGTATCTTTCGTGCCCTTCAAATTTAAACTGTAGAGATACCTTTTGAAGTTAAATTCGTATACAATCTTATTTAATTAAGAATCCTCTCGTATATATGGGATGAATTTTACACTTAAACACGTGAAATTAATAAATGATGCACACCCACAGGAAAAAATAAAATAAAAATTCTAGTCTTTCGTGTATTTAACAACAACTGGTCTCATATATATATATATATATATATATATATAATAGAGAGAGAGAGAGAGAGAGAGAGAGAGAGAGAGAGAGATAGCTAAATAAACTCCCATAGGGATTTTCTAATCTACTTCCAGTACAGTTTGTTTGAGTAACAGAATATTCAATGAACTTAAAAAAAAAAAATGGCAACATTTTTTTTATTACGAACTAAAAATTTACATCTTCAGTAGGAAAAAACCCAATAAAACTAAGATCATGTTTCCATCCAACGAAAATAAACTTAACAACAAAAAGGATAATTGTAAGCAACGAGAACTGTACTAAATTTTATACTATATACATTGTCACTCTTTCGTAAGCTCCAAGGTTTTTTTTTTTTTTAATTGTACTTTCTGTAAGTAAATTAGAAAAAAAAAACCCACTACCTATTTGCTCGAGTTTATTTATTTAGAAATTCTGAGAACCATAAAATCAAGTTTAAATTACCATTACTCATAAGCGTCTGGAAAACTGGAAGGAGACTTTACTGCAAATGGCAAAGCAAATAAACTTTTTCAATTTATTTTTCACTCCAATTTTAACTTCCTTTTTCACGCACTTCGAAGAACAGGAAATGATGAAAAGGATTCCGTAGTTCTGTCTCTTGCCGCCGTTATTTATTATTTTCGTGCTGACCTTTTCACAAATAATCTAACGCAATTTTACTCTTACAATTTACATTTACTTTTGCAATATATATATATTAGTGATGTAGCGGTTGTCCGCAACCGCAACCGCACATATTCTCAGCTCCGCAACCGCATTTATCAGTGCGGTTATTGCGGTTGTTTGAGGATATCTTCTTACTAGGGCAACCAAATGCTAAATGCTAGTGTAATGGCTATAAATGCTATAAACGTCGCCAAATGCTGTTCCTGTCATGCCTCATGCCTTCACTCAAGGGTGCAAAAAAGTAAAAGTTTGCTACGCCCTAATTGCGACATGTCTAGAATTGCTACTTGGAGTGGATGGATAGATGCATTATGTAATAACTTACATTTATCAACGCTAGGTCGCTAGAAAAGCATTATTTTAATTATATTTAATAAAGCAATCAATGATGATTTATAATTACTGTTGAAAAAAAGATAAAAACACTAAATTTTTTTTTTTATTAAAAATTAGGCAACCTTCACTACCAAGTTACAAACTAAACTAAAGCACCAGCTTCAGTATCTGTTCAGACACGAGTGAGGGTCGTTGTGTTGCGCTAGCTCTCTGTCGCTACTTTTGTAACGTTACGTGCTTCAACCCATTAGTAAAGTGTTAGACTGTGGTGCAACCATCATGGAGCGATCTACGAGTGCAGTGTGGAAGTACTTCTCGAGAGTGTCAAACGATGTAGGGAAGTGTGTCATATGTAATAAGAACTATTCACGAAAGGGAAGGAGTACCACTAACTTAAGAAACCATCTGTGTTCAATGCGCAAGAAGGAATATAATGAAGTGATATCTAGTGAAAATGAAGCTAATGAATAGTCTAAAAAGAAAAAGGAATCAAAAGTGTCTCTTACACCCCTACAGGAAATGAAGTATGCAGTGAAAGAAAAGAATCAGACGATTGAAAGTTGCTTCGAACAAGTCAAAATTTGGGATGCGAATCATTCCAAATCAAAATCACTGGACTATCGCATAGCCGAAATGATAATAATGGATGATTTGCCATTCAGCCACGTTGAGGACTTAGGTTTCATGAGACTCATGGCTGAAACAGCTCCACAGTATAAAGTGAAACAGCGTCAGTTCTACACTGATCTTGTGTGCAACGGTATCTCTGACTTTGTTTCAAAGGAAGTGTTCAAAATTCTTGAGCCTCTAAAAGATTCGAAAGTATCATTGACAACGGATGCATGGTCAGACACGTCTGCTGGAGTGTCTTTACTCTCTTTGACATGCCATGCAGTGAATCAAGACTTTAAGAGAACCAATTTCGTGCTCAGCGTAATGCTACTTGAAGATCACCACACTGGAGAATACTTGTCAGAAAAATTTGAGCAGATGCTTCAGAAGTGGGATATTGCCCATTCATCCATCCATTGTGTAATGCGCGACTCAGGAGCAAACATGATGAAGGCTTTGTTTCACACTGGCGTCCATAATATCGATTGCACTGTTCATAAACTGCAACTTGTAATCAAAAGTGGATTATCCTCACAAAAATCTCTCAGTGACTTGTTAGCTAAACTTCGATCCATCGCTACTCATTTCAACCATTTTACGATGGCGCAGGATGAGTTAAAAAAATTCAGAAACATTTAGATCAACCTGAACTTACAGTTATTCATGATGTCGCCACACTGTGGAACAGCACTTATCACATGAGGCAGAGAACACTGAAGTTGAAGGAACCACTGAGTCTATATAGCGCTGCTAACTCCAAAATGCAACAACTCACTAACGTCGACTTCACTCTCTTGTCAAACTGTATGGTGGTGCTGGAACCATTCGATGATATCACAAAAAGATTGAGTAGTTCCACCTCTTCCATATCTGAGGTTATTCCCCTCGTCGTTTCCTTGAAAATGTGCTGCAACCTCGAAGTGGTGATTCTGAAGCTGATCGTGGAATCAAAACAATGAAGGAGATAATGCGCACAGAGCTAGCAAGGAGATTTGATGGGCTAGAAGCAAATGATATGTATTTTTTGGCTACCTATTTGGATCCAAAGTATAAAGCAAAATTTTTTTCCCGCTTTACATGTCACAAAAATGTTTCAGGAAAAATTGGGATAGCTTTGTGATGAAATGGACAAGACTCAAACATCATTGGACTCGGAGACAGCCAGTGAACCACCGGCAAAGAAACCACTGATTGATTTAGGCCAGGCATCAGTAAATCAATAACAGTAATGGACTCAATGAGTGCTCTATTGGCTTCCAGTAGTGATGACGAGACGGAAACTGAGTCAAGCAGAGATTCGCAAAAAATGATCGAGAAATATCACAAAGAGAAAAGGATTGGACAAGATGATGCTTTGGCTTGGTGGAGTCAAATCAAAAGAAATACAAAAATTTGAGCAAACTGGCTCGGACATACCCTGGATGTCCTCCCTCAAGTGTACATAGTGAACAATTTAGTGGAGCAGGAATCATCTACGATGGAAAAAGGAATAGGCTGAAGGAGACAAAACTGAAAAACTTTTATTTTTGAGATACAGTCTCCCAGCAATTCAATTTAAATATAAGGATTAAATAGTGTATATATATATATATATATATTATATATATATATATATATATATTATAATTATATACACCACTTTCGAATGGGTAGTGGTTGGGGAAAGTGGTTGGTGGGATGCAAAACGCGTTGGGTCCTCGTCCCATCCTGGAAAACACTTTTTACAGTTTAGATTATAGTCATTATAGTGTAGACTGTGAAAAGTGTGGCTAAAACGTGATATTTTATTGTGTTGTTTATTCTTAGGTAATATTATGATATTATAGGGTACATAACCGCAACCGCAACCGCGCGGAGCTCTATTTGTAAGCTCCGCAACCGCAGAGCTATGAAAAATGACAACCGCTACATCACTAATATATATATATATATATATATATATATTATATATATATATATATATATAAAACCTTGGTTATCCTTGGTTTAGCTTCCGCCCGAATTCTTCATCCTGACGAAGGTCAAGGTTGCCACTCCACCTTAGACCTACAGTTTAACGTGGAATTCAAACCACGCCCCACCAGCAGCCCAGGTCTTAACCACTAGCTAATAAGGTACCCATTTATCTACCAACCAATATATATAAATTATATATATATATATATATATATATATATGTAAGGGTTGGACAGACTAATGGAAACGCTCGGATTTTCGGTGCTGTATTTTCTGATATTATTTGGGTGTCATATTTTAATAATTGATATGTAAATGCGTATTATGTGAAAATTCTCTTGTATTTTAATATGATTATATTAATTTTTCCGTAATTGCCAAATAAATAAAGGAAAAAGCACCTGAAAAAGATGTTAACGAATGTGGAAGGACCATAACCGTAGGAACCCGTGATAAAGTCATTTAAATTGCCCATGTATCTCGAGGAATATTACCTAATGGTTATGAGTACATGGAAAAAAGGGAAAACACTACATCAAATAAGCAATAGTAGACGTTAAGCAAAACTGACATCGTGACGGAACAACCTTATAACGAACTGTGAAGCGTGAACCAAAGACTACTGCATCCAAACTTTGTTCAGAACTTTACAATAGTCCTGCAACGAACAATATCAGTGAAAATAGTGCTCAGGGAACCGTAGTGAAGCCCCTCATAACACCAACAAGTACAAAAAATCGAATAAAGTTGGAGTTAGACAGAATACTGGGAACACTATTATGTTCATGTGGTATATTTTTTTCATTTCCTTCAATGCATTCATAACCATGGACACTGTTCGTCGATATACATCGGCAATTTATGCGACTTTTATCACCGAGGCAGCAACCAAATGGGCTTCTACTATATAATGTCCCTTTCACAGGTAGTGTCATCTTTGACATATTTTTTCAAAGTGTCGAGCTACTGCGTGGCCAGTGTCGTAACACCATTTCCCGTCGATCAGCAAAGTTAAGCGATACTGGGTTTGAATTGTGGTTAGATGGGAGATTGGGAGACCGTCCTTCGCGTCCAGATTATGTACATAGCGACTACTGTAGTAGTTCGGATCCCACTTAAAGCCGTAGGTCCCCTTCGTCATATGACCTTAGTGTTGTGAAGAAAGTTAAACAACAACATCGGACAACAATTTTTCAAGTACAACTTTTTATTCATTCTGTGTTAACAGAAAAATCGATAGGAGCATATTGAAAAGGAGATGATATTAACATGATATGCATTCGCATGTCGATTTAGTAAATTATGTCACAAGAAATGATATTGGAAAATATAGCACTTAAAAATGCGAGTGTTTTCATTATTTTGTTCAATCCTGTATATATATATATATATATATATATGCATATATAACTGCAATGACCGCGCAGTATATAAATGAATAGAAACGACATAAGTGTTAAGGAACGTTTCTGCACACGAGGAGGAGAGATAACGAACAATGAAAAATGAGGCGAACCGCCCGGGAATCGAACCCAGGGCCTTCCAATTGCCGGTTGGATGCTCTACCATTATGCTACGGACCTCACACAATCACAAATCGAAATTCTCCCACATAGGGCAGAAACCAATGCCCTGAGAGGGCACCCTCGCAAATGCGCGGTCATTGCAGTTATATGCGCATATTCACGATTTGCGAGGGTGCCCTCTCAGGGCATTGGTTTCTGCCCTATGTGGGAGAATTTCGATTTGTGATTGTGTGAGGTCCGTAGCATAATGGTAGAGCATCCAACCGGCAATTGGAAGGCCCTGGGTTCGATTCCCGGGCGGTTCGCCTCATTTTTCATTGTTCGTTATCTCTCCTCCTCGTGTGCAGAAACGTTCCTTAACACTTATGTCGTTTCTATTCATTTATATACTGCGCGGTCATTGCAGTTATATGCGCATATTCACGATTTGCGAGGGTGCCCTCTCAGGGCATTGGTTTCTGCCCTATGTGGGAGAATTTCGATTTGTGATTGTGTGAGGTCCGTAGCATAATGGTAGAGCATCCAACCGGCAATTGGAAGGCCCTGGGTTCGATTCCCGGGCGGTTCGCCTCATTTTTCATTGTTCGTTATCTCTCCTCCTCGTGTGCAGAAACGTTCCTTAACACTTATGTCGTTTCTATTCATTTATATACTGCGCGGTCATTGCAGTTATATGCGCATATTCACGATTTGCGAGGGTGCCCTCTCAGGGCATTGGTTTCTGCCCTATGTGGGAGAATTTCGATTTGTGATTGTGTGAGGTCCGTAGCATAATGGTAGAGCATCCAACCGGCAATTGGAAGGCCCTGGGTTCGATTCCCGGGCGGTTCGCCTCATTTTTCATTGTTCGTTATCTCTCCTCCTCGTGTGCAGAAACGTTCCTTAACACTTATGTCGTTTCTATTCATTTATATACTGCGCGGTCATTGCAGTTATATGCGCATATTCACGATTTGCGAGGGTGCCCTCTCAGGGCATTGGTTTCTGCCCTATGTGGGAGAATTTCGATTTGTGATTGTGTGAGGTCCGTAGCATAATGGTAGAGCATCCAACCGGCAATTGGAAGGCCCTGGTTCGATTCCCGGGCGGTTCGCCTCATTTTTCATTGTTCGTTATCTCTCCTCCTCGTGTGCAGAAACGTTCCTTAACACTTATGTCGTTTCTATTCACATATATATATATATATATATATGGGTTTGCATCATATTGTACACAGGGTGTCCCATAACTCCGGTCTCAAAGGAAAATTTATTTTAAATTAAATTTACAAAAGAAATACATTATAACTAAAAAAAATCTTCAGACTGATCTCTTGTTTTGGGACCTCTTCTTTGTTGCAGGTAGAATAACACGCACTGGCTAATATAGAAGCGAGTTACACTCGTGAGGAAAAGCGAAGACCCTTTCCTCAGGAGTATATATATATATATATATATACAGGGTGGGCCGTAAGTTTCCATACATAGGAAAAATAAACATTTTTTTATGGACAACCATTTTTATTTATAATATGCTCTACATGGTTGCCATTGTTTTGAAAACACATTTCAATACGTGTTCCCCACTGTTGATGAACACGCATTAGCACAGTTGACGTTATGCTTGTAATGGCGTTGGTGATACGTTCCTTTAGATGATTTATGTCTCGTATCTTTTCCTGATACACCATGGCCTTCAAGTGCCCCCAAAGATAGAATCAAGGGGGGTGAGATCTGGGGATCTGGGAGGGACTCCACAGGACCACGCCGACCAATCCAAGCATCCGGAAACTGCTGCTGATCCAAATACCGACGCACGTGAAGACCATAATGAGATGGAGCTCCATCTTGCTGGAAGTAAACTGGGAAGTTACCTTCCTCGTTTAGCAGGGATGGGAAAATCTCTTCTTGCAACATGTTAAGATACCTTTCGGCATTAAGATTTCCACTGACAAAAATTGGTCCAATAATTCTGTCACCCCATATCCCGGCACACACCATCACTTTACGGCACCTTGCATCTTCGTCGGACTCAGCCAGTTAGGGTTAGCATTACTCCAATAACGTATGTTTTGCCGATTAACCTCTCCATTGACGTAAAAATTTGCTTCATCAGTAAACAAGATCTTAGTTGAAAAGTTTGCATCCTCGTTCACTTTGGTTAATGCCCATTCACAGAATTCCATCCGTCTATCCGGGTCGTCTTCACTCAAATGCTGTGCCATATGCAATTTGTATGGATGCCATTTGTTTGCTTTCAAAATGCGCCTGATACTCGATCTGCTGACACCACTTTCTGCAGACAACCGTCGTGTACTTTTTCTGGACTCCGTGTAAGCGCTGTAAGTATCGTAGCTGTTGTGTCTTCATCGGTGGCTGTACGTCTTGGACCACTTCGCGGTTGATCTGCAACATTTCCAGTTTTTCTGAAACTTGTTAATAAGTTTTGCCACAGTGTCGTGTGTGATGTTCGTTCCATGTTGTCTGTTAAAGTTCATTGCAACCATGCGACTGCTTCCCGACCCAGCCATCAGTATGATTTCAATTCGTTGCTCTTTCGTCAACGCATATTCTTAGGGTATCTGAAACATAAAAACAAACGTTTAAATTTTCCTATGTATGGAAACTTACGGCCCACCCTGTATATATATATATATATATATATATATATATATATATATATATATATATATATATATATATATATAATTCCAAACTTGCAAGTATAGTCTACGCGAGAAGCAACTTTTTTTAATATGAAATAAACAGAAATCGTGCTTATATTAAAACACTAATTTCCCCCCAAAAGTATCCCAACCAATCTCCACACCCGACGATACTCCTTTTATATTAAACTGTAATCCCTTATTAAAATATATTATACAGATGTCAGACGGTATAAATTTAATTAGCCTCATATTTATTATTAATGTTACACCGTTTACTGAATTACGATATATGTCAGTAATTTACAGAGTTTAGGGCAAAAAACAGTAAGTTACGTTTTTCCCCTTATTTACAGAAGGGTACACACACACTAGCACATACTCGCATACGCAGACTTGTATAAAATTTAGTGTGTTTTAATCCAGCTTCGAATACAGGTGGGAGCGACAGATTTGGAAGATAATTTTAACATATTCAAGAATTGTACAGTTGGTTGTATGTTTGTGATATTTTCAACAAATATTTACATTATTGTGGCTTATTCTTTCTAATATTTATACCCTAAGACCAGGGTTTTTACCCCAATAATTCATTCCCGTACTGATAGTGCAACACTTTGGTTTACGTCCCTTTGGGCTCGTACGACACAATTCATACTTCAGCTAGGTTAAGCGATGTTGGTTTTGTTCACTATTTACTGTAGGTGGATAATGATCCTCAGAGTTCGGCTAATGTAGCGACCCGTGGTTCGGATCTCGCGTAAAGCCGTAAGTCTCCTTCCGCCACATGATCCGTGCCGTCACGAAGGAGGATGAACAACTTCAAGCATTATTATTTATGCTAAGATTTGAAGATACTCGTAGTTGTCAAAATAATAACTTATATTTGGTCGTCCCACACTTATTTATTAACGACATTGTATTGTTCCACTCAAGCAGCTTAAACCAATTTAGATCCATATATAACGGTCAGAGAAAAAATTGTTTTGCCGAAGTGTAACGATGGGGTTGTTTAGCCTCTTCCGCAATATCTAAAATTATATGACGGAGGCGACTTACAGCTTTACGTCAGATCTGAACCACGGGTCGCTACATAATTTGGACGGAGGACAGTCTCCCATCCAACTTCTTTCCAGACACAATGTCACTTAATTTCGTTGATGGACTGGAAGTGGTGTTGCTGAGGAAAATAGGATGTACGTACGTACGTAAGTACGCGCGCGCGCGCGTGTGTGTGTGGTGTGTGTGTGTGTGTGTGTGTGCGCGCATGCGCGCGTGACATTTATTTATATATTATATCCCTGATATTCCATACGATTATTACTTAAAGAACATTCGCCACATTGACATCAATGTGAAACGTAGATAATTAAACTATAACTGTATCAAGTCAATTTATTTGAACGTTTAAATCACATTATGAAAAAAATTACAAAGGGAATTTTGTCGGATTATTATTATGTGGTTATTGGTTTAATAAAGAAATATATTTGCAATGTAATACAGGCATGTAAAAGATGGCTTATCGAAAGAACCGGACATATACTGCATATATATATATTTCTTTTAGTTATCAATGATCTATTAAGTCGCATTTCCTGTCCTATCCACTTCTATGCCGATGATTCCACTCATCACTTCTCCACCCGTTTCACAAAGCGTCCCTCTCAACAGATACTCAGTGCTTCGCGTGGGACGACTCTGGTACACCTGACCTCTGATCTTTCTACTACTGTATCTCTGATTGGGGCAGAGAAAACATTGTGGCTTTCAATGCCTCAAAAACTCAGTTCCTTCATCTGTCTACTCGCCACACTCTTCCACACATCTATCCTCTTACCTTCAACAATACACAATTCAATTCTTCCTCTTCTCTTAACATTCTTGGTGTTTCCTTTTCTCGTGATCTTTCCTGGAAAAATCACGTATACTCTGTCTAAAACAGCTTCTAAGAGGTTAGATGTGCTGCACCGGCTCCACAGATTCTTTACTCCTACTCAGTTGCTGTCTCTGTCTTGTTCGCCCCTGTATGAAGTACACTTCTCATGTGTGGGGTGGCTCAACCCACACGGCTCTACTTGACCGGGCGGAATCAAAGGCTTTTCGTCTTATCAATTCCCCGCCTCTTACTGACTGTCTTCAATCTCTCTCTCTCTTCGCGGCAATGTTGCCTCACTCTCTCTTTACATCGCTATTATAACGGATATTGTTCTTCTGAACTCTCTAACTGCATGCCTCTTCCTTTAAGGATAGCACTCAGTACCAGACTTTCGACACATTCTCATTCCTTTTCTGTGTAACTCTCTAACGCAAGGATTAATCGGTACTTTTAATCTTTCATCTACTCAACCCGTCAACTTTGGAACAATCTTCCTCAATCCACAATCCATCTTTTCCCCTGTCCATGACCTGTAATCTTTCAAACGCAGAGTATCCAAGCATGTCGAAAACCTTGGACCTTGATTTTGGCTCTCTTCTTTCTCTATGGGAGGGACGTTTTTGCGGACATTCCCCCTTGACCCCTCCTTCCTGCATACTTTTATATATATATATATATATATATATATATATGGGATGAAGCTCTTTGCATCATATATATATATTAGGAAACTGTTCTGGATAAAATGAAATTAAATCGGACCTCAAACCGCAAAAATAAGTTTGAAATAAGATCGGATTGGAAGTAAGTCGAATTAGACATTCTAGATGAAATCGGACACACTAGAATTAGAAAAAAAAAAACCCAAGTGGAGTTATTTATACCCGGTTAGGTTAGGTTGGATTAGTCTTTTATTTTCCGAAGTCACGTTTGTTAAAAGACATTTTTGTAAAATATTAATTGTGACGCAGAGTATCATGGCGTATAAATTAAAGACATCAAAACTGAAAATATTTACGGGTAATCTAAAACATGTACAGTAGTCATACACGTTCCAAAGTCCAAAATAAGTATAAAATTTTTGTAACTTTTTTACAGGATAAATTCTTTGTTTGAAAAAGCATAAAATGTTGTAGACTTTAAAAAATTTAAAAATGGACTCGTATCTCATATTTGCTCCATGATATATCTGTCCGTACGAGTGTGACTTGATATCGTAAGCAAATATAAGCCTAAGCCTTATATCTTCTTTCTTTATTGGCCGAGGGTTCCATAGCCACGAATGACCTTCCTCACTTTACAAAATTGAGGCGTGTTTGAAAGTGGGTTCCCCTTCCCGCAGAGACTAATTCTCGTGTAACGCGAAAAGATGCTGTACAAGAAAAAACAGTGGATAGAAATATTTTTCTGAACATTACTTTGCACGCGAGCAATGTTTGCGGATAATAGGTAAAATGCAATGATCTTGCAAATATTGTAAATTTTTAGGGGCTGAAGTTATGCGTGCCCCACACGCAAAAACTATCAGAAAAGGGGACCCTCATGACAAGAAAATGAATACATTTTTAATTCTCGACCGAGAATTTTGTACGTGCCCTTCGCACGCAACGGCGTTAATGGCGAAATAAAAACGAGGCAAATCCAAATCACTTATACGTTATTTGAGACTTTTATTTTAGATTTAAAGTAAAAAAAACAAACAAAAAAAACAAGAACATGACTTTAACTTCACAAAATAAATCTAAAAAAAAAAAAAATTAAAGTTTATCCAATAACCAATTTTCTCTGTTTTAAATACTTTCAAAATTTCAACGAATTAAGTCGGTTTTAAATCGTATCACGTATATATATATATATATTAGGGTGTTTCATACCTATAGGGTAAAATAAAAATGAGCTTGGAGTTTTAATCCACACGTTTCTCCGTATTCTAAAGAACAAGAAAACACGTTTGTGCAAGTTTGAACCAGATCGCGCTGCATTTAGAGGTCCCCAACTTTGACGACTTTTTGTCAGTTCATTTCTCGCCTGCCTGCAGTGAAGACGGTTTTCTTCGTCACTTGAGCGGTTCGTGTTGTATAGCCTATTGGACAACTATGGAGGTAATTATATATGCTACTAATTATCTCATTTTACTGCGGTACTGAAATTTATTATTATTTAATTTCTGTCATTTTACTGTGGTAGTGATATTTATTATTAATATTACATGAAATTAATTAGTCTGTTGCATATTGGACAACTAAGCTGGTAATTATTTATGGTACTAATTAATGTAATTTTACTGCGGTATTGAAATTTATTTAATTACTGAATTGTCAAAGAGAACGTAGTGTACACGTATCAGTTTTATAAATAAAGAAAGCAGTAACTGGGACTCGAACCAGTGTCATAGCCGTTTGGCGGCATCGCTCAAGTCGGCGTACACAGCACGCTATCCACTCCCTAGATGGTGTAGTGGATAGCGTGCTGTGTACGCCGACTTGAGCGATGCCGCCAAACGGCTATGACACTGGTTCGAGTCCCAGTTACTGCTTTTCTTTATTTAATTAATGAAATTAATTACGATGTGAAATTATTTCTGTGGAATTATTTAGTTTGTTTTCTTTCCAGGTGTCTACCAGAGCGAAAACAGAAGTGTTTCTTATTGGCCAGACGGATGCGAACATCACATCAAGTGGCCTTCCAACTCAGTTGCAAGTACTCAAAAAGTACTTTTACCACCAAAAGGAGCAAAAATTTGACGTACTAAATGCCTGAACCTGTGCCTGGATGCCTGTCTCATATTTTGGGAGAGAGCGAGAATCCCCATGATGCGTCGAGATTCGGCCTTGAGGAAGTTGGAATCCCTTCTCAAGGAATACGACCGGCTTGTGAAGCACAAGTCACATAAAGCAGAGTCCTTCCGAGTGAAGGAGGCGATGTTCAAGGAGGCAATAGCGAAGGAGATCATGGACATTGCTCATCACAGGCTAAGAAATGATGAAGAATCAGGAGGACATCCACTTTCTCGACATGCAGCGTGAAGATCCAAATTCCTGCAGCATGGGCCCTGTTGACATGAAGCTTCACTATAAGGAGATTAGGAAAAGGAAGAGGCTGGACAAGATTAAGGAACAACAGGAGAAGGCCAGGAAGGAACAAGGAGCTGCAGAAGATATGGGGCTTTAGTGATTTCAACTTCGTCAGAGACTGACTCAGATGTCGTTGACCCAACCGTGGAAGTTTTTCCATCCTCCTCCAAGGGAAATACCAAGAAGCGACGCAGGAATCTGATCTCACAGGATGTGACGACTACCTACGATCGGCTGAATATTTCGTACCGCGATTCAGCTATGTCGTACGCTGCAGCGGCTAAATCACTAGGTTTTGACTTGGATGAACTGTCCATTTCTGCCAGTACCATGTACCGCACACGCAAGGCTCTCAGGAAGGTGGCTGCTGAAAGTTATCAATCCGACGAAGTTTGTCCTGGTCAGCCTCTTGTCTTGCATTGGGACGTAAGCTCCTACCTGACAATGAGCAATGGAAGGAGAGCGTTGACCGGATCGCCGTCCTCGTCTCTGGCGACGGCAAGGAGAAGTTGCTCGGCGTTCCTAAGGTGACGTCCGGAACCGGCGAGAAGATAGCGCGAGTTTGCTTGGATTTGGTCAAGGAACACAGGATGGAAGAGCGCGTGCGGGGACTGTCTTTCGACACGACAGCGTCGAACACCGGGATTCATATCGGGGCCTGCGTCCTGATTGAGAAAGGTCTTGGCAGAGAACTCATGTACTTCCCCTGTCGGCATCACATCTATGAAGTCATCCTCAGCTCCGTCTTCAAGCGTGCATACGGCCCTTCAAGTGGCCCCGATATACCCGTTTTCAAGAGGTTTCAGGCACAATGGAAGTTCATCGACCGGTTGGACGTGCGGCCGTACGATTTTGCTCAAGTCAATGACTCTATGAGGGAACTGAGGGAGAAGTCAGTCCTGCTGGTGAGAGGGATGGTGCACGTCGCATCAGCGCGATGACTACAAGGAACTGCTACAGTTGGTTCTCATCTTCCTGGGAGAAGCAAAAGTGGTGGATTTCCCTTTCAGAGCCCCTGGCGCTTACCATCACGCTCGATGGATGGCGATAGCCATCTACTCCTTGAAAGTAATTCTACTGAAGAAGCAGTTCAAGATGTCGAGTCACGAGTTGGAAGCTCTGACAGCCGTAGGTCTCTTCGTGTCCCTCGTCTACATCCGAGGTTGGACTCGTGCTGCAACCTCAAGCAAGGCTGCCGCAGTTGATCTGGAATTTCTGCGTGACGCGGAAGCCTTTGCCATGTCGGGATATTCGTGTGTTAACGCTACGCAAGAAGCCATGTCTCGACACCTATGGTACATCTCTGAGACTCTTATTGCCATGGCGTTCTTCGACGCAGATGTGGCAGATGAAGAAAAGGCTCAGATGGTCGTCAGTTTGGGTAAGCCCGCATCGAAAAGGAACTCAAGCCACCCCAAGGGAAGAACGTCAGGAATCTTGCCTCGAAACACCTGGCGGAGTTCGTGACAGGAAAGACGATGGCTTTCTTCCATGCATTCGACTTGGACACAGAATTCTTGAAAAAGCCAGTTGCCGAGTGGACTGAAGTAGAGGGCTTCAAGCAAGCAGCGGCAACTGTTAACAAAATCTCTGTCGTCAACGATCGGGCCGAAAGAGCCATCGCGCTCACCAAAGAGTTCAACTGTTCTCTGACGAAGAACGAAGAGCAGAAGCAGTATTTGCTCAAAACTGTGATGCAGCATAGGGCGAAATACCCGAATAAAACCAAGAAGGATTTCATGGACAAATGATTCGCAAGAAGTGGTTATGTTTTTTGTATCTTGTGAAAATGTGTAGTGAAATGGTACTCGTTTGTTGAATAAAAATTCATTGACAGATTTTTGTTTAATTTTTTCCGTTTTTGATCTGCCAGAGCATCAAACTGGGGACCCGTAAACTTTAAAACTATTGAATTAATACTTCGGTTTATCAGTCTCCTCAGCAAATGGAACAAGGGGATCCATGTGGATTAAAATTTTTCCAAACTTTTAATTTAGGAAACACCCTAATATATATATATATATATATATATATATATATATATATATATATATATATATTATATAAGTAATTCATTTATACTGCTTGATGTAATTTTAGGAGAATATTACTCACTCAGGAAAATAAAACAAATTTTATTACCTGCTTTTGTTTAATTACTAAATTACCTTCAAGAACTTAACTCGATTAGAGTGAAACGCTGACCAACTAATTTTTTCTATTCCGATATATATATATATATATATATATATATATATATATATATATAGAGAGAGAGAGAGAGAGAGAGAGAGAAAGAGAACTTTTGTTCGTTGAGAGTAGATTTTTTTGTTTCAGTTTGTTTGAGAGACAGACAACTGTACTACTGTTTTTACTTTCGTAAAGTTTGTATAAAATTTAAATGCAAACAAATGAATATTTGCGTATAGCGTAGAACAAAACTATTTCTCAGCGAACTTAATAAGTATATATATATATATATATATAACCTTCGTTAACTTTGGTTTTGCTTCCGCTTGAATTGTTCATTCTGACGAAGGTTAAGCTTGTCACTCCACTTTAGACCTACAGTTTAACGTGGAATTCGAACCCCACTCCACCACCACCCAGCGTTTTAACAACTAGGCTACCCAGGGTATCCATTTATCTACCAACCAATTTCTTTATTGTGTGGAAGGATGAACAGCTAGGTTTTACTACGCGCCGCCTGCCGTCACCGGGTTTCGATCTCGGGGCCAATGAATACACCGAAGAGTGTGTATATATATATATATCGTATCTTAGTTGGTTGGTCTTGGAATTTATTGTGAAGTGACGCTAAGTTCAGGGAGGTCTTAAAATCTTTTGTGTAAAAAGACCACTACACCACCGAAGAGTATATATATATATATAATATATATATATATATATATATATATATATATATATCGTATCTTAGTTGGTTGGTCTTGGAATTTATTGCGAAGTGACGCTAAGTTCAGGGAGGTCTTAAAATCTTTTGTGTAAAAAGGATTCAAAATTTAAAAGCTGCAATGGGAGTCTACGCAAAAAAAAATTTTCAGTTCGCAATTCTCCATTTACGATTCTGAAATCCAACACTCGATTCGAGTAAATTTACATTCACTTAAAATAAAGTTTAAAGAGATACTGAATGACGAAAACAAAGAACGGGAAGTTAGTTTTTGTGATCTTAATAATGCACGAAGAAATTATACGTACAGAATTTATCGTCAGAGCGAAAATTTAAAAAAAAGAAAATAAATAAATAAAAAAAAAATTCTTGGTTTCTTCTTAAAATGACATGAATTTAGCAAATATCATTTAAAACAAGGAAGTAAATGGGCAGTCCTCAAAGGGGTGATATTCTAACCAATTCGACAATAGAGTTTCTTCATGACGTATTAAAAGGGGAAAGTATCTCGAAACGTCTTTGGAATGTTAGTGATTAATTTAATAGGGAGTGTGTTTCTCCGGGACAGGATAGTTCAGCGCAGACTTACTTACTCAGCAAGTTAAAAAAGATAAAATAAACATTCATGAATTTGAAATTTAACGCAAATATTGTACAGATTAGCAAATATACACACGTTCATTATATATATATATATATATATATATATATATATATATATATATATATGACCGCCATTTATTGTCTTTATAGATGAAATATTCTCCGATTGCTGTTAATTAAATTCAGCCGATTTAAGCTGTCAATAGCGTCTGTCGAAAAGATTAAAGGACATGTGAAAGTTTATATATTGAATTCTTTTACTTTTCAATCGCTTTCAGAGTTATTTGGGGGCGATATTGGCACCTGCATGCCATCTTCCCTCTATTTGTCGCTATAACTTTCCCTTTTGAATAGCGTGAATTGGTTTACAGACTATTTCGCCTTTTCGTTTTGAAATTATTTATAGGAAACCAAATGTTGTTTTTCTATATTGACAATGTTCGTGTTTTGTAATACGTTTGAAGGATAAGCCGACACTGCAATATATATATATATATATATATATATATATATATATATATATATATATATATATATATATATATATATATATATATACATACTGTATATAAAATGAAAATCTAAATTCGTATTTCATCAGGTCAGTGTAAGGAAGCGTGACCAGAAAACAGGACAAATTCTTACCCTACGAAAAACTCCTCTTAAAATTTAGCCCCCCCCCCAGCACAATTCTCCACCTGAGACGAATTCACTTATTACAAATAGGAATGAAGGAGTTTTAGAAAATCTTATTGTCGTCAGTGACAAAATTTTATTTATTTATTTGCTCACTTTTGTTATTTAGTTATTTTGAAAGTAAATTCTAGTATGGCAAGTACTTTCATCCTTAAATAGTTCGTTATACAGGGTGATTTTTTATTCGAGGACCATGAAAAATAACTTCACCTCAAGACATACCATCAGAGAGAAACTTAAAAACTGTGTGTATATCGGCGTCAGCATATGTCGTAAGTGTGCGTATAATATCACTGCCCCTTTTTCTCTGAACTGCCTCACCAACTTTCATATCACTGACTTCGATGGTTTACGTCGGCCTCGAAAACGACGCTGAAACTTAACTCGACACGATTTAAATGACTCACACTCGAAGTATCGCTCAACAATAAGCACACGTTTTTCCACACTTAACTCCATTACGAGATTAACGAGGCAGCGATCAAGTGATGTTATACGCATGCATACGACGCATGACGCCGTTATCCTCACAATTTTTAGGTTTCTATCTGACGTATTGTATGTCTTGAGATATAGCTACTTTTCATGGTTCTCGAATAGAAAAAAATCACCCTGTATATATAATACATATGTACCCTCCTATCCCTGATCCTTTGCCAAATTCCGCATATGAGGCGGGATGCTGCAGAGCGGTTGACCGCAGGTCAATCCTGAACTGTCGTTCAAACCCTCATAAAGTATCATAAGTATACATAACGAACTATCTTTATAACGAACTATTTGAGGCTGAGGGGAGTACTTGATAGTGAACAGTATCTTATAATGAGGTGTTATGTTACATAGTACGTTATGTTACATAGTACGTTATGTTACATAGTATGTTATGTTACATAGTGTTATGTTACATAGTACCAGAAATTAAAGTTTAAAGTGATGTACACATAGAAAATGTTTTAGTAACTCAAACAAAGATGAAGGTGTTGCAACAAAATTTTTGTTTTATTTTTAGACACTCAAATTTTTGTTTCGTGCTACAAAATGAGTTTTGCTATTAGTAATTTGCTGTACTACATACACATACAGTATTTAGTTGGTCGAGCAAATTCTACGTATCTGTTTGTTAATCAATAATTTGTTCAAATTAAACGTAAATTGTACTTCTTTGAATTTACTACATGTCTGATCGAATTTCCTGATTTGGGGGAGGGGGGAGGAGGAGGCAGAAATTCTTTACTTAATTTTAACTTTACTACTATACAGTGTATTGAATTATGCACATTATAAATACAGAAATAAATATATAAAATTTTTAACCTTTACTGGATTCAAACCGCTCCCTCTCAGGTTTTTCACGCAACGTGTGGAGCAGCGCTGGGTAACCTTAGTCACACGTGCCACAATAGGCACCCCACACTCTTGGTAGTGGTTTGCGGGACTTTCAGGGAAACAAAGTTAGCTTTTCCTTTAGTTTCACAAAAAAAAATCAAATAAGTTACGAATTTCCTGTTAGTTAAAATAAGCGTGCAGAAATTTCCTGTCATTTGACAACACTGACTTTACAGTCTTCCCTCACCAACAAATGTATTAGCCTCACGGTCAGAGTCTGATTCTACGGTCAGCTTATGTTTTTGTTAGCTGTATTAACGATAATGTTGATATAATAGAAGAGAGGATGTCTTTGATAAATGTCCAAGAAAATGAGTTAAACTGATCTAAATTAGACGGTATATGCGCAGATGGGACACCTACTACGATAAAAAAGAGAAATGGCTGTGTTGCTTTGCTGCGAAAGTTTTTTGAATTCAAGTTATTCAAGTACCACTGTATTATTCTTCAAAAGGTCCTTTGTACTAAAGATTTGGACTTATCGCATGTACTTGATCAAGTGGCGTATTGTATTAACGAAACTTCGGGCGTGCACATTAATCCAACGATAATTTCGCAACTTATTAGAAGAGGAAACTGTAATTATTTTTACGCGTAACTTCTACATAACATTCCCATAACTGATTTGTCAATAACTGTAACGTAACTTACCCGTAACTTAACGTAACTTACCCCGGTAACGTTATCGTAATTTTTTTGTCAGTAACTTTAACGTAAGTGTTCCACATGTAAATTTCTGGCAACAAATATTTGCTTCAAATAAGTAATATCTTCGAATGTAAAACGAAACACAAAGTGGTAAATAAAATTCGGTACTTTTGCATTATCCTCCCAACACTAATTTTTCTTTATAATGGAAGGAAAATAAAGTACGTTAGCAAAACACTTTTAATTTTTAATCGTGAAAGGGCATGAAAGCAGTAATATCTCGCAATGATATAAGTGTTGGGAGCAAAATATTCTGAAATGACATTATTAGTTATATGAATAAATATTCTTAACCTAACCTAACCTAACTTGAAGCCGGCTAACTACGGCTAACGCCTGCGGCGGGCTGTTTTTAACCTAACCTAACCTAACCAAACCTAACCTAACCTAATCCCAACACTAATTTTTTTATAATGGAAGGAAAATAAAGTACCATAACCAAAACCAAACCAACATTATATAAAAAAATTAGTGTTGGGAGGATAATGCAAAAGAACCTAAAATTCTTATTATATAATAAATAGTATTTAAACAGTATTTAAACAGTATTTAAACAGTATTTAAAAATAAATTGAAATAATAAGCATGAATATAATTAAAAATAAAAAGATTTTATGCTTTTGCTATAAAACTTGTCTTTTGAGTTAAAACGTATTTTTTGCACTTTTAATTTGTTCCCACTGCTTTCTGTTAAATAAGCGAAGTTAATCGATACTGGGTGTGTTAAGTTGTTGGATGGTTGATCCACTGACAGTCCCCCACTTTCAGATGATATAACGACCAGTAATTCGAAACCCAAATACAGCTAGCTGTAGGTCCTCTCTGTCGCATGTTCTTTACCAGTACGAAGAAGGTTAAACAACCCGAAAAGTTATTAATATTAACAAGTTCAGAGATTCTATCTTTAGTTTTAAGTCGATAATTAATTAGTTTTAAATTGATAATTATTTAGTTTTGTAAAAATTGGTCGTTGCCAATGTACAGGCAGTTTTTACATAAATTTCTTATGTTCTTGTGGTTCGGAACCCACGTAAAATTGTAGGTCCCCTCCGCCACCACGGAGGACGTACACAATACACAATTACGAACACAGTTAGGTAGACCAGCCATGGGTGGATCCTAGGGTCTTTGTTGCAGAGCTGGGCACTTGCGGCATATTTTGCGGTACTGCGGTACAGAGCTGGGCATTTGCGGCATATTTTGCGGTACTGCGGTACTTGCGGTACCACCGCACTACCACCCGGGCCCCCATAACGCAGTACCGCAAAGGATCGCTGAAAGTACCGCAGTACCGCTACCGCATTCAAATTTCCGCGTACCGGTTTGGTACCGGTTTGTTAGTGCAGCAGTACCGCAGTACCGCAATATGCCGCAAGTGCCCAGCTCTGCTGCGGTACTGCTGTACTACCGCAAACCGCAAACCGGAACCGCATAACGCAGTACCGCAAAGGATCGCTGAAAGTACCGCAGTACCGCTACCGCATTCAAATTTCCGCGTACCGGTTTGGTACCGGTTTGGTAGTGCAGCAGTACCGCAGTACCGCAATATGCCGCAAGTGCCCAGCTCTGCTTTGTTGGTCTAAAACATTATAACATTATAGCATATACGACATATTTCTCCTACAAATTATTTCTGAACATTTTTAGGAATATAACATGTTGGATATGATGTTGTAATACGACGTATGTATAGGTCAATGTAATGAACAAAAATACACTTCATAATTTTATTCATGAAACAAGGAATATTTATTACGAGGGAAGGATCTTTTCCGTTTGACTGCCGCCATTGAAACACAAGAGGTGAGTGCCCCCAGCCTTCTTTACTTAGCCTTATAAGGCTAACTAACGAAAATATCACGATCTAACCTAACCAATCGTTAGGTCAACTGTACGACCTTGACGATTGGTTAGGTTAAGTCGTGATATTTTTGTTAGTTAGCCTTATAAAGCTAACTAAAGAAGGCTGGAGGCCCTGATCTTCAGGTGATCCCCTTATTTTTCTGAGTACACGATTAAAACTTAAAAATTAAGCATGGATCTTGAAAGTAATTAAAATTGTTTATAAGAAACAAAATTTGGGTCAATCCCAGAATAGGCACCTGATGTACCTCAATCCCAGAATAGGCACCTGATGTACCTCAATCCCAGATGAAGCACCTGCGTTCAACCTCAATCCCAGAATAGGCACCTTGCAAGGAATTAAATAAAAAAAACCTGATGATTACAAAATTTATTGTTTATACAAAGTTTATTACAAATGTAATAAAGGCAAAGTTATAAAAGGTTTAAAGTGGTTTAATGAATAAAGAAAAATTTTAGATATTATAAATTCCTGCAATATGAGCCCGAATGTTTCTGAATCCATCTGAAGCAAATCTATCTTGCCACATACATTGGTATAGATATAGGTTAGGTTAGGTTAGAGTTGATTTTTTCAAATATTGATAAAAACAATGAAATTATATCTCTAAAAACTGTTTATATTTTTTTCTCCTCAATCCCAGATTAAGCACCTGTGTTTTGCCTCAATCCCAGATTAAGCACCTAAAAATGATTTCAGGTGCCTATTCTGGGATTGATCCCAAAATTTGAAGGGGAAATTAAGAAAAGCTTTTTTATAAAGTAACTTATTTTGTATCATCAAGACATTTCAGTTAAAATACAAAATACAAAAAGTTTAATTATGTTTCAATGGCGGCAGTCAAACGGAAAAGATCCCGAGGGAAAATCTTAAAAATATGTCGGGGGAAAAAGAAAGAAAGACATATTAGGAAATTTAATAATATAACATCTGTTGAAGTGTAAAACTGAAAATGGGTACTTGTAGGTTATCTTTCCCCTCCCACCAATTTTGACAGAATATTTTCGTTAAAACTAACGAAAATATCACGACTTAACCTAACCAATTATCAAGGGCGTACAGTTGATCTATTAGTAAATAGTAAATACTATTCCAGAAATAAACAATGTTAGAATTAATAATAGATCAACTGTACGCCCTCAATAAATGGTTAGGTTAAGTCGTGATAGTTTCGTTAGTTTTAACGAAATTATTCTGTCAAAATTGGTGGTGGGGGGAGGGGGGGGATGGGAGATAACCTACAAGTACCCTGAAAATATTTATAAATTAGTAAAAATTTAACATAAGGTAAATTTTGAGAAAAATTGGAAAACGTTTAATTAAGCTACTTTGATACGTGACGTCACTCGTTCCATTTTCATCCACGAGCCTTGCGCAGAATTACGGAATCCTCACTGCCATTGAAAGGGTATCACGTGACTGCGCCGCCGTAGTTTAGTACGCAACATGCTGTACTGTTGTGCGCCTGCGTGGCGCCATCTTACTTCGAATGATTCTTTTGCGACCAGTCGAGCAGTTTTATTTCCACTGATGTCACGTTTTCTCAAAGGGCGCCATTAAACCATTAGCGCACCTCTAAACCAACACACCTCTAAATGACTCACGGACATTCTTTAGGGAGCGGGAACGCGTGTCATAGATATCAAAGGCAAAATTATTATCAATAAACCCAATAATTATAATTATAAATATTCATTATTAAAATAGTAGGCCCATTTAGGTAAATTAACAATTTATAACAGGTATAGTTAATTATAATTTTTTAAATAGGAAACTTAAGATTTTTTCAAGTTATAGGCGGTCGTGATGAAATGAAATAAGAAAGTCTGAATTAATAAGTCATAACAACTTGCGAAGAATGCTCTCCAAGGCGACTAGTACAAAAGGGCGCAACGCAGGAGAAAATATTCAGTAGGGATGGACGATACCAGATATTTTGAGTAAATCGCCATTACTGATTACTTTTAGGGTGAATAATCGACTAGTAATTGATTACTATTTCAATTACTGTGACTGACAATGCAGTACAGTTTAATCTTGGTTGATAAAGGTTAGACTGGGTTCTTTTAATATATATATATATATATAATATATATATAAGCAAACAACCACAGGGAAAAAGGAAACACGAAGTCCAAGCACTTTCGTGATATATATCACGAAAGCGCTTGGACTTCGTGTTTCCTTTTCCCTGTGGTTGTTTGCTCATTAATAAGATCACGTGTTATTCTGTGATTTTAGTGCATATATATATATATATATATATATATATATATATATTATATATATATATATATATATATATATATATATATCATATAATTAACTATTTTCGTATGTAATTTTTATTCAATGATTCATAACAGACATCTAAATACTTGTAAAGAAAGCACATTGAATGCGTTTCATTTCAAGTTATCTAAAAGTGATATATCATCTTTCCCTCAAAAGTGAGTGTCATCATGTATCTTTTACCTTTTTTTTATAAATGTTTGGAATTTAACTCATTTTTCATTTTTAAGAGAGGCAAAACTGTTGCACTGCTCAGCGACTGCTATTTTCGTTTCATTATCTGGGAGTAATCGCTTGAGTAATTGATTAGTGACGAAAGTAATCGATTAGTGGGGGATTTTTTTAAAAGTAATCGAAGTAATCGATTACGCCCATCCCTACTAATATTCAGATCGATTCAGAGAAGGTTCAGACATCATTCGGAAAATTCAGATTCAGATTAAAAAATTTGGTTCTTATCGTTGGCCGTGGGCAATGGGGGGGGGGGGCCTTCTATTATGAATTTAATTATTTACAGTTATCCAATTTATTCCCATTAAGCCAAGAGAATTTCTTAGCTACCTCCTCGTCCATATTTATAATTATATAATGTAGGGGGACCTAATTAATTTGTGAAAATAAGAGTAAAATATAAACTTTATCGTGTTTTTGGTTTCATCGGTGACTTATGTAGCTTGGCATGGTACTCAGTGAGACATGGTACCCAGTGAGACATGGTACTCAGTGAGACTTCACACGGTGAATTTAATTTCATATTTAATTAAGTTAAAAGTGAAAACGACACTTATTACTTAACACTTAGTTCTCATCTGCGTAATAGCGGATAAGGGTCTTATTTTTTATTTTTTTTAACAACAAAAAGTTACGGAACGAAATAACGGATAAAGATATAACTTTTGTCGCAGTTGATGAAGTTACGATAATGTTATGTATTAATTTCAGTGTTACATAAAGGTTACGTTAAAATGTGTAGCTAATGCGCCAAATAATATGTAAAAGTTTTTAGGAGTGTACGTTAGTTCTCAAAGAGAAAGGCTCTTACGAGATCTTAGCAATGAAAAAAGAAAATGTACAAATTTTTTTGGAAGAGAAATGCGGACTTCTTGAGGACTGTAAACTACCGGGTGTCTCAAAATAGATGGAACCCATTGACATGATAATAATTTATTACTCAGAAAATAAACTCCAAAAAAGATTACATTTTCTGGAAGCTGATAAGATAACAATTAAAAACTGAAGATTTGAGGTCTCTAGATCAAAGGATACATTTATTAGAGCACATGTTCCAAATGACCGCCGTTGCGCTGCAGACACACTTGAAGCCGACGAGCGAAGTTGTCAATCACCCTGACACCCTGCACAGAGTGCAAGGGCCTCTGAAGCACCTCGTCTGGGGCTTGTGTGCCCCAGAACACATTGTTCTTGCTATTGACATACCCACTGAGCAAGAAGTGTGCTTCGTCGCTGAACCAAACATCATCAAGAAAGTCAGGATCCTCTTCGATCTTGTTCTCGAACCACCGGCACATCACAACACGTTTTGCCATGTCAGCTGGTGTGAGTTTATGCTTGATCTGGCAACGTCTTCGGATTGACTTTTTCGGACTCCTTCCGACAGAATCTCTCACCGCATTCACATTGTCAGGAGATCTTGCAGTCACCTTCCTGCCAGATCTGGGTGTTTCTGCTTTCTTGTTGAGATTGTTTACTGATCCTGTGGCTTGAAATTGTGTGCCCAACGATAAATTTGGCTTTTCTGGGGATAATTGTTGAAGTTGAACTTCCTGCGAAATTTCGCTTGCACAGTTTTGAATGATTTCGTCTCCAAATAAGTAGTGACGCAAAAATTTTTTTCCTCCTTTGTCCAAGGCATTTTCATTGATAATTATTAGTTGTTATCGTCTCCTCTCTTCAAATCTGAGAAAATAGAACGAGAACATTAATATTGGCAGAATTATTAGCAGTGACATGGGTTGCATGTATATTGAGACACCCTGTACTTCAAGACAAAGACTGGTTCAGTCATTTTACTTTACTTACACACATTACTGAGCATCTTAATAACTTAGTATACGGTTGCTGGAAGTAACTTATCTTTTTCATACTCTAACTCAGCTTTAGAATTCAAAGTCAAACTTAACCCTTATTTTCAGTTAAAGCTTTGTCTCGGAAAATAAAAATCTTGATCACTTCCGTCACCCGCTGCAGTTAAATAATGAAAGTATCATCATCATCATCATCATCATCATCATTATCATTATTATTTCCTTTGATGTTCGTTTCGGAGACTTTAAACAAGACGAAGAGAGCGTGTTACTCTTTCACTAACTCTTTCTTACATTTTGACAATGAGTTTGAACCAGAAACGCAGATGGAAATTTTGGAGCTCAAAAATCTTTTTGGTTTACCTCTACTAAATTCAAAGAACTGTGTGTATTTTACCAATGAACCAGGATTTGAAGTCGCTTTGGAAATTTAATAATCTTCTTCTGTTAACAGGTTCGAAACAGAATCCAAACATTGGGGAAATAATAATTAACAAACAAATGCAGAAGCCTATTAACATGGCTTTTGGAATGTACAACTTAAATATATATACACACACACACACACACACACACACACACACACACACACACAGTATATATATATACACACACAGGGTGTAAAGTCCGTTCTTATAGGGAAATAAAATATAACAGAATTGGACGAGAAAAACGTGTAGAAATGTATCAACGGCTACATGGAATGCAATGTGAGCATGTATTGGATTTTAATTGGTAAGTTGATTGTATTGTTCGTAATATATAGTTAAAACTATTTTCTCGTTCAATTCTGTTAAATTTCATTTCCCGATGAGAACGGACTTTTGTTACACCCTGTATATATGTAAATATAATGATTAGACGTATAAAATTCGTCAAGTAACACAAGAATAACATTACAAGTAGGTTATCATTCTCGCCTGTTACTGACTTTGATGCACCGTAAATGACCTGTTAATGGGCTTTTGCATTTGTTTGTTAATCATTATTTCCTCAATGTTTCGATTCTGTTTCGAACCTGTTAACAGAAGAAGATTATTAAATTTCCAAAGCGACTTCAAGGCCTGGTTCATTGGTGAAATACACACAGTTCTTTGAATTTAGCAGAGGTAAACCAGAAAGATTAAAAAAATTAACATTTGAAACCTTCCAAAAGAATTTAGAAAATGAAAATAAATTAAAAAAAAATTTAAAAATAACTTTTTTATTATTATTTTTTTTCTAAAGATTTAAGTTAAATTTAAATTCCGGAAGAAGACTTTAATCTCGAGAAAGAAATTTGATTCCGGGAAATTAAAAACGTTCCTTGTTTCGCTTTTGAGTTATGTACCGTTAAATATTTGCTTTTAATTAGTTAAAAATTGCCGTTTCAAAGCTTTATCTTCTTTTCCCCTCTCTCTCTCTCTCTCTCTCTCTCTCTCTCTATATATATATATATATATATATATATATATATATATATATATATATATGGGAAGAATTTCACAATTAAACACGTGAAATGAATGAATGATGCAAATCCACAAGGAAAAAGAAAAATTATATATATATATATATATATATATATATATTACCGTATATATATATATATACACACTGTATATATATATATATATATATATATATATATATGAGGTAATCCACAAGGAAAAAGGAAAAAAGATTCCAGGGCCTTTCATGTATTCAACAATACACCTCTTCGCGGGATACACAAAAGAGCTTGAAATCGGTTTTCCTCTTTCCTTGTGGATTTACATCCTTTATTTATTTCACGTGTGAAATTCATCCCATATTTTTTTTTAACTTTTTTTAACGTAAGAACGAGGGGACTAAGGGCGAGCGCCCGCAAAAGTGATCCCTTTACAGAAGACGGAGAGAGTAAAAAACAAGGTCTCCAAGGCTGAATGATGCCATTTTTTTTAAATATAAATTTTGCAAAGGTTGTGTAGTGTGTAAGATGCATGTATGTGTAGTGAGGAATAGAGGGAGAAGCGTGTGTTTCAGAGCATGCTGGACTGCTCACAGGGTAGATGAAACACGGAAAAAAATCAACTAAGGAGGACAGTGACAGGAGAAACGGGAGTTCTAGCGCTCCCTGACTCCTGCCTAACATCCACCCCGAAGTACTTCCTTGGTCGATTGGTGTCTACAATCTCCTCCTACAAATATATATATTACTTTCATGAAATAATTTATATATACCTTATGAACCTTATGTTGTTTCGTGCGTTGGTCTCTCTTCACACGTGAATAATCTTTATGATCGAAATACCCACGAAGGAAAATTAAAACACGAAATAGTGCTCAAAGGGCTTTTGGCTAATGACATCCTCAGGAACACTGAAATTAATAACAAGATTGAGACAGTATATATATATATTTCATAAAGAAAAACAAAAATTATATGATTGGTGCAGAGAATATTGGAGGAGGAGCATATAATTCTCGTGGAAAAGCCACCAGAGTTTTAGCGTCTTGCCCATCTTATCTAAATCTGATCTGAAAGAATTCAAAATAATAGGATCGAGCGAAAAAAGGCCGTGGCTAAGGTTGAAATTGTTTGTTAAGTTGAATGATGGCAGACTCAAGAATGTTTCTATTAACAATGTTGCTTGAGTGAAACAAAATTGAAGAATTATTTCAATCAATACAATGGGACAACTCTGACAAATGGACAAAAAGGGCGTTCGACGACTGTCCCGTTCTAATGGAATAGTGATGTTGCTTTACACCTGTGTTCAAATCTTGTCCCTCTTTCCAGTGTAAAAGGAGTCACATTATTTACAACTAATTTTATAGATAACAGAATTATTGGTAAGACTATTCTTTATTATGAGAGTATTTACATATGACACTATTGTGAAAAATAACAATAAAAAATAGTCCTATCGATAATTCAGGCATTATCTTAACTGGTTATAAACAATGTGACTCCAATTACATTGAACAGACGGGAAAAGATTTGAACACACGTGTAAAGCAACATCACTATTCCATTAGAACGGGACAGTCGTCAAACGCCCTTTTTGTCCATTTGTCAGAGTTGCCCCATTGTATTGATTGAAATAATTCTTCAGTTTTGTTTCACTCAAGCAACATTGTTAATAGACACATTCTTGAGTCTGCCATCATTCAACTTTCAAACAATTTCAACCTTAGCCACGGCCTTTTTTCGCTTGATCCTATTATTTTGAATTCTTTCAGATCAGATTTAGATAAGAAGGGCAAGGCGCTAAAACTCTGATAGCTTTTCTACGAGAATTGTATGCGCCTCCTCCAATATTCTCTGCACCAATCATATAATTTTTGTGTTTCTTTATGAAATATATATATACTGTCTCAATCTTGTTATTAATTTCAGTGTTCCTGATGATGTCACTAGACGAAAGCCCTTGAGCACTATTTCGTGTTTTAATTTTCCCTTGTAGTTATATATATATATATATATATATATATATATATATATATATATATATATATATATATATATATATTATATATATATATATATATATATATATATATATATATATATACAGGGCGTCCCAAAAAAATGTATACACACTTTAACAGCTGATAGCTCAATTGATGTTTCTTTCTTTCCAAGTTAAACCCATTAGAATTAATAATGGCAGTCAGACTAAGCTTTGAACAAAGGAAATTCATTCTAAAATGCTACTGGAAGTGTGAAAACGCAGTTGAAGTGCAAAGACAGTTTAGGAGGGAGTTTCAAACAGATCCACCAACGCGACTTACCATCACTCGAATTAGAGATAAGTTTGAAGCCGATGGAACTGTTCAGAATGTCCACAAGAAGCGTTCCGGAAGACCACGGACATCGACAAGCCCCACAAAGCAAGAAAGAGTACTGGAAACGTATCACCAAAGTCCAAGAAAATCTGTGCGGCAAGCGAGTCGTGAGGTAGGAATTTCAGAATCGTCTGTCCAACGCATTTTGAAGCGCTGTCAATGGAAAAGTTACATTCCAAGATTAGTCCATGCTATTAATGAAGATGATCCGGACCGAAGAGTGGAGTATTGCGAGTGGTACTTGGCACGATGTGGATGTGGATTGGACGAAGGGTTTCGTAGAATACCCTCCGCGTTCAACAGACCTCACACCACTAGACTTTTTTTTATGGGGATACTTAAAAGACAAAGTCTACGCTATAAAACCTGCAACAGTCGCTGAATTGAGAGCAGCCATTGAACGAGAATGCACACAAATACCAAACGAAATGTTTCGTGATGTTTGCGATTCCATTGCTTCGCGTTATCAGCAGTGCCTGGACTAGAACGGACGTCAGTTTGAAAACAGGCGTTGACAAAACAATTAAATAATGTCTGTAGATTCTATTACATTTTGAAAATGAAATGTATTTTAATAAACACTGCCTTTATAATTATTTAAAGTGTGTATACATTTTTTTGGGACGCCCTGTATATATATATATATATATATATATATATATATATATATATATATATATATATTTTAAGTTCGGGAAGAACCGATTCGCCTCTATTTAAAAGGGCATATCTCGGCGAAAAAACAAAGAAAAGTGAGAGGAAAGACAGAGGAAAAAGAAAGGGTGGAGGGGACAGTCGAAGTGGAAAAAGACCAAGGATGACAAGGACTGCAGGGTCGAGCCCCATCATCCTTGGGTGCTAGGGCCGGAGGGCGCACGTGAAACCTCCAGGAACAAGCACGTACAAACGAGCACAAAGAGCACTCAAGCACGAGCTTAGAACCCCCTTGCGGGGGTATATGTATAATATATATATATATATATATATATATATATATATATATATATATATATATATATTAAAGGTCACCGAAGTGTTCTTACTCGTACTTAAAAGAATGCTTCTTTATAAAATGTCATTTGTAATTTATAAAATCCCAAGATTTCTGTTGAATGAAAATTATGCTTCGTGCATTGCGCAATATCTGCTCTAATTCTGGCGTTAAGGGCGTCATTTAGAAGCGTTTTAGGGAAATATTGTGGTCGGAGGGTGTTAGAGATAGCAAACACTAACCACCATTGTTGAACTTACTTCATGTTATCTCACAGATGCGTCGTTCCGAAAATGATATCTACAGATTGCAGACTCTTTCTCTACTGTCAACCCTCATTATTATTATTATTATTATTATTATTATTAATTTAACGGCATACAAAGCTCTTGAGGCTGCCTTTGACTTTGTAGTTCTAATAATGGCGCAGTCAGAAGTCTTTTGTTCATATGACTGTAGTTGAAAGTTAAATATTTACTTCTATTTTGTTTTGAATAATATTCAGAAGGATATTGCGTCCATTGATTGATGAAGAATGACTTTCATTTTTAGGTTTCTATAGAGTGGTTTCATTATTTTCAGTTTGTAGCTGACCAAACAAATATGACGTGAGCCTACTTTAGGTCCCGATAATGGAATACCTAATGATGTATACTTCTTATATATATTATATATGAGAGAGAGAGAGAGAGAGAGAGAGAAGAGAGAGAGAGAGAGAGAGAGAGAGAGAGAAGATATAGTTCGATAAGTAGATAAATAGATATACATTGTGCCTGTAAATATTTTTACAAATTCAAGTCATATTCAATAGAATAATTTATGGACACCCTCTATAATAGATTGATTAATATTCCGATAACTCGTTTGATATTCTTGGTATACAAAAACAAATTACTTTATCCTATATGCTCTATATGCGGACTCTTATATAGGAACTCACACACACACACACACACACACACACACCACACACACACACACACACACACACATATATATATAACATATGTCCCACAAAAAAGTACACCCAACTTTAGATTGTACTAACTCCTCCAAAAATTGAGATATTTTGGATCTGTTTGTTTGATTTAATATAGCAAATTATTCTTTGTTAACGTTCAAATTTATTCATGTTTAAACGATTTAGTGTTTAAGCATCTGCTTTTAACTGAAGGGTACAACAAAATGGATTGCGCAAAATTGATCAATGAAAAAATAATGTGTGTGCTATCGATGTAATGAAAAGACAAATACATAATAATAGATACTTTAACATAATTTTAGTAAGATACAAAGCAGATTTTTGTTTATTCCTTATTGCAAAAGTTATGCTTAGTTTCGTTTTCTTTCAACATGACCGCCATTCCTATCGATACAAATCTGGAGTCGAGCTCTCATCTTCCCCATCACTCTTTTGATAAGATCTGGATTGTCTTTTAACAAGTTGATTTCAGCTGTGATGCGAGTCCTCAAATCATCTAAATTGATAGGTTGTGATGCAAATACTCTATTTTTCAAATGACCCCATAAAAATAATCACACGGGGTCAAGTCAGGGCTTCTGGGAGGCCATTCAATGTCATGGCCTGTAGCAATTACTCTTTGGTGGAAGACTTCCTGCAAGCGTTCCTTCACAATAACTCTCCTGTGAGCAGGAGCTCCGTCTTGCACTCACCAAATACGATTAAATCGGTTTCCATAAGTAATACGTATTTGTGGAAGGATTTCTCGGTCTATCATTTCTAGGTAAGCTTCACCATTTAGATTACCATCGTAAAAGACCGG